>JAGFNQ010001022.1:133919-180801 GCA_024364735.1 Boesenbergia rotunda
TCCACAACATCTATTGTATAGTTTTAGTCTTATTTGCATAATCCACAACTATAACCCGCTCTTATTGCTACAATAATTAGAAGCAATCTAGCTTGAAACCGTTAATATTGGGTACTTTTGGCAACGATTTTGTGTTAAACGTTTCTACTAACCATTTCTTTTCATCTAACTTCAAGGAGCAGTTTACAAAGCGCTCATACTGAATGCTTTTAACAATGTGTTGTGTAAACTACTCCTATAAACTACTTTTTGTTAGTGCCGGAAGCATCAGATCAAACCTTATTTTGATAAGTGGCAAAGGGTTCAAGTTAAGTTGGTTTGTGTGCACTGATGAACTTGTAAAGCTTACAGGAAAGTCCTATGTGAAATAGGCAAGAAGTCTTGACCAGTAGGGTTGAGCAAGAAGTCCTGGTCGGGGATCGGGCAACGAAGACTTGGTGAGTGAAGTCGAACACGAAGTCTTGGTCTGGGGGACCGAGCAGAAGACTTTGCCGAGCGGGGATCGTGGACAGGAGTCGAGACGAGTCGAGGTCGAACGTCATCGAGTTCCGGGTTCTCGGAGGTCAAGCTAATGTCCAACCGGAGGAGCTAGTTGGCAAAAGGTAAACTCTTCCGAGAGGAGTAGGTGAGGACATGTTCCCCGAGAGGGAACAATAGGCGTCGATCCGACCTAGGATTTCAGGTGAAACCTAAAAGTCAGGGCCAAGACAACACTGGTTGTACTCCATACTTGCATTAAATTATATTTATATTATTGTATGGAACTAACCCTTGTTGCATCTGAGAAGTTGTACCAGTTGGACTAGGGTGCCTGAATGGGACTCAGGCGCCTGGGAGCTGGCAGCGGGTGGCTGAGCAGCCGCAACGGTCAAGCTTGCATGGTGAGTGATGAGTGGAGGAGTCACGTCTGCACTTAGGCGCCTGAGCCAGGATAGAGTTTGACTGCGCAGCGGATAGAGTTGTCGCCCGAGATGCTACGACTAGGGCGCCTGAATGGCCATTCAGGTGCCTGAAAGGCCATTCAGGTGCCTGAAAGGCTACTATATAAAGGGGTCGAGGCAGCACCCCAGGAAATGAATTCAAACTCTGCAATCATTCTGCTTTTCTGTGTGTTGCGCGATCAAAGCCTCAACAAACGTCGAAATTCAGTCCGACTCTCCGAGCGAAAGTCTTCAACTCTTCAAAGGAGTCGGTATATTTGTATTATTTCAATTGCACACTTAAATATTGTAATATATACATTCTTGCGTTTATTAGTGATTTCCCAACGTAAACGATCAAGGATCGTGGGCCTTGCAGTAGGAGCTGGTCAAGACTTCGAAGCAAGTAAAAAGAACTTGTGTTGACGTGCTGTGTTCTATTTTCCGCTGCGTACTTGATCAAATCCGAAAGTTTTTCTAAGCGATATTCACCCCCCCCCTCTATCGACACCACCGATCCTACAATTGTTATTAGAGTGGGGGCTGCTCAATTTGGTGAAACCACCACTTGAGTATCTTTTTAGGATTTTCTTGATTTTTTTTCTTTCGATTATATTTTTCAGCATATTTTCTATCCTTTTTTTTGTCTTGCACTGCTAATCCAAGACAAGAGTCTTGGTACATTTTGTTTCTTTTTGTCTTTGCAAGTTTATTTTTTCTGTTTCCTACTTAATGGTCATGCAAGAAGGCTACAACACTGCTCGCCCCCCTCTCTTCTCTGGGGAAGATTTCGATTATTGGAAGAGTCGAATGGAAGTTCACCTGAAGACTCAGGTGGGCATGTGGATCATAATCCAAACCGGATTCGGTCTCCCAAGAGACGAGCAAGGGACGGTATTGAGCTACGATAAATGGGATGCATTTTCCAAAAAGAGAATTGAGGCTGATGCAAAGGCGACGCAAACCCTCCAATGCGGACTCATGAAGGAGGAACTCAACTGGGTTGGACTTTTCAGCAGCACCAGAGAACTATAGACAAAGCTGATAGAACTCCACGAAGGGACATCTGACACCAAGGTAAGCTATCGTACAATCTAAAAATGCAGGATGGAGAGACCACTTCCCAACTACATGCCTGGATACAAGAAATTATGAATGGGCTCCACATCATAAGACACACAATTGAAAACATATACTTAATCAGGTATACACTTAACTCCTTCCCTAGAAACTCACTGTGGGCATCTATGGTTGATGCTTACAAAGATTTAAAGGATTTATCTAAGATAAAATTAGGAGGGCTCGGTAGCTCGTTCTCTGGACCGGGATGCTCGAAGAGGGCTCGGTAGCTCATTCTCCGGGCTATGGTCAGAGAGGGCTTGGTAGCTCATTCTCTGGACCGGGATAAGTCGGAGGGGGTTCGGTAGCTCGTTCTCCGGACTAAACTGAGTCAGAGAAGGCAAGGGAGCATGTTCTCTGGACTCAGGGTCAAAATGATCAGAGTTGGATCGGTCTGAGATCCGATCAGGGAGTTGGCATAAACTCTCTTGATAGTAAATCAGTCACGAGACCGATCCAGGATGTCTGATCGGTCTGTTGATAGATCCAGAAAGTTTATGAGGAAACAGAAGGTTTTCTGAACGGTCTGGTGACTGATCAAAAAACAATCTGTGAGGTCATAGAATGATATCTGATCGGTCAGTGCGACCGATCAGCACCAGCCTGGACCGATCAGGATCCATCCTGATCGGTCAGACCCTTGGCTGATCGGTCAGGTTAACCGATCAGCACTTCCCTGATCGGTCAGTGAGACCGATCAGGTTGGTTTGCCTGGATTTCCAGTGGGTTTAAGGGATCAGTTTGGTGACCGATCCCCTGGTCTCTGATCGGTCAGTGAGACCGATCAGAACATCACTGGATCAATCAGGATAGAGTTTGATTGTGCAGGAGGTTATCTGATCGGTCAAGGTGACCGATCAACACCTCTGAACTTTAATTCAAATTGTTGTCAGATTTCTGATTTGCTTCGCTAATAAATCTATAAGTGTGCAGATGATACAGAGCTGTGATATTCAAATAAAGGAGCAAGAAGAAGGGTCAATGGTGGCTTTCCCTGGTGCTATTTTGTTTGATATACGTTTGCAGGTTTCAACGGCATCTGGCATCTGACCTGAAGCTTCAGCTAATGAGATGACTTCAGTGTGCTGAGAGCTCAGAAGGGGTTAGTGGGTGACGATGCCTGTGTGTGTGCAGCCTGTGTGTGTGCAGCCTGGGTATGCAGAAGAAAGGCTTAAGAATAAGCTGGCAAAGCAGAGGAGAATAACTAACAGAGAATGAAGCAAAGGGTTTTGCTGTGATGCTGTTGTGCTCTTTGCATTGTTTCTTCTTGCCTGATCTTTCTGCTTCCTACTGTTGTGTAGCTATCTTCTCTTGTCTCTCGTGCTTAACTTGATATACTGCTGAGACATTTGTGGAGAGGTTACTCCATTAAGAAGGAGAAGTTTTTAGCCGGATTCACTCTGGGGCCTGATCTGCGAAGATCAAGGGATCGCCCACCTCACGGGTACGCCAAGGAGTAGGGGCAAGTTATCCCCGAACCTTGTAAATACTTGTGTTATTCTCTGCATTAGTTTCTTTCTGTTTGTTTGTTTTCCGCTGCTAACCTGATCGTAGGAAGAAAGAAATGAGTTTTGGTAAGTGATTATTCACACCCCCCTCTCTAGCCATCCCAAGATCCTAACATTATGGACTGGGTCGGGTCATGTCCAGGGAGCGTGGGTCGCCACGCGTCCGACTGGGAGCTGAGAGACAGGACGTACGCCCTGAGTCGGGGTTTTATTGAGCGGTGTCTGTCTTGCCATGTTTTGAGTCTGTTAGTTATCCGGTCGATGGAGCGTTGAGAGCTAAATTGCCCGACCCAGACTTGGGTTGGGAAAACGAACTTGGGGGGACCGAGTATGGGAGCGCTCGGGCTCGACCTGCCTGATCCAGCCGTGGGTCGGTCGGTTAGTTCTTTGGGAGGGTTCCTAGTTCAGGAACCCCTCGGGTGAGGTATTCGTCGGCCCTTCCGCTCGGTCTTCGTGGCGCCAAGCTAGCTGTCCGAGCTAGCCGAGCTACCCGTATGCAAGACCGGGATCATTAGGAATAATAATTATTATTATTATTTAAAATATTTAATTTATTAGAAGTTTATTGCGATTTAGATTAAAAGTGGCCCAAGATATCATCGTATAAAAAATATCCACAATAAATGTCACAATAGCTATTTATTCTTATTGTAATAATTTCAGTCTCACTTTAAAAAAAAAATATTGTATTTTAGTAATTGAAATGAATTAGTAATTTCATAATAAATTCTTCTTTGATTTACATAAATATAAATAAATTTTAATTTTTTCAAAAAAAAATTAACTCTAATTTTTATAAATTTAAAACATATTTATTTCGTCTCAAATTTTCACTAAATTATAAACATTTTTTTAACAAAATCATAGGTTTTAAATATCATTTATAATTCTTATTTTATTTTTATTTATAAAATATTATATATAATATTATCATAATTATGTTTAAATATTATATTTTATAAAGATGAAATTTCTTATTATTTAGTTAAGAATCTAGATTTTTTATTAACCAACTCTCAATTTATTGATAGAAATCCAAAATTAAATTATATTAATATTCTTTTTTTCTTTTCACGCGAAAAGAATTTCACAATTCAGTAGTAATTTCAACTTCTATTATTTAAATTCTAAAAATTTAAAAAATAAAATCATAAATCTCTAAAATACAAATTTAAAAGATAAATCTATAATTTTAAATCTTTAAAAAAAGTTTAAATTTTAATCCTAAATTATAATTTTAAAAAATAATTTATCAAATTCAAAAAAGATAATTTCAAATATTAATTTGAAATTATATTACGCGTCTTACTATATATATATTTTATTATCTTAGTATTTAATTAAGAATCTGGACTTTTTACTAACTCACTCACAATTGATTTGGTTATATATTTTACTATCTTACTATTTAATTAAGAATATGGACCTTTTACTAACTAACTCATAATTGATTTAGTGAAGTCTAAAATTAAATTACGTTACTATCTTTTTTTTCTTTTCACACCGAAAATAATTTCAAGACTTATTAATAATTTCAACTTCTTATCCTTCAAATTCTAAAAATTCAAAAAATTAAAATAATAAGTTTTAAAAATATATATTCAAAAGATAAATCTATAATTACAAATTAAAAAGAAAAATTTAAGTATTAATCCAAAATTAAAATTATAAAAAATAATTTATTAAATTCAAAACTGAAATTATATTTTAAAAATTACAAAATTAAAATTTAAAATTTAAAATAAATAAATTCTTATCTTAGGGTGATATAAAATTTATGCATCTTGCTATATATATTTTACTATCTTAATATTTAATTAAAAATTTGGATCTTTTACTAACTAAGTCACAATTGATTTGGTGAATCCCAAAATTAAATTACATCTGTCTTTTTTTTTTCTTTCCACATCGATAACGTTCATTATTAATTTCAACTTTTTATTCTTCGAATTCTAAAATTAAAAAATAAAATCATAAATTTTAAAAATATAAATTCAAAAGATAAATCTATAATTACAAATTAAAAAGAAAATTTTAAATTTTAATCCAAAATTAAAATTTTAGAAAATAATTTATCATTTTCAAAAAAGATAATTTCAATTTTAATTTGAAGTTAAATTTTAACTAAATAAAATTTCTTTTTAAGTGAGATAAAATTTATGCATATGTATATATCTTATATTATATTACACAAGTTATATGTGTGCGCGATCGCTAATCTTACATTATTAATTTTATAATAAATTCATATCTAATTGTGATATACCAAAAAAAAATGGAATGGTCACTTTAGCGGCCCTCTGATCTGGCCCAATAAATTTTCAGAGGGAGATAAACTGTCACGCCCCGAGACCCAGGAGCCGCTGGTCCAATAGAAAATCGGACAGCACCTCCCCTGTCCGGCGGACAATTTACACATACATATAATATCCAAACACACACGCAGTTTAATAATTTGGCCTCAGGCCTCAAAATAAAGACAACCACAACATAAAAACACCAGACAACTAAGTAAAACATACCTGACTGCGGACCGGTCCGACTTACGACGAAACAACCAATACAAAAGCCCTTCAGGGCACACGACACATAGGACATATACAAATAATCATAAACGGACAATAACACAATGCACTAACAAGTACAAAACATAATCCTACGGTCGCGATGGGTAGGGACTGGCTGTTGGGCTCTTCTGGCGACTCCAAGTATCTCAACCTGAAATAGAAACATATGGCAACGGTGTGAGTCCATAAACTCAGCGAATACCCAGTAGATATGCATAGTATGTTATAATAACAATAGAAGTCTACGCTGATACAACCTCATATGAACAATAGGAAGAAAGGGTATACTGAAGATACTGAATAGAGATACATACCAGAATCCATCTATCCTGCAGAGGGTGAAATAAATCCCTATGGAACAAGTATAACATATAAACCAAGGTATACAGGTATCCAGTACATGCATGTCAATCAAGTCCAGCAAATAAATGCAGCAAACACAATCAAGTGCACAATGCATCGTATGCATATGATGCAATGTCATGGTCACCCCCTAACACCAGTCAAGTCACCGAGACAGGCGATACTGTGTCGGCCGAGTGGGTAGAGCGGTGACACTGTACGCACCCTGCTATCACTGCTCATGAGTGACCGAGTGGACAGGATGCTGGTGGAGTGAACACTCCGCCCCATATATATATAGGGGAGATATCTCTCTCATCTTCTCTGGTCTATGGGAAGAGAAGGGATCCCTGCTTGCTACCACGCTCCAAAACCACTACCCATGAGCGGTTGAGCGGAGCAATACAGAGCAAATGCACACACGCTACGGTATCCACTAACCCATGAGTGGCCGGGTGTGCATATCATATCATGTGCCGGAAAACGATTAGGCTCAACCACAAGGGAGTCGCTGATCGCCGGCATGCAACAATGCAAGGATGGTGTATGATAGATACACATAACTCCCTCCCAAGTCCTCAGTATACTAGGTCTCAGTCTGAAATCCTATAACAGGAAATACAGGTAACCTACAAGGTATACTGGCTAAAAACTACAGATCCCTCAAGGTCAAAGGCGGGAGATACATCACGATCTCTAAGCATACATCTAGATATGACACTACCTGATACTGTATGGAACTAACAGCATAATAACTCAGGGATGACTAACAAGTATCCAGAACGGACATAATAATTAAGGGATAACTAACAAGTATCCAGTTCAGACATGATAACTCGGGGATAACTAACAAGTATCCAGAACAGACATAATGACTCAGGAATAACTAACAAGTATCCAGGTCAGGCAATATAACTCAGGGATAACTAACAAGTATCCAGTTCAGACATAATGACTCAGGGATAATTAACAAGTATCCAGGTCAGGCAATATACTCAGGGATATCTAACAAGTATCCAGTTCAGACATAATGACTCAGGGATAATTAACACGTATCCAGGTCAGGCAATATACTCAGGGATAACTAACAAGTATCCAGTTCAGACATAATGACTCAGGGATAATTAACACGTATCCAGGTCAGGCAATATACTCAGGGATAACTAACAAGTATCCAGTTCAGACATAATGACTCAAGGATAATTAACAAGTATCCAGGGTTAGGCAATATACTCAGGGATAATAGATAAGTATCCAGAACAGGTATAATAACTCAGGGATAACTAATAAGTATCCAGAACATGAATAATAACTCAGAGATAGCGTATAAACTTACTGCTATCTATAACCGACAATGCATAGCAATATGACAACATCTAAAAGATAAGTCAAAGGGTACCCGCCTCAAATGAAGAAACTCGGACGTAGAGAACCCCTTGAGTCCAGGTATCCATATCTGGTCAACGTCCTGTATCATAGAACATATGTTTAGCTATTTACCAATGTAGTAATTAGCTAAACCAACTACCAGCCATACCAGAATCGAACCTAACTATCTCATTCATTTAATTACAACTGATTAAATGATTAGCTCACATTAGTTTGTGGTTAGGCTCAAGTTTAGGTTTAGTCTAAGTATTAACCCAAGTTACCTAGATTAGATTCCTGTTAGGTTTTCAAAACCCGAACCAATCAAGTTTAGGTTATTAGGTCTAATCCACCAATTAACCCTAATCCAAACTAAGTTCAACTCCAAAACCTACCATCAGATCAAAACAAACATTCATTCTTACTTATCATCCAATCATGTTCATCCCTATTTAGGTAATCAAAACAGGAACCTCATGGCACAAACTCCTTATAGATCTAATTCAACTTCCGCTGCCAAAACAGAACACTCTTGATACCTCATACTTAATGAAACATCCCATATATCCCCAAAGCTTGCATTAATAGCCTAGGGTATTCACCACACTAATCAGGGATAAATTTAAGGTTACATTTAGGCTAACTTAGGTTAGATTAATCATTCATAACCTAGCTAACTCCATTTCCATTCACTGATCAACATCCAAATCAAATCATAAAGCTATACTAAATTCCAGAGCAATACGACTGAACCAGAATTGGAGCTCACCTTACCTAATCGTTCTGTCTCCTAAGCTTGGCACAGAACAAGCAGATCTAGGCAAGCTGCTCACATCAATTCTTCTCAGCGGCTTGGAACATGGCAGGGCACTATAACTCAAGAAAACATCCCAAATCGAAATCTAAATCAGATGAAAACTCCACAGAACACATCCATATTCCTATACCAGAACAATACAAAGCTAAACATACCATCACACTCTAATTCGATTGTGAGAAGCATTTCTGATTAACAAACACGGATCAACCAAAGCATCTCATCTAAAACCATAGAACCTATAATCCACAACCCCATAGAGTGCACGACATCACTAGCACACAACTGAGACAAAACAGAGCATAACCTTGTGCTAACAAGCACCAGACTCTTACATCATGGAACCAAAACACAATCAACAAAATTTTATGATTCCTTACCTCAAATTCCAGCTCCAATTGCAGAACCTCCCCAGCTAACAGAAGGTGAGGGAGTTGAAGCCCAATCCCAATCTCAATTCCGGAATCAGATCTCAGATCCAGAGCTTGAACAGAAACCCAATTGAAATTCACAACCCTGAATTAATGTAACAAATCTCAAGCAGAATTCATCCAAAAATTGAAATCAGACCTGCTAGTCAAGAATCAATTCCAATCCACAAGCTCCAAAATGAAACCCCTTACCTACAAGATCCGGCCAGACTAGCCACAGTGTCGGCGGTTGGTGTCAAGCTCCGCCCCTGGACATCAACCTTGACCCTTCTCACCGGAACCCTATCCATAAAAATCCCGCTGCTATGATCAGAGCTCCACATCGTCTAGAGTCAGTTGCATCGGATCGGGGAAGAACGGAACACATAGCCAGGGCTTACCCGGAAAAGCTTGGCCAGCTGTGCATCCCAACGAGGAAGATGATTCTTCGGCCGGATTCAACACCTCCACCCAATCCTCCAATCGCGATCTGGTGAGGAAGTATGGCGAAGAAGAAGGAAACGACTCTGGGCGATGATAGGAAGGAGCTAGGGCTCGCCAGATGAGCGACGCAACTTGCCGGGCTCGACACCGACGGAGTAGGGCGGCGCGAGGGTGGTCGGCGGCGCCGGCTAGGGCACGCGAGTGGAGCGAAGGTCGGGTCGGGTGGGCTGCTCGGCTGCGGTTTAGGGCTCATGCAAGGAAGAACTCAAATAAAAAGGGGGGTGGCTTTTTGCAGAAAAGTCCTTCAAGGTTTGATTAATCTCACATCCACCCTTAACAATTAATGCATATTCGCAAAACCACCCTTAAAGCTAAAATTTCAAATCGATTTAATCCTCTAATTATAGTTTGGGTCTCGGAATCCATACATCTTCTTCCGAAAAATTTTCTGACTCGCGTCAAAAGTGTCGGATTTAACATCTGGTATCAGCTCAATTGGTACCAGGATTCAGGAACTATTGTACTTGTCCTGGAGGTCAAGGGTTCGAATCCTGGGAAAGGCAAAAACCCACTGCCAGGGGTGGGAAGACCATAGGATCTCGGGCCTAGAGGGTTGCCTGCGGGGACCATAGAGGCCGAGATCGCTACATAAAAAGGCGCCTTTTTATGTGACGGCCCGGCCCCTCTGGCCAACCTGGCCAACTTCGCCGGACACGCCACCGACCTTCCCACCCCTGGCAGTGGGTTTTTGCCTTCCCCAAATTCGAACCTTAGACCTCCAGGACAAGTACTAAAGTTCCTTGAATCTGGTACCAGTTGAGGGAATTAATGCACCAGGGTTTTATCCCCGTGCGCAATTAGCGATCCTCGAACCTATGACCTCGACTAAATCGGCCAGGCGCCTTATCATCCGATCCAGCCCACGAGGATATTAATTTTTTACTCAGATTTTAATAGATCATAATTTTTTACTCGGATATTAAAATGAGACATTCTATACGTCAAATCCATATTCATTTAGAGATTTATATTTTTTCGGATGAAACCTATAAGAGATAATTTCAAATTAAAAAAAATATATCATTTGGCATCCTTTATGAGGCTTAATCAGTTTATTACTATTTTTATTAATTTTAGATTTCTAGATTCAAAAATAAGTCCATTAGGAGTTAGGATTTTGATATATTTAAATGTCTGTTAACTAATGTTAGGGATTCTTTTTTTTAATAAATAAAATTCTTTTAGGTTAAATTTAGAGATGGATCTTCTACGGATTCTTTTTGGAAATGTGTAGGTGACTGATCTAATTTCAAAAAGAAAAAATTTTTAATCACCGAGATAAATCTAAAAGTACTGAAATCTCCAATGAAATCCATGACAAATTTGTTCTATCCAATATTTTATAAGAAGCTTTATTCGGTTCATGCTGACTTCAACCAAAAAAAATATTGAATCAAATAGTAAATAAATTTAAGATAATTGATTCGGTCCTATAAAAATTTTCCATCAATAGTAAATCGAGAAGCACTAATAATCAAACAAAATTGAAACTTTGAGAATAAAGGTGAAGATGTCAAGAAACCTGACATTTGTGTAACAATTGCACCACACAAGTGAGAAAGCACTATCATATTAGTTGCATACTAAAGTGACCTTATGTAACAAACAAAAAATGTCAAAAGGGACTAAAAGAATTGCTGCAAGTATCTTATCTAAAGATGTAAGTGAGACCATGTTTACATATAAGTGAATTATCACAAAGAATGTCATAATCGATCAATTTTAATGGTAAGCCAAACAAAATAAAGTGACAATTGAGAAACTTGAATACCTGTGCAAGCTTGAAATTTGATGAATTTTCTTCATATTTAGCTATGAAAAAGTAACGTAGACTTGAGATATTAGGGAATCTACTCTTTATTGAATGAATTGAGGCATGCAAAAAAGACAAAATATTGAGAATAGACAGAAATTTATATAAAACAGGTAGGAGATAGCAATAATTTTAATGGAGAGAAGAATCACCGTATCAGGGATAGTCTCAATTAGTGCTGTATAAGAATATGTAACAAGAACCTCATAAGGTCTTTACCACAGTGGGAGACCAGCCTCTTGGTATATATCTGATATTAAAAACATGACATTCTATTAAAGAGTCAAATCTTATAATCAAGAAAATGAAACGTTTCAGAGATCTAATTTAACCATGTATTCACATTTTTTAAATCACATTTAACAATGTTACAAGAGTTTTTGGCTTCAACTTAGGCCTCATCATAATCACATGATATAGGCTTTTATGTGAGAATGATGTTTTTTGTCCTATAATTTATTATAAGATAAGTGATCCCGGGCCAGCTTGCATGTGACTTGACCCGGCAGCTTGGCGCCCAGTCAGAATAAAGATGAATAGGGGGTTGGGCAAGCCCGTTAGGTGGGGCAAGCAGGCTTGGGCCCACGGGCTCCCACGTCATAGGCTCTCAGCCGGCCTTGTTACTCAGTGCCCCGGTTGGCACCCTCATAGGCCCTCAGCCGGCCTCGTTACTCAGTGCCCCGGTCGGCACCTTCATAGGCCCTCAGCCGGCCTCATTACTCAGTGTCCTGGTCGGCACCCTCATAGGCCCTCAGCTGGCCTC
The DNA here is from genome assembly GCA_024364735.1 of Boesenbergia rotunda. Classification (NCBI taxonomy): domain Eukaryota; kingdom Viridiplantae; phylum Streptophyta; class Magnoliopsida; order Zingiberales; family Zingiberaceae; genus Boesenbergia; species Boesenbergia rotunda. The sequence continues at coordinate 146,051 of JAGFNQ010001022.1, forward strand.
GTTACTCAGTGTCCCAGTCGGCACCCTCATAGGTCCTCAGTCGGCCTCGTTACTCAATACCCCAGTCGGCACCCTCATAGGCCCTCAGTAGGCCTCATTACTTAGTGCCCCAGTAGGCACAACCACTCCCTGACATTGGACTGCCAGAGGTTGTACGAGGTCAGTGCAGGACCAAGGTCACCCTGGCCCCCAGTAGTGGATATCTCGCTGAGGTATCAATCTTCCTGTCACATCTTGTCCCCCCGTACCTCGTCCACATGCTTTGGTGTCAGGCCGAGCGGCGCCCAACGGCGCCCACTCATAAATTGACAGTGCCCCTTTCCTTAATATAGCATGCGCCACTTTACCCTGCCACCCCCGGACATGCATTACCCGGTACTCGCTATATGACAATGGGTGGCAGGCGGGATAAGGTCTATCAGCTTCCCCGGCTATATATACCTTCTCACTCCGCATTTCCCAGGTACGCGCGATAGTGCAATTTTCATACTGTTCTATTGTCTTCCATCGCCACCGTCGTGTACTGACTTGACCGTCGGAGTGCCTGGCCGGGGACTTTTCCCGGCTGGTTCTAACAGTCTTTGTCTTGCAGATTCGGAGCAGCCTAGCTTGTAAAGCCACCTCAGCGACCTCGCTTTTCCCCAGAGGTTCACCCACCTGCAGGGGCGTCCGACTCACTTCGCGACACGATCAAATTTGGCGCTAGAAGGAGGGCCACCAGCAGCCTGATCGGAAGTAGAGATGGCTGACCCTGACCAGGTGAACATGGATATTTCTCACGAGGAGTACGAGGTACTCATGGCTACACGAGCTCAGCAGCGTGCTTCTCAAAGGCCCTCACAAGCCGTCAGCTAGGGGCCTCAGGGCCCGGAGCCAACAGCACAACGGGCTTCGGGAGGGCAGGGCAGACCTGCCAGGCCTAAGGGTAGCTCCGCATCTCCTCCTGTGGCAATCCCTCGGGAGCAAGGCGGCGAGGCCCACTCGATGTCAGTAGAAGCCTCCATTTCGAACCCGGTGCATGGGAGGCGACCGGACAAGGGAAAGGCTCCGGCAGACCCTACCTCAACCATGCTGGTGCGCAGTCGATTCGCTAATTGGATCTTGGAGGATCCTGTGCCTCGTCACCTCCGCTTCTTCACCGTCCCCGAGTACGAGGGAACCACAGACCCGGAGGAGCATGTGATGAAGTTTGAGAGTGCATCTCTGCTTCATCAGTATCCGGAGGGCGTCAAGTGTCGAGCCTTCCTGACCACACTCTCTGGCGCGGCCCAGAGATGGTTCGACCGACTCCCTGATAAATCGATCACCAGCTTCGACGGATTCAAACGGGTATTTCTGCAACACTTCGCTATCAGTCGACTACACCACAAGACGAGTCTCAACCTATTCGCTCTGAAGCAGGGGTCGATGGAGACCCTCAGGGCCTACATTAAAAGGTTTAATGATATGGCGGTGGACATGCCCACGGCCACTCAGGAAGTCATGGTTAGTGCATTCTCTCAGGGTCTGCAAGATGGGGAGTTTTTTCGTGCGTTGATCAGGAAGCCCCCAAAGGACTTCGACAGCCTTCTAGGTAAGGCTGATAAATACATTAATGTGGAAGAGGCGCAAGTTGCATGAAGGAAGGAGGCAACCAACCTGACACCCCCTCCCCCAGTTCACGGTCATAGGCCCCTTGGAGGACCTATCCGTAGCCCGCGTGGACCTGCCGAGCCCACAGGTATGGAGCGGCGCCACATACAGCAGGTGGCTCAGGGGTGCTTTCCCACCCGATGGAGGCCATACTGTAGCTTCCACCAGAGTCATGGGCACGCCACTGAGGAGTGCCGACAAGCCGGCCGGGGTCGGGCTCAGGCCCCCAGAGGACGAGGGCGGCAAACCCCTCCCGGACGGGGGGCAAACCGAGGTGGCCCGAACGCCGATCCGATGGCCGAGGAACTGCGAGAAAACCCTCTGGCCGCCCAAAATCTATTCTCGCAAGGGAACCGAGCGGTGGAAGAGGAGACGGAGGAAGAGCAGGCCAATCAGAAAAATGTCATCCGAGGGGGTGTGCATGTCATTTCGAGTGGTCCGACGGGAGGAGATTCCCATCAGGCCTGGAAGGCCCAAGTGCGCCGATTGGAGATCCATCAAGTCAGCACTAGTTGGCCCAGGCAGAGGGGTCACAAATCAGCTTCGGGCCCCAAGATCTTCAGGGTTTGGAAGTCCCCCACGATGACGCGCTAGTCATCACCGTCGTCATCGCCAATTATCATGTCCACCGCACCATTGTGGACACCAGCAGCTCGGTCAATATCCTCTACAAGAGGGCATTTGATCAGCTCCAGATTGAAGAATCCCAGTTGGAGCTAGTGGCGACCCCGCTGTTTGGTTCACGGGAAACCCGGTGCATCCCATTGGTCAAATTCGGTTGGCCATATCCCTGGGTGAAGAGCCATTGAAGAGGGCTCGGTGGTCCACCTTCCTGGTGGTGGATGTCCCTTCGTCCTACAACGCCATTATGGGTCGGCCCGCCCTTAATGAGTTCCAGGTCGTCGCCTCCACCTTCTACCTGATGGTTAAATTCCCAGTCGGGGACCAGGTGGGAGAAGTCAAGGGTGACCAGAAGGTAGCCCGGAGGTACTACGTAGACGATGTTCGCGTAGAAAGCCGCAAGGCCCCACGTCCCTTCTCTGATTGCAACATGGTCCAAGCTTCTCCTTGGTCTGAGCTGCATGAAGACAAAGAGGAGGTGCAACTCCTCCCAGACCGGGAGGAATCCCGAGTCAAGGTCACCGTAGGACTACTGGAAGAATTGAACAAGCACCTGCTAGAGTGTTTGACTCGGAACCAAGACGTCTTCGCCTGGTCCGTGAAGGAGCTGAGAGGTGTCCAACCGGAGGTGGCAGAACACCACCTCCACGTCTACCCCCACGCCCGGCCCGTGAAACAAAGAAAGCAAGACTTTAGCACTGAGCAGAATAAGGCGATCAGGGCAGAGATTGAAAGATTGACGGAGGCAGGGCACATAAGGGAGGTACAGTTCCCATCTTGGCTGGCCAACATGGTGCTAGTGCCTAAACCAGACAACAGGTGACGGATATGCATTGACTTTCGGGATCTCAATAAGGCCTATCTGAAAGATTGCTACCCCCTGCCTCGGATTGATCAGATGGTGGACTCGACAGCTGGGAGCGAGTTCATCTCTATGCTGGACGCTTACCAGGGGTACCATCAAGTGCCACTGGCCAAGGAGGACCAGGAAAAGGTCAGCTTTATCACGACAGACGACACTTACTGCTACACCGTCATGTCATTTGGGTTGAAGAATGCTGGAGCCACCTACCAGCGTATGATGAACAAAGTCTTCCGGTCACAGATCGGAAGAAACGTGGAGGTATATGTTGATGGCATCCTCATCAAGTCTGCCCGAGCTGAAGACCTGGTGACGGATGTCGAAGAAACTTACCAGACACTAAGGAGGTATGGACTTAAGCTGAACCTAGCCATGTGCCTTTTTGGTGCTCGAAGGGGGAAATTCCTGGGCTATATTGTGACTGAGCGGGGCATAGAAGCTAACCCGGGCAAGGTCAAGGCCTTGCTGGATATGCCCCCACCCAGAAATCTACGGGAGGCTCAGCGGCTCGCAGTGCGAATCATGGCCCTATCTCGGTTTATTTCCCGGTCGGCAGAGCGAGGGTTACCTTTCTTCAAAACCCTCCGCAAGGCCACCAAGTTCCAATGGGATGCCGACTGCGACAAGGCGTTCACAAAGCTGAAGGCCTACCTCGCCGAGTTACCTGTGCTGGCGAAACCTGAGGTCGGGGAGAGTTTGTATGTGTACTTGGCTGCATCAGTTGACTCTGTCAACCTAGTTCTGGTTAAGCAGGAAGCAGCTGAGTAGCAGCCTGTGTACTTCTTTGCCCATTTATTGAAGGGAGCCGAGTGCCGTTATACGACACTCGAGAGATTGATGTATGTGCTACTGTTGGGTGCTCGGCGGCTTCGTATTTATTTTTTGGCGCACCCTATCGTGGTATTGATGAACAACAACCTGGGCCGAGTAGCTTCAAATCCGGAAGCATCGGGGCGACTGATCAAGTGGACTATCGAGCTGAGTGAGTATGACATTCAATACCAGCCCCGACCAGCTATCAAGGCCCAGGGTCTTGCTGATTTCCTAAGTGAGCTGCATTCAAACGAGATTGAGGAGGCGTGGCAGATATATGTGGATGGCTCGTCCGCTTGATCGGGAAGTGGAATTGGCGTTCTGAGGGTCTCCCCTAGTGGAGAGAAAATGCACCTATCTATGCGACTGGAGTACAACGCCACAAATAATGAGGCCCAGTATGAAGCCCTCATAGCCGGATTACAAGCCGCTAAACATGTGGGGGCAGCCCGAGTAATGCTCTACTCAGATTCGCAGCTAGTTACGCAACAAGTGGTGGGACGGTTCGAGGTTAACAGTGATCGGCTACAGGCTTTTGTAGAAGCCTACGAGAAGCGTAAGGCTAACTTCAAAGAGGTGCAAGTGAGGAAGATCCCACGGGAGGAGAACTTCAAGGAGGATGAGTTGGCTAAGTTAGCCAGCTCAGTCGGTTCCTGGGTGCTTCCTCAGGCGGGTGGCCCGGCGCTGCTAGTCATGCAGATAGAAAGGCAGGCCGACTTGGAGTTAGCAGCCGATTGGCGAACCCCAATCATCACTTACCTCACCCGGGGAACCTTACCGACCAACTGCGAGGAGGTCAGATGGCTCAAGAAGCATGTATCCAGGTTCACCATGGTCGGCGACGTCCTCTACAAGAGATCATTTTCTCGACCCCTCCTCAAGTGCCTAAATGGAGAGGATGTTGGTTATGTTTTGAGGGAAATTCATCTGGGGATCTGTGGACACCACGCTGGTGCTCGTGCGATGGCGCGGAAGGCGATAATGTCAGGATATTATTGGCCCACCCTGCAGAAAGATGACAATGAGATGGTCGCCAAATGTCTATCCTGCCAGAAGCACCAATGTCTGCCACACCGACCCACGGAGGTCATGAAGGCGTCAGTAGTCTCTTTCCCTTTTGACCAGTGGGGGATGGACATTGTAGGGTCATTCCCGACTACCGCTGCTCAGAAGAAGTATTTGCTGGTGGTAGTCGATTACTTTTCCAAGTGGATAGAGGCGGAGGCTCTTTCGCGCTTCACCGAGTTGGTGGTAATGAAGTTCTTGTGGAGAGACTGTTGGGACCGGGTGCATGTTGACATGGATACGGGTTCGTAATTTTAAAATTAATTACGTGCAGCGGAAGGTTTAGCATAAATAATTTCTCTAAATCATTTAACCACATATCTAAGCATGCAATTTTATCTTATGTAGACATGATCATATATTTAAAATTTTTGCAGAAACGTAAACTAATTTACATATTACCTCGCGTAACTCGAAGGAAGGGACGAGATCCAACTGTAAGCATCCCTTGGAAGCTCCGCCTCTATTCGCGTTCACGCCGAGTATCTTCGGGATGACTTCGCAAAGCCACGAGTTTCGTGTTCTCGAGAACTACTAGATTCTCCGAGAACGCGACAAGAAAAACCAAGAGAGAAGTCGGAAGACTAACCATAAAAGGATGGCCGGCTGGTGCTCCATCTTGGGGCTGGTTGGCGCACGGTAAGAAGGGGAGAAGAGAATAAGAGAAAGAGAGGGAGAGAGCCTATGCCTTCATCTATATAATTCACCACCCAAGTCTTGCCTTGGGTCCTTTATATAGTGGCCTCTCAACCATCAAGCGTCTCAAATATGGAATAACTTATTCCATCATGCCAAACGATAAGTCGAATCTGAATTTTTCAGAGATGCATCGGAAGCGTTAAATGGCTAAGTCTTTTGAAGACATAATAGATGAATTAAATAAGTTTAATTCATTGGGGCTTAGCTTGGATGAGCCGGCCAAAGAGGGTCTCCATCCTCTTTGCTTGGCCGGCCACAACAAAGGGAGAGAACCAAGTTTTTGGTTCAATTTATAAAATAAACCAAGTGTGGTTTGTTTTATAAAATTATGAATGATATAAATTTTTATATATTAAACCAAGGTTTGGTTTATTTTTCATGGAAATTAAAATGAACCATGAATTGGTTTATTTTATAAAATCAATCATGGATTGATTTACCATGATAAGGAAATTTATTCCATAGGAGAGAAGATTTTTATCATGAATTAAAATATGATTTTAACCATGATATAAAATCAAACTTGGCATGATGGAATAAGTTATTCCATATTTGAGAGGCTTGATGGTTGAGAGGCCACTATATAAAGGACCCAAGGCAAGGCTTAGGTGGTGAATTATAGAGATGAAGGCATAGGCTCTCTCCCTCTCTTTCTCTCCTTCTCTTCTCCCGTTCTTGTCGTGCGCCAACCAGCCCCAAGAAGGAGCACCAGCCGGCCATCCTTTTGTGGTTAGTCTTCCGACTTCTCTCTTGGTTTTTCTTGTCGCGTTCTCAGAGAATCTAGTAGTTCTCGAGAACACGAAACTCGTGGCTTTGCGAAGTCATCCCGAAGATACTCGGCGTGGACGTGAATAGAGGCGGAGCTTCCAAGGGACGCTTATGGTTGGATCTCGTCCCTTCCTTTGAGTTACGCGAGGTAATATGTAAATTAGTTTACGTTTCTGTAAAAAATTTAAATATATGATCATATCTACACAAGATAAAATTACATGTTTAGATGTGTCGTTAAATAATTTAAAGAAATTATTTATGTTAAACCTTCCACTGCACGTAATTAATTTTGAAATTACGAACCTGCATCCATGTCAACATGCACCCGGTCCCAACAGTGGTATCAGAGCTAGGTTTGTGTTCGACAACTTTTGAAATATCTCTGTTTCTGAAATTTTATGATAATTGTGAAAACTTTCTATTTTTGGAAACTTCACAATTTTGGAAATTTCCTATTTTGGTAATTTTCCAATTTTGGAAAAACGTAAGTTTTCTTTGTACCATAAACTTACAATTATTTTGAAAACCTTTTATTTTTGGAAACTTTCCATTTATGGAAAGCTCGCAATTTTGGGCACTTTCTTTCAAGAAAGTTTAGACAAATTATGGGAATATTAATTGGTATTTAAATTTATAATTGGAAATTAAATTATTTACAAAATTCTTTATTTTGGATTGAGCTTCGGGGAGCCGTCCAATTTAAAGTTAGTTGTTATAATTAAATTTCCTAAATTGAATTTAAATTGTCAAATGTTTAATTTGGATTGAGCCTCGGGGAGCCATCCAAATTAAGTTATTGATATTAATTTTTCATAAATAAAATATGTGATCAAATCTTAAAAAAAATTTAGGTGATTCTCAAACGATAATTTCCTTATTTGATTTATGAGGCAATGCTCTTACATATTATTGTCTCCAAAATTAATTAGGAAAATTGTTTCCTATAGAGTATATTTCCTTAAATAAGATTTTCATGAAAATAATATATGGTTGAATTAAGGGAATCTGTCTCTTAATTTAATAAGATTTGATTTAGAGAAATCAAAGTCTTAAACATATTATTTCCGAAATTTATTATGATAATTCAGGAAATTGTTTCCCAAAAATAATTCCTTGAATAAAGTATGAAATTAGAATAAGGAAATTCGGTTCCTAATTCAATTAATGAGATTTGATAAATTAAGTCACATACATACTTTATTAAGGAAATCGTTAGAACATGACATAATTATATGTCATGAATGTGCATAAAAGAAAAGGATGAGACCCAAAACCCCTTACAAAATATTAAGGTCAACACCTTCCATTAATATGGTTAGAACCGGAGTTTTGTTTCTCGTTTGGGGTGATGGACACATCCATGCCCGGCTTGAACCTCAACATGTTCAAACCATGGAATTAGTTTATGATTAATATAGTTGGAGTCAGAGGTCAATCCTTAGTTTTGGTTGTTGAACACATCCAAGCCTGACTAAACGGTTGAATGAGCTCCAACCATATTAAAACTATTTCTTGATTAATGGGTCAGCCTTAAGCTTGGAGCATCGATTTGTTGTGCCACAGCCAAGGTCGATGTAAAGAGAGGTGCAGTTGGGTGGTATGTATATTGTTGTATACTTGTTAATGAGTTAACAACCCAATGATTTATGCAAACATTCAATTAGTTGTTAGCATAATGTGATAGTTACATATGTATAATATGTAATCGGTATAATTACCTACATTCATAGCTAAGAATAACTTGGTGGACTCTAGCCATGGTTGTTCTTATCTATGGTTGGATATCAACCTATTTGGAGATGTTCCTACGATCTCCCGAATTGATAAAAAAGGTTATTCAATTCGAAAAATAAATAGGATTTAATTAATGTATATTGATGTATTCTTTATCATTCTCATCACATAACCTCAATTTGTATTTCTAGGATAATCACAAGATCATGTCTTCTCTGAATTTGCGTTCCATTTTGGACAACAATAAACTGACTGGGCCAAACTTCATGGACTGGCTTCGAAACCTGAGGATAGTCCTCAAGGCAGAAAAGCTTGCTTATGTCCTTAAAGAACAACTTCCCAACCATCCTCCTGAAGATGCAACTCCAGACTTGTTAGTGGCCTATCAGAAACATGTGGCCGATTCTGAACTTATGAGTTGCATCATGTTGGCCGCTATGGTACCTGAGCTACAAAAGCTGCATGAGCATATGGATGCTCATACCATCACCTTCCATCTTCATGAGCTGTTTGACGAGCAGGCGAGATCCGAAAGGTTTGAGGTCTCCAAACTCCTCTTCACCTCTAAGATGTTGGATCGAGAAACCAATAGAGGGGGGGGTGAATATCGGTAAACTTTCGGATTTGAGTAAGAGTAGGTACGCAGCGGAAATTAAATAAAAACACAGAGACACAGTCGATTTACTTGGTTCGGAGCCTGTGTCGACTCCTACTCCAAGGCCCACGGTCGTTGACCATTTACTTTGGGCAATTCTATATTAAGCGCAAAATTATTTACAAAGATTACATAATTAAGTACAGTAAACAAAAAAACTCTTTTTACCGACGTCCGGAGTAGATCGAATATTTCGGGGCAGCAGGACGTCGTCGGCTCGAGTTGGAAGGATTCCGGAGCAAGGCGCGAGAGCAGAAGAGCTTTGAGGCGTTGAAAGAATTGGTGTTCGAAGCTTGGGGTTGAGGGCCCTTTATATAGGGCCTGGGGGCGCCCGGGATGTCGGGGGCACCCCCCACGTGGCCTCTGATCCGCAGAACTCTCGGTCGCGTCTGATCCCCTGGATCCGCTTTGACCGGGGCGCCCGGAGCGCTCGGGGCGCCCGCATTGACCGGGTCAAAGTCCTATCTCATTGGCTTCGAGGGGTGGCTTCGAGGGGTTCAGGTTAGATGTTGCGCATGGGGGCGCCCGCAGCGCAGGGGGCGCCCGAGAGCAGCGGGGCCACCCGGAAGCACCGGGGCGCCCGGCCCAGTGTGTATTCGAACCCCTTTTTGCTTTGCCTGTTTTGTATGGCCCTTGGGGGCGCCCGGGACGCTCCGAGCGCCCTACCCAGCCCTTGCCTCTCTCCTTTGAGGCTTTCTGAGCTGCAGACACACGTTCCTTCGGTCCTGCATCCAGGGTTAGTACAAAACACAACAATATATTAATTTATTAGATTATACAGCCTTAGCTGTCTTGGTTCTGACTTTGGTCTCCCAAATGGAGCCCTAGGTCGAATCGACGCCTACTGTTCCCTCGACGGGGAACGCGTCCTCACCTACTCCTCTCGGGAGAAATTACCTGATGCCAACCGTTCCTCTGGTTGGACTTTTGCCTGACGGTCCTTTGTCAGGTCTTGTAAACTGGCAGTCCTTCGCCAGTTGCCTAGCAGTCCTTCGCTAGGGCTTCAGTCCCAGGCTGTCCTTCGCCTGGTGCCTAGCAGTCCTTCGCTAGGGCTTATTTCCCTGGCATTCCTTCGCCAGTGCCTATCAGTCCTTCGCTAGGGCTTTCTCTGCACACTAGATTAACTTGTTAGAAAAACAATAAAGACTTAACTTTTGACCTATGTTGCCATTATCAAAACACAGGTTTGACTTGGGTGCATTCTGCACCAACATAAGATGCAGGAAGGCACTTCTGTCTCACAGTTTGTGTTGAAGATGTTGGGGTATATTGAGCGACTAAGCACACTCGGATTTGCAATGGATCACGAACTAAGTATTGACTTAATTCTGCATTATTTGCCCAAGAGTTACTCACAGCTTGTGATGAACTATAGGATGAACAAACTGGAGACTACCATTCCTGAGTTGCTTAACCTGCTGAAGACTGTAGAGCCTTCTGTAAAGCAGGATCAGAAGACGGTACTGTTAGTTGGTTCCTCAAAAAAAGGCTCTAAGAGGAAGCCCAAAGAATAAAATAAGGGAAGGAAGAAAAAGGCCAAAAAGATTGAAAAGACACCAAAAGGCACTTGCCATCACTGCGACAAGGAGGGCCACTGGCGAAGAAACGACAAGGTTTATCTTGAGTCCTTGAAGAAGAAGGCATCCGATGCCCCATCCTCTTCAGGTATCTTCGTTATTGAATGTTACTCTATTTCCTCGGACACCTGGGTACTTGATACTGGGTGTAGCTCACATATATATAATGACATACAGGGGCTAAGGAATAGAAGAAGACTCGTCAAGGGAGAAGCGAATTTGCGAGTTGGAAATGGAGCAAAGATTGCTGCTGTTGCCATCGGAACATATTTGCTAAAGCACCCTACTGGACTTGTCTTAGAATTGGATAATTGTTATTTTGTTCCTCAGTTAATAAAGAACATTGTATCTATTTCATGCTTGAATGAAAAGGGTTATCATTTAACTTTTAGTAACAATTGCTGTTACATAACTTTAAATGGTGTTCTTTATGGGACCGGAACTTTATGCAATGGTATCTACACGTTAGATTTATCCGGTGACGTTTTCAATATCGAAGTTAGCAACAAGTATGCTCGAATAGATAATCAAATAGACTCTTATATATGGCATTGTCATCTTGGCTATGTAAGCAAGAAACGCATGACCAAATTACACCGATATGGAATTCTGGAATCATTTGAACCTGGTTCATTTGATACGTATGAATCATGCTTAAAAGGCAAGATGACCAAATTACCCTTTTCCGAAAAAGGTAAACCAGTGGGAGAATTGCTTGGTCTAATACATACTGATGTATGTGGACCAATGTCAACTCTTGCACAAGGAGGCTATAGCTACTTCATTACCTTTATCGATGATCACTCATGATTCGGGTATGTGTTCTTAATGAAACACAAATCTGAAGCTTTTGAGAATTTCGAAGAGTTCAGAAGTGAAGTAGAGAAACAGCTTGGCAAAAGTATTATGATACTTCGATCTGATCGGGGTGGTGAATACTTAAGTCAAGAGTTTCAAGATTATCTTAGGGACAATGGGATATTGTCTCAATGGACTCCGCCATATACACCACAGCATAATGGTGTATTTGAGAGGCGTAACCGAACCTTGATGGACATGGTTAGATCTATGATGAATCATACAACTCTTCCAAAATCCTTTTGGGGCTATGCGCTTAAGATAGCTATTTACTTACTAAACAGAGTCCCAACCAAGGTAGTCTCTACTACTCCATATGAGACGTGGAATAGTAAGAAACCTCATTTATCTCACCTAAAGATATGGGGTTGTCCTGCTTATGTAAAGCGGACTGTATCAGACAAATTGGATGCTAAGTCTGATAAATGTCTATTTATTGGATACCCTAAGGAAACGAAAGGTTACCAATTCTATCATCCCTTGGAACAAAAGGTGTTTATTTCAAGGCATGCTGTATTTCTAGAAAAAAGAATTTCTTTTACAAGAAAACAGTGGGAGTAGCATTGAACTTGAAGAAGTTCAAGAAACTCCAATAAACATTACAGAGACACCTAGTCTAGACCCACAACCAATAACTCATAATGATGAGCTATCAGTTGAACCTAAAACACCACCACTTCTTCGTAGGCTGATAGGACACGCAATATTCCAGAGAGATACGGATTTCTCATAAGTGAATCGAATGACGTGTTACTCATTAACGATGACGAACCTATCAGTTATGAAGATGTTCTGAAAAATTCAGAAAGGGATAAATGGCTTGAAGCCATGAAGTCGGAAATGGATTCCATGTACAAAAATCAAGTATGGGACTTGGTTAACCCACCTGAAGGGATTAATCCCATAGGGTGCAAGTGGGTTTTCAAGAAAAAAATCGACATGGAAGGTAATGTTATTACCTTTAAGGCTAGATTAGTGGCAAAAGGATATCGTCAGAAACAAGGAATTTATTATGACGAAACCTATTCGCCAATAGCTATGCTTAAATCCATTCGGATGCTCCTGGCCATAGCAGCTCATTATGATTATGAGATATGGCAAATGGATGTGAAAACAACTTTCCTTAATGGAAACCTGCTTGAGGATGTATACATGATACTGTTAGTAGGAGCCCTAGAGCCAATTATGTGATGATTGACTAGAGGCATTATGTATCATATTCTATTATTAATAAAGGCATATTTGGTTATTATACTTACTTTGTATTCTGTGCCGAATGATTAAGTATAATAATGTCCTTGTCTAGTAGGTTCTTATCTATATTATATCAATTGGTTGAATCGATAGTGAGATAATGTAGAGAACACTACACTAAATTATTCCTAGTCGAGCATTAATATTCAGGGGCGAAATTAATGCATGGAGACTAGCATGTAGGTCAACTGATGACTTGAGCTCACAAGTCATGGATATGTGATATCAAGTTGACACATGGGTATACATTGGAGAATGTGTACTGAATGACCCGCCATGAGAATGTTTCATAGATTGTTATATGAGTGTCATAGACTTTCTCATGTGACTATTGGTATGAATAGTCCTTAGACCTGAAGTCACCATGGTTCCCTACATAAGGAGTTATGTACTTTGGTATCGTCAAACGTCACCCGTAACAGGGTGGACTATATAAAGGCGATCACTGGGTATGTAATGAATTATGCGGAGGGATGTGAGTGATGTAGATGGGATCTATCCCTCCCATATGACGGGAGTGATATCTGTGGGCCCCTTGATCGAGTAGGACTACTGAAACGCATGACCATGCTCAGATGAGTCAATATGAGATATTGAGCTCATTTGTTTGAGTGAGTCTACTCGGGGATCAAGAAACATAAGATTGATTGAGGATGACACGGTCTATGCCTCATTGGTCAATCTAGATATCAAGGATAGAAGGACAAGGTCATACACTATCATAGTCATGGAGGTTTAGCCGGATCTCGACTTTTCTTATTACTTGGGTAGCAATGATGCATTGCTAGATGCCGCTCATTGCTTATGTGTCTAAAGTGTTTAGATGCATTGCCAACGTCGCAAGAACCTATTGGGTCACACACAAAGGACACAATGCTTCGGGAAATTCTATCGGCAGGCCTGAGGCCGAGTGGGAACTCGGGAGGCCCGAGCCCGAGTTGGGGAACTCGGGAGTCCGATCCCGAGTTGGGGAACTCGGGAGTCCAAGCTCGAGTTGGGAACTCGGGAGGTCAGTTCGGGGGACTCAAGTTGGGAACTCGAGAGAGGCCGAGTCGGAGCTCGGCGGGCCGAGTCGGAGCTCGACGGGCCGAGTCGGAGCTCGGCGGGCCGAGTCGGAGCTCGGCGGGCCGATTCGGAGCTCGGCGGGCCGAGTCGGAGCTCGGCGGGCCGAGTCAGAGCTTGGCGGACCGAGTCGGAGCTCGGCGGATCGGGTCGACACTCGGCAGACTGGGTCAGAGCTCGGCAGACTGGGTCGGGAGCTCGCCACTCGGGAGACTTGGTCGGGAGACCGAGTCGGAAGCCCGAGAGGCCCGGTCGGATTTGCATGTAGGAAAGAGAAAGGTCTCTCTTCATTGGATGAAGAGAAGGTGAAGAGTCACATGGAAAGATGTGCTCTTTATTGTCTTTAATGAAGGGAAGGCAAAGAGACAAAATGACTCTAGGTATTCATGGGATGAATATAAAAGGGGTCAAGTCATTTTCGATATTAACCAAGTGTGCTTTCTTCTTCCCTTCCTCTCTTCTTCCTTTCCTCCATTCTTGGCCGAAACTCTAGTGTAGAGTTCTTGGTATTTTCGAGCTACCTTAAGTTGCTAGCACAACTAAGGTAGTTCTCCCGAAGTTGAGAGATTGTGTCCGTGTGGATACGAATAGAGGCACGGACGTTTGAACGTGCAAGAGATCCGGCGCATCTTGGACGAGCGGGATATTCGAAGGGCACGCTTCAAAGGTATAAATAGTAGATAGATCTATTAGATAGATAACTTTGTACGAGTTTTCTTTCGCTTGGATCGCTCGTGAGTTCTTGTATCTGCTGCGTTTTTATTGTTTTGTGCCGGGAGAACCCAACAGATACAACCTGAAGGTTTCACATCAGTTAATAAAATCAAAGTATGCAAGCTTCGACGATTCATATATGGACTAAAGCAAACATTCAGGAGTTGGAACATCCATTTTGATGAGACAATCAAAGAGTTTGATTTCTCACAAAATCCTGACGAACCTTGTGTGTACAAGAAGGTTAGTGGGAGTGCAGTCGTATTCCTAGTGTTATATGTCGATGACATATTACTTATAGGAAACGATATATCAGTCTTACAGTTAGTTAAAATTTGGTTGTCCAAAACTTTCTCCATGAAAGACCTAGGAGAAGCAACCTATATCCTTGGGATTAGAATCTATAGAGATAGATCAAAACGGTTACTTAGTCTTTCGCAGTCTAGATATATAGACCGAGTGCTAGAAAGGTTTAGCATGTCAGAATCCAAGAAAGGTTACCTTCCCATCAGGCATGGGATCAACCTTTCGAAGTCTATGTGTCCGCACACAAAAGACGAGAGGATTTGCATGAGTAAGATTCCTTATGCATCCGCGATAGCATCTATCATGTATGCTATGTTATGTACTAGGCCCGATGTAAAGTATGCTCTGAGCGTCACAAGCAGATACCAGTCTGATCCAGGAATGGATCATTGGGCGGCTGTCAAGACAATCCTCAAATACTTAAGAAACACTAAGGATGTGTTCCTAATATATGGAGAAGGTGATATGGTAATACGTGGGTATACATATGCCAGTTTCCAGACAGATAAGGATGACTCCAAATCTCAGTCCGGATACGTATTTATTTTGAATGGAGACGCAATAAGTTGGAAGAGTTCCAAGCAAGACACCGTAGAGGATTCTACCACGGAAGCGGAATATATTGCAGCTTCGGAAGCAGCAAAGGAAGCAGTCTGGATCAAGAAGTTTGTCTCAGAACTTGGGGTGGTTCTAATCATTGATGAAGCAATACCGGTTTACTGCGACAACAATGGAGCTATTGCACAAGCGAAGGAACCAAGGTCTCATCAGCGATCCAAACATGTGCTTCGCCGTTATCATCTGATCAGAGAGATTATAAGTAGAAATGATATACAAATAGATAAAATTCCCACTGAAAGGAATTTAGTGGATCCTTTAACTAAGGCCTTGCCTCAAAGCAAGTTTGAGGGTCATGTTAGAGCCTGTGGAATTGGGTACCGTAGCGATTGGCATTAGGCCAAATGGGAGTTTATTAGTGATATGAGAGAAGTGTCCTAAGGCAATCGCCTTATGATTGTAATCATTTATTTTAATAAATGAATATTCACTACTTGAGTATACATGTTTGTGTATTTGATTGAAATCTTAAACTCATTTACTGAATGTCCGCAATATAATTCACAGCATGAGAGAATTTGTGATAAATTCACAACTAGTGATTATCTCTACATGTGCAATTATGAAGTATTGAAATTGTCCCAAGTCGATGAATTGATAAATACGGACACTATCAATTCTGTTGAGACTAGCATGGGTTATTCTCTAATCAGCTGATTCTCACTGGCTGGTGACATTGAGATGTCCGGAGATAAACATGAATGCTAGTTAAGGGAACTAGTTCATTGGAGTGACTGGCTGTAAAACTTCATATGGTAGTCTACATATAGATATGTCAGTGAAGTTCTTACTGCAGCTTAAGTGCGATGTTCCTTTGACTTGCGGTGTTCAAGTCATCTTGGTCATGGAGACTTATACTTTGACATCTTAAGCAAGCATGTCCAAGGAGGTGTGGATCTAGGATGATTGGGTATAAGCCGAAGTGCCCGAAGATGTTTGAACAGCCTACAAAGGATTCACCACTCCTTGCGAGGAGATGTATACCCGATGCCTATCGTCGGATTGTTACTCGAAGCCTCTGGCCAGAGCATGACATGTTCAGAGTATGAATCTCTTAAATACATGAGAGTAATTAGAATCCGTAGGACGAGAAAACGTTACTTGGGCTAGGTGTGACGTAGTCAGCCTAGTGGGGACTGACACACATAGACCATGTCCTGAACCAAGTAGGTATAAGATAGTGAAGGGAATGGGGCATGATTCATTATAGCTGCTGAAGGATTTCAGAATTGTTTCTGAGGTCAACCGTTGATCTTTCGATTAATTGGGGATCATGATGTACTACTACGTGCCACTCATGATCGTTCCACTCATGATCGTTCTATAATTAATTGATTAATTATAGACGGCCAACATAAATCGAAAGCCTATTTAGTCACACGCACTACGAGTAATCCGAGGGATTTAAAATGAGTTGAAAATTGGATTTTTCAATCAAGAGAGATTAAGTTTGGTTGAGCCAAACGATAAGTCGAATCTGAATTTTTCAGAGATGCATCGGAAGCGTTAAATGGCTAAGTCTTTTGAAGACATAATAGATGAATTAAATAAGTTTAATTCATTGAGGCTTGGCTTGGATGAGCCGGCCAAAGAGGGTCTCCATCCTCATTGCTTGGCCGGCCACAACAAAGGGAGAGAACCAAGTTTTTGGTTCAATTTATAAAATAAACCAAGTGTGGTTTGTTTTATAAAATTATGGATGATATAAATTTTTATATATTAAATCAAGGTTTGGTTTATTTTTCATGAAAATTAAAATGAACCATGGATTGGTTTATTTTATAAAATCAATCATGGATTGATTTACCATGATAAGGAAATTTATTCCATAGGAGAGAAGATTTTTATCATGAATTAAAATATGATTTTAACCATGATATAAAATCAAACTTGGTATGAATGAATAAGTTATTCTATATTTGAGAGGCTTGATGGTTGAGAGGCCACTATATAAAGGACCCAAGGCAAGGCTTAGGTGGTGAATTATAGAGATGAAGGCATAGGCTCTCTCCCTCTCTTTCTCTCCTTCTCTTCTCCCCTTCTTGTCGTGCGCCAACCAGCCCCAAGAAGGAGCACCAGCCGGCCATCCTTTTATGGTTAGTCTTCCGACTTCTCTCTTGGTTTTTCTTGTCGCGTTCTCAGAGAATCTAGTAGTTCTCGAGAACACGTAACTCGTGGCTTTACGAAGTCATCCCGAAGATACTCAGCATGGATGCGAATAGAGGCGGAGCTTCCAAGGGACGCTTACGGTTGGATCTCGTCCCTTCCTTTGAGTTACGCGAGGTAATATGTAAATTAGTTTACAATTCTGCAAAAATTTTAAACATATGATCATGTCTACACAAGATAAAATTGCATGCTTAGATGTGTGGTTAAATGATTTAGAGAAATTATTTATGCTAAACCTTCCGCTGCACGTAATTAATTTTGAAATTACGAACCCGCATCCATGTCAACATGCATCCGGTCCCAACAACATTTCCCGCAGCTCGGCTGCTCAATAAGATGCGTGGCGTCCCACGCTCCCTGAGTTTTGCCTGACTGTGTGCGCTATTATCCCGCGGATCAGCCTGTCTGACCGTGTGTGCTACATTTCCCGCAGCTCGGCTGCTTAGTAAGACGCGTGGCATCCCACACTCCTTGAGTTCTGCGCGACTGTGTGCGCTATTATCCCACGGATCAACCTGCCTGACCGTGTGTGCTACATTTCCCGCAGCTCGGCTGCTCAGTAAGATGTGTGTCGTCCCACGCTCCCCGAGTTCTGGCCGACTATGTGCGTTATTATCCCGCGAATCAGCCAGCCTGACCGTGTGTGCTACATTTCCCGCAGCTCGGCTGCTCAGTAAGACGCGTGGCGTCCCACGCTCCCTGAGTTCTGCCCGACTATGTGCGCTATTATCCCAGCGATCAGCCTGCCTGACCGTGTGTGCTATATTTCCCGCAACTTGGCTGCTTAGTAGGACGTGTGGCGTCCCACGCTCCCTAAGTTCTGCCCGACTGTGTGCGCTATTATCCCACGGATCAGCCTGCCTGACCGTGTGTTCTACATTTCCCGTAGCTCAGCTGCTCAGTAAGACGCGTGGCGTCCCACGCTCCCGGAGTTCTGCCTGACTGTATGCGCTATTATCCCATGGATCAGCCTGCCTGACCGTGTGTGCTACATTTCCCGCAGCTCGGCAGCTCAGTAAGACGCGTGGCGTCTCACGCTCCCTGAGTTCTGCCTGACTGTGTGCTCTATTATCCCGCCAATCAGCCTGCTTGACCATGTGTGCTACATTTCCCACAGCTTGACTGCTCAGTAAGACGCATGGTGTCCCACACTCCCTGAGTTCTGCCCAACTGTGTGCGTTATTATCCCGCGGATCAGCCTGCCTGACCGTGTGTGCTACATTTCCCGCAGCTCAGCTGCTTAGTAAGACTCGTGGCGTCCCATGCTTCCTGAGTCCTGCCCGACTGTGTGCGCTATTCTCTTGCCTCGCCAGCAAGTTATAAGTGGACCGGCTTCCACGCCCCATTTGGTTCAGTGTCTCCGATCGGACGCGTGGCGGCCCACACTCCTGAGAATCGGCCTGAGTCAGTGGTTGGACTCCCATCTTCTAACAGATCATGTTCACTCCTCAGCTCGGTCCGGGGCCTGGGGCAAAGTGACCCACGCTGTCCCACTTGTTAACCCGCCGAATGGGCAAAATTCTCGAAGTTCTAAGGCATGCAACATCCCTTTAACATATCGCTAACTGGGGCCCCCTAAGTTGGGCTCAATCGGAAGACAAGCAGCCCGACAAAACCACCCGAAGTCGGCGACTCGGCCATGACGTCGCAAATGGCCCAAAATGACAACTTCCTTTAATCGATACTTAGGCGCTCTCCCTGCCTCGAATCAATAACTTATGACCGATTTGTCGGCATGCTTAAGAAGTGCCACGGCTCGGCACAGGAGTATACTCTCTTCCGATTTAGGTAGCTTGTAAAGGCAAAATACTTAATACCCGTGGCAACCGCAAATGCGCATCGCAACTGGAACCTAAGTTGAAAATCCTCGTTCGGGTTGAGGATGCTGCTCGGATTCTTGACACACAAACATTCCAAGAGAAAGTAAAAGAAAAGGTAGGCTTTCATTATCAAGAGTGATTACAAAGTAAAAGCTTAGTCCCTCTTTAGCTAATAAAGATAAAGAGATCATGTCTCAATGGTAGCTGCTCCTAGCTCATGGGGCTTGGCCAATCTTCATCGGGGCTCGACCGCAGAGCAGGGAGTCGGCGTAGCTTTTAAGGTTGTGTATGCGCCGCTGAACCTCTTTCAGTACGGAGGTTCGGACCTCGTACTTCTGTCGTAGCACGCCGAGCTCTGTGGCACAGGTGGCCCGTTCCTCCTCCTTGGCCTTCAGCTCGGCCCATAGATTGGAAACAAGATGGTGTGCCTCAGAAAGCTGCGCCTGGAGCATAGCCCACTCCTCATAAATCCCAATTGATGGTGGCGCCTGTCAACAAAAGAGGGCAAGAGTCAGGAGTAAAGAAAAGAGAAATAAAAACAACACCTCTCATGAGTTAAAGCTTCTCGGGTCAGGCCTAGGCGCTCTCGCCCGAGCAGAGTTTCTAGGCTCTCGGTCGGACGGGGTTTCAGACTTCCTGTCCAGGCCACCACTTGAACACGAGTCACTAGACAGGGCTCGAGGGGTGGCGGCAGGTGGAGAGACTGGTCCAGGAGAGCCAGCGACAGCATCCTCATCGATAGAGGCCCAGGGGTCAGAAAGGGGCAAGGAGCATGCAAACAATAAGCCTCCCCGGACTGTCGTTGGCAGAAATAGGAGGCATCTGGTAATAGCCCCTCCAGCAATAGTCGAGCCAGCTTGGCCAGCCGATCGGCGTATAGAACCACTCTGAGTCGAATGGCGGGGGATAGTATGCACACCTCCCTTCGGATCCCCTGTCGATGCGAGTGCCCGAACCCTCCTCAATGAGGTCGAAGAAGAGGAAGCTCCGGGGGCTATAGCACTCGGGGAGGCTGCCCCTGTCGTAGGGGGGCAGACATTAGATCCCTTAGCGGAAGAGAACGCCCGAGAGGAGCTTCCCAATTGAGGGGCGGCAAGCTCAGGAGGCGCTGGAGAAAGCGATACCTCGCGGGTTGGCGAGTGAGGAGTGTGTCCCGGATGGGAGGTCACACGGGAAGATGGTGGCATCGCGGCAGTATCTTTTGTAGAAGCCGGCGCCCAAGCCCGCTTCGTTCGACCTGGAGGAGCGGGAGCCTATGTGGAGATGAGAAAACAACCGAGCGGAGCGCATAGCGACATGACTTTACTAGTAAGACACTCCTATCCGATATCCCCATACGGGAATCAGGGCGTGGCTTCATTGGTTCTTTCCCCCGACGCGAAGCACCTTCACCGGGGAAGGTGTTAGTGCTGAGCATCCTTGATGGAGGATGTGAATCGGGAGGAAGCATCATCTCCAAAAACTCCTGGTCCACGTCCTCCGAGGAAGAGCAGGAATCATTAAGGAGAGCATGGGGCCCTCTCAAAGAAAAAATTTCTTCGGAAGAGTCGGTAGACATGTGGGAAAACGGACTCAGGTTTGGCGGAGAGGCATATGGCGATTTCAGCCATATGGGCAGGGGCGTTGAGGCACTCGAGCCTATACTTCTCCAGTCAGGAGTCTTCGGTCTCCTTGTAAGACCGAAGTGCCGTCAGCTCCGACCTAGCTGCCTCCCAATTGGACTGTTCAATCGCCCTACGGGAGCGAAGCTCTGCCAACTCTGATCTGGCTGTCTCCCACTCGGACCTCTCTTTCCATAACTGCTCAAGCTCTTCCTTCTGAGTTTGCAACAATTGATCCTTGGAAGAGAGCTCTGTGGCCAGCTCCGTTATCCTTTGTGACTGGGCCAAAACATCGGCATCTCTGGCCTCCAGCTGGGCCCGAAGGGAGTCGAGGGCAACTGACGCCCTCTGATGTTCAAACTTCGCGTGAGATGACTCGGCCTGGGCCTCCGCTTGCAAGGCCTGCGCTTTCTGCTCGGCATTCTTCAGGGTGGAAAGCCTGATGTTTGCTTGGGAAGTGGCTTGTTGAGCCGTCTCAACTTGGCCACGCAACATCTCGAGTCGTTCCCCCGAGTGAGCCAACTGATCTTGCAGGGCCTGAACCTCCTTTCGTAGGTGGTTTAATGTAGTCTCGTCAACAACTAGTTGGGAGTGCGCCAGCTGCGTTTGCAGGCGTTTCACATCCCTTTCAGCCTTAGCCTGTGCTGAGTTCTGGGCCAGGAGAGACATAGAGACGCCGTGACAATCTCCTACGAACTGCAGAAAGAACTCCATTTTTAAGAGTTCGAAGTGAAGGGTGCAGTGAAAGACCTAGATCGTCTATACATACCTGAGTGGCCTTAAGGAAAAAAGCGTCGGCTTTGTTGCGAGAGCCCCGAGAGTAGGACTCCTCAAACCCTTGGGCATAGCGCTCGGCTGCCGACCCATACAGGCGTAGATCCTGGTGGTGCTCGGGTAGCTCGCCCGGGGGCATCTTCATATGGCGGTCTGCTCGAGTAGGCACCAAGAAGTGCATCATTAGGTCTTCGGCCAGGCCCTCGGCAGAAGGGACTCCCGATCGGTCGGACATCAGTGCCTCAGAAGTGTTGGAGGCGGCAGAAGGGTTGGTAGGTGAAGAGGTGACAGGAGGAGTGGGTGCGACATCGATGATAGGGTCAATGGCCGGGGTGACTACTGGCGGGCGAACGGGGGAGTCTGCAACAGGAATGACGGCAAGGGAATGGACAGCAGGGGCCGCGTAGGGAACAATGGCCAGAGAAGCAGAGCGAGCTTCCTGCTCGGGAGCTGCTCTCTTTTTCTTTTTCTTTTTCTTCTTCTCCAGGTGTTTGCTGGAAGAAGGGCGAGATGAGCCCCCTGTGGGGGAGGACGCCCGTCGGCGTTTGGAAGGAAGGCGCGGTTGGACGGTAGTGGACGGAACGGTCTCGGAGGCAGTAGGGACTGACCCCGGCGCAGTCGGAGTCGGGTTGGCCGAGATGACTTCTGCAAAGGTACCTCCTCTAGCGGCTAGCATAGAGGTAAGCCGAGTCTGTAGCTCGGCCCTATCTAGCCTAAAACCTCCCTTCAGGGTTGTAGACAGCAGCAGGGAAACTGTAAATGCCGAACAAGTTCATTTATGACAAAGAGATATACTTGGCAGACACCGAGGGACTTACCAGCGTCAGACAGAGAAGGAGCGGGGTTCGGGCTTAGACCGAAGGTGGAGAGAATCCCCTCCTTCAGCAGCAGTCCGCCATGGAAGTGCATGTCCTCCAGCTCGGTGGTGACCTTCAGGTAGTCGGCGGAAGTGCGATAGTGCCGAGGGAGAGTCTCAGAAACGGGAAGTCCCTCGACCCAAGTAGTAGGTCAATCTGGAGCGGGGATGGGCCCGACGAAGAAGTATCGTTCTTTCCAGCCTTTGTTGGAAGTGGGTAGATTCAGGAGGAAGGAAGTTTTGGCTCTGGCCTGGAAAAAGAAATCACCTACTTCTTGTTGCTTGGGGTAAAAGAGATAGTGGAAGTTCTCTGGTATTAGAGGAATCCCAAGAAGCGAGAAAACAATGGTCGAGCCACACATCAGACTATGGCGTTGGGGGCTAGCTAAGGTAAAGGAATTTGGAAGTAGTCGCAGACGGAGGCAATGAAAGGATGGACGGGGAAACGAAGGCCAGCTTGAAGATGATCTCGAGATAGAGCAATGTAGCCCAAAGGAGCAGAGTTCGGGCGCTCGTGTGGCTCAGGCAGGAGTAGGTGGTGGTCGGCAGGGATTAAGAAGTCTGACTTTATTTGGTCCAGGTCGTGGGCAGTGAGGGTGGTTACCATTGTGGAATACCAGGGTCGAGACGGGGGTGGAGATGAAGAAGAAGAGGCCATCGGACGAGGAGGAGGCGAGAAGCTAACCGGTGAAAGGAGTCGCCGAAGAAAAACCAAGACGAAGCAACTGTTGCAACCCTAGCGGCACTTAAAGCGGCGGAGAACAACGGGACGTTTAGAATGCGTGAAGAGAAGCAGGAAGATGAGAGGCTCCTCGTATGGGAATGTGTGAGGAGATCCAACCGCCCGATGAGTGGCTGAGAAAAACGTGTGACCCGCCTGAAGCCGTCTGATCAGACTCGGGCGATGTTCGAGGTGGCGGAGTGCAAGTGCATTAGAATAGTTGCAATAGACGACTGGCCTGCCCTTTCGGGAGGCTAGCATGAATGGCTTGGGGAGCCGGATCCCCAACCGTTAGGGCGGCAATAAATGAGCAAACATGCCCGGATTCGGAAAGATGCGCCAGGCTTGGACCAGATTCGGGGTCCAATCAGTCGGACCGCGTGCCTCCTTCGACTAGACTTGAGGGGGATGCTTATAATCCCGGGCCAGCTTGCGTGTGACCTAGCCCGGCAGCCTGGCGCCCAGTCAGAATAAAGATGAGTAGGGAGTTGGGCAAGCAGGCTTGGGCCCCCGGGCTCCCGCGTCATAGGCCCTCAGCCGGCCTCGTTACTCAATGCCTCAGTCGGCACCCTCATAGGCCCTTAGCCGGCCTCGTTACTCAGTGCCCCAGTCGGCACCCTCATAGGCCCTCAGCCGGCCACGTTACTCAGTGCCCTAGTCGGCACCCTCATAGGCCCTCAGCCGGCCTCGTTACTCAGTGCCACGGTCGACACCCTCATAGGCCCTCAGCCGACCTCGTTACTCAGTGCCCCGGTCGGCACCCTCATAGGCCCTCAGCCGGCCTCGTTACTCAGTGCCCCAGTCGACAACCTTATAGGCCCTCAGTCGGCCTCGTTACTCAATGCCCCGGCTGGCACCCTCATAGGCCCTCAGTCGGCCTCGTTACTCAGTGCCCCGGTCGGCACCCTCATAGGCCCTCAGCCGGCCTTGTTACTCAATGCCCCAGTCGACACCCTCATAGGCCCTCAGCCGGCCTCGTTACTCAGTGCCCCAGTCGACACCCACATAGGCCCTCAGCCGGCCTTGTTACTCAGTGCCCCAGTCGGCACAACCACTCCCTGACATTGGACTGCCAGAGGTTGTACGAGGTCAGTGCAGGACCAAGGCCACCCTGGCCCCCAGTAGCAGATATCTCGCCGAGGTATCGATCTTCCTGCCACATCTTGTCCCCCCGTACCTCGACCACATGCTTTGGTGTCAGGCCGAGCAGCGCCCAACGATGCCCACTCTTAAGTTGACAGTGTCCCTTTCCTTAATACTGTATGCGCCACTTTACCCTGCCACCCCCGGACATGCATTACCCGGTACTCGCTATATGACAACGAGTGGCAGGCGGGGTAGGGCCTGTCAGCTTCCCCGACTATATATATCTTCTCACTCCGCATTTTCCAGGTACGCGCGATAGTGCAATTTTCATACTCTTCTATTGCCTTCCATCGCCACCATCGTCCACGGACTTGACCGTCGGAGTGCCTGGCCGGGGACTTTTCCCGACGGGTTCTAAAGGTCTTTGTCTTGCAAATTGGGATCAGCCTAGCTTGTAAAGCCACCTCAGTGACCTCGCTCTTCCCCCGGAGGTTCACCCACCTGCAGGGGCGTCCGATTCACTTCGCGACAGGATCAATCAGTATGAAGCGGTGAAAAGAGGGAAGAGGTAGATGGAGGATAAGAAGTTGGAAGTTAATAGTGCCAATCATAAGATGGTTTGCAGGTTTGTTAAGCATAACATTCCCGGTGTCGAATGTTGAAGCAGACAAAAATTGCCTTCAACACTTAAATCTCTCAATAAGTGGAGGATGGGTCAGGTGGTCCAAAACAAGTGACTCTCACATAGTTAAATAACAATTACAAAGAACTCAAAGACAATATCCCAAATAGTTACAATCGACAGTCTTACAAGGAACTCAAAGACAAGACCTCAAATAGTTACAAAGGGCACGACTGCGAATAACTTTATCTTGGTTACCACCACCCTCCCAAACAATTTAGATTCCCATACAAAATAAACTTAAAATTTTAAATTACTAAATATAACTTAACCAAGGTAGATGATTAACATTCCCAACTGAAAAATCAATGAGAATGTTACAAGAATATCTCATATCAAATACTACCTTAATGCTTATTAAATTGCCTTCAAGTTTATTCAATGTAGAAGATACATCACAAAGACACAAATCACTGACATAAATAAATAAATAAATATATGCATACATAAGTGTCCATAAGGAAGCAAAAAAGCAACCTTGATATTGTTATAGAACTGTTGTGCAACTAATCATTTCTAATAGTAAAACATGTAACACATATGATCAACTCACAGGATAACATGCTCACAACATCACTTGTGGAAAAGGATAACAACATCATGATTCCTTTAAAGTTTGTATATCTTAAGGATAGCCGATATCCTAGAGAAATTAGCAACAACCCAATGAAGGAAGTTAAGCAAAGCTGACAACATCATACTTGGGAGTTGGGAAAGCCTATCCATGGGTCGCAATTCAAAGTTTCAAACAAAATCCTTAGCATTTGTAATTACCATGGAAGTGCAGCGGCATCAGATACGGAGGGAGGCGACATCTGCGGTGTCGTCGCTCCGGCTGTCGTGAGCAAGGGCACCCGAGCTCCAGCAGGGGGAAACGACCGAAAGAGCCAAGGAAAGATCTCGCCACAAGGCTGGCTCAGCCGACGGCGAATCTTGGTGTCGCCGATCTGAGAGAAAGGGAGGCGAGACCCCGGCCGGTGGCGCTGCCTCCTGTGACAATGACGCGACAAGGCGATGGCGAGTGGGGTGAGGGCGATCGGGCGAGAGGATGAGAAAAAGATTGGGAGTTGCGGAGGTGAGGGCTAGGGCACGGCAAACAAAAGGAATAAAATAGTGATTATTTGTAATTTTATTTGTAGCATATCATATATAATAAATAGATGTATTAGCAGCATACCAATTTTTGCATGCTGTCGTTGTTATTATTTATTCACAGCATACGTTAATATGCTGTTAATAATAGCATTAATAGCTTGCTTTTAATGTATGTCGTTGATGCTTCTTCTTTTAAAAAAATATATGGTATTAACAGCGCACATCGATATGCATATTGTTAATAGTACTATTAACAGCATGCTTTTAATGTGTGCTGTTAATAATGCGCTGTGGAAAAGTAATTTTCTTGTAGTGCTAGAAGTTCAGCGTCTCAGGAATCGCGTCACATTTGAAAAAAAAATTCTTACAAAATGTATCGTAATTAGACATCGAATCACGAATTCTTAAAATAATAATTAACCATTCTACCAATGCACTGTAGCTTAGGTGGTTCCATGCTGCCTACAAGAAGGACCATATAACGATCAGTTGTCGTGGTCTGGATTTATATCTGCATTAAATGTTATATGAGAGTCACTGTAATCTTTCATCACGGTTCCGAAAAATATAGTTTTAATGGCGTATAATGTCTACGTGCCCTAGGAGTGATGCATGGATGAGTTAGTTTTAACAATGATCCAACACACACAAGAACATTACGATATAACACACACACAGATAGATCAACAAAGTTAATTTTCATTATTTATTTTCCCCAACAAGAAATCGAATTAATACTTGTGGCAATATATCTCATTTGTCTATAAGAGAACGTAGACTTATTCCTTTCATGTGCCTTCATGCCACAGTCGCTAGCTCCACGAAACAGGGTAAGGGGCACCACGATCAAGAAAAGCAGCCTCTATCTTCCTTTTCAACTGAGAACTCTCTACTCCACCGTCCTGTTAATTCATCAACAACCAGATGATCAGTAGCTGGAGCATATCGATCGATGTTTTACTATAATCACAGGAAGAGAAAGAGATCGAACGATCGATGGATTGATGGAGAGACCTCGACGACAATCGTATGGAAGATAATCCCGAATCTGGAAGTGATATTGGCTGCAATGATACTGAGGCCGCAAGACTCCACAATCTGGCACACCCTTGTTATCGCACTCTTCTTGTTCTCGCTAGTGATGTTGATAATCGTGGTTCCATTGCCCATCTCTCTCACTCCGATCTGCAACATGCGCGCCATGGAACCTCATTAAATTAGTTTTACCAAAGCTTTTATATATATATATATATATATATATATATATATATATATATATATATATATATATATATATATGATGGAAACTTAATTATCATATATAAGATTCTATTGAAAGGTACGTTATTAATTAATTAATTTATAGGATGCATGTGATTAATTACTTCCATCACTTCCATGGATTCAGATGGAATGGAGAAACTCCAAGTGCTGTTGTCTCTCTTGGTCTCTAAACAGGTTGAGTACTTCTCGGTCGACTCCATGTCTGATATCTCATCGAGGAGAGATCTTTCTTGATCCTGAAGCTGCTGGATGTAGTTGATGGCGTCATGGATTATGGAGACCTTGCTCATCTGCATAACCAGTAGTCCACGCACCAAATTAGCCCGCGTTGCTATATTCTGATGAATACATAAATAATAGCTTAATTTTGACCTTCGTTATGTTGGGGACGACGCCTCTGAGATCGTAAAGCGTCTGGTTGAACCTCTTCCGCCTCTCCCTCTCCTGCAAAATGTTGTCGCGGAGTGCCATGGAGGCAGTTCGCGAGCTCGAGTCGCAGCAGTTTGGCGCCGTCTCTGGATCGAATCCATAGCTGATAAATCAGGTTTAGATCTCATGATGATCATCTAATTAGAACGAATTACAGACTCTTGTTTTTTTTTTTTGACGTACCTGAAGAGCTCCTGGGCTTCGAATAAGGAATCATCAAAAGTTTTATTGGTCCATTGGGTGGGTTCCATAAGACCAATTGTGGATACAAACGACACACTGAAACCTTACCTTTGGCGAATTCGTTCGCCGGGGGATGGAAATTTATAGCGCCTGCGGGGAAGGAAGAGGAGAAAGGCTAAACGTGTGGGTCAGCACTGTGGCCAGTACCGTTGTAATTCCACTAATCTGAAAACGAATTAACGATTCTTATTGATTTTTCGGTGCGTTGATATTGTCGTCCATAATAAGATGAAAACAAAAAACACGATTCTCCAATTCCGTTATGTTTTCGAGGAATGCGTGAGTTTCGTTTTAATTAATTTACACGACGACTGATATCTACAAGAAGAAACTGGTTGAAAAGTTGCTGTCTGAACGTGACCGGAGAAGGCAATGGGGTATGGGGGCAGGCTCGCGTGAGGAGTTTGCCATTTCATTCCCCTTCGAGGGACCCACAAATAAAACAAAATAAGAACTGAATTAAATCCGAAATTGTTTAATTTTTTTAAATTGATGTGGTGGAGCATCCCAAGTTTGACATGTGACACAGAAAAATTACGTGTCAGGGTCCACAAAAATTGACCGTCGAGGTCGGACTCCCGAGACCACCTCGGAAGGACAGACACCCGAGATCAGGCCAGGCTTTATACTCCCGAGACCATCTCGAGAGGATAGACGCCCGAGGTCGTGTCGAGCCTTAGGCTCCCGAGATTACCTCGGGAGGATAGACCCCCGAGGTCATTCCGGGCCGTAAGCTCCCGAAACCACCTCGGGAAGATAAGCGCCCAAGGCTATCCCAGGGGAAGACACCCCGAGACCAACTCGGGAGAACGGAGCCCAAGATCAATACATCAGATGACCCAACTTCAGGTAATCGTTCCTCTTTCCATATCAGGAGAGTCGTTGGATAATTATTATCAGCTACACGCGATAATTACGGCCCTAATAATCGTCGTGACCCTTACTTAAAAGTTATCATATAACTGATGATTATGGAACGTGGAGGAGAACGTGGAGACACGTGTGACCAATCCCTCAGGTATATAAAGTCCTTCGGCGCCCAGGTAAATGGGGTAAGCTTTCTGAATCTGAGACAATTCTAGTTCCTCGTTGTCCTCCTGAAATAACTATGATTCCTGACTTGAACGTCGGAGTTGGCTTCGTCGGAAAATCTTCAGGTGTGTTCTCATTAACGCTCGTGTTGATCTCGCAGGGCGCAATCGTCTTCTCGTCGTCGCCATCCTCGTGGGCTACACCTCGGTGACTCGCCATCCTCGTGGGACACTCCGTCAAGCATGTCAATGTCAAGGAAGTGCAACACGCCCATCCCAAGGATTTGGTGGGAGTCCCTACCCAGCTTAGTGCGACCCGAGAGAAGACAACCACCCATACCAGCCCGAGCTAAGGATCCTCTCCCTGGAAAGGACCACTGGGATTGTAAGAAGAGGATGGTGGAGATGGTCGACACGACCGAGCCGGAGCTACCGAAGAAGTACTGCGACTTCCACGGTAGTACAACGCACTCCACCGAGGAGTGCCACGCCTTGAAGAGCAGGTTGTCTCTAGATGTGGACGCCAAGCCTTTGAAGCGGTGGAATAAAGCGGGGTATCGACAGAGATCCCCGCGGCGAAGTCCTTCTCCTCTCAAGCGATAGTCAAGAGAAGATGGAGCCAGGCGGCGATCCCCGTCGCGTTCCAGGGGAAGGAGTCGGGAGATAGCACCCCGCCAATCTCTCTCCCCCGAACGAGATCCCAAGAAAGGCAAAGCTCTAGTGTGGAGGCCTCCTTTGGGCCATGTGGGGGTGATCTCCGGAGGTCCTACCGAAGGAGACTCTCATCGGGCAAGGAAGGCCCACACTCGTCGGGTGGAGGACTATGCCATCGGGATGAGTAGTAGCTAGTGCCAAGGCCCTGTTAAATCCTTCTGCCCTGAAAACCTGGAAGATGTGGAAGTCCCTCACAAAGACGCACTGGTAATTCTCGCACGGATTGCAAATTATGAGGTTAAGCGCGTCTTCGTGGATACAGGTAGTTCTATCGACATCCTGTACAAGGCGACCCTAGACCAGATACAAATCGATGAGGATGAGCTACATTCGATCTCCACTCTGCTCTTCGACTTCATCGGATACTGGGTGCAGTCGATAGGGCAAATCTCCATATCCCTATCGTTGGGAGACGACGCGCTGGAGAGGACGAGAAGGACTCCCTTCATGGTCGTGGATGTTCCTTCTTCCTACAATGGCATCCTGGGGCACCCAACACTCAGCATATTCTAAGCGGTGGTCTCAGTCTACCACCAGAAGATTAAGTTCCCGGTGAGTGTGCAAGTGGCCAAGGTCAAAGAGGATCAGCTAGCTTCCTGGCAATGCTACAGCGGGGAGGTCAGGTCAGAAGCCCGCAAGAACTTGAGGGCTCATGAAGCACTACAAATCGACCATGCCAACCCTTGAGAGGAGGAAGGACCCAAAGAGGAACGAAGGGAGGTCGAGAGTGAAGAGGTCCAGATTCATCCTCAACAGGCGGGAGGGGTTACAAGGATTGCTGCTGACCTTACACTGGAGCTGAGAAGCCATCTGATTGGTTGCTTGTAGAACCATCGGGATGTGTTTGCGTTGGCAACCGAAGAGATCAAAGGAGTCCCCCCAGCCTTGGCCACGCATCGCTTGCATATAACCCCTGGGGCTCGGCCAGTGAAGCAAAGGAGAAGACATTTTATGCCTGAGCAGGACAAGGTTATCAAAGAGGAAGTCGCCAAATTACTGAAGGCCGGACACATAAGAGAAGTTCAATTCTCAACTTGGTTGGCTAATGTAGTATTTGCTGTTGGGATCTCCCGGCGATATAAACAAAAACCCGCAGCCGAAACAAGATCTCTCGAGCGATCCACGTAAAAGAAAAACTCGTACAAAGCCAATCTACAACTACTTATCTTATAGATATACCTTTGATGCGTGCCCTTTCATTTATCCCGCTCGTCCAAGGTACGTCGGATCTCTTGCACGTTCAAGCATCCATGCCTCTATGCGTATCCACACGAACACAATCTCTCAACTTTAGAGAAGAACTACCTTAGTTGTGCTAGCAACTTGAGATAGTTCACAGAGACACCAAGAACCCCGAAATAGGGTTTCGACCAGAGAGGGAGAAAAGGAGGAAGAGAGGAAGGGAAAAAGACTAAGTCACCATCCAAATGACAAGAAACTCTTTTATACTCATCCCATGAATATGAAGAGGTTTTTGTCCCTTTAGCTTCCCTTCATTAAATCCAATAAAGAACACATTTTCTCATGTGGCTCTTCAACTTCTCTCCATGCAATGAAGAGAGACTTTTCCTCTTCCTTTATTATTAATTCATTAAACACTTTAATGAATTAATATCTCATCCAAATGTGGTTGAGTCTAATCTAAATGAGTCTAACTCAAATTAGATCTCAATTTCATAATTCAATTGGATTTACATGAGTCTAACTCAATCAATCCAATTCGGATCAAATCTTAGTCAAACTAAGATCAATCAATCTCTGAAGCATCGTTTCCTTAGTGTGTGACCCAATAGGTTCTCGTAACATTGGCAATGTGCCTAAACTGTTGGGAACGAGATGGCTATAGAGGGGGGGTGAATATAGACAATCGCTTGCCCCTTGTCAACTTATCACGATTTCTGCAACTCAAATATCAGTAGCACAGCGGAAAGAGTGGAAAACAGAGTATGCAGAAAAACTAAACGAGAGCGAAACAAACACAACTAGCAAGATCGCTAACAAGAAGGGTTTACAAGGTTCGGGGATAACTTGCCCCTACTCCTTGGCGTGCCCTTGAGGTGGGCGATCCCTTGATCGTCGGCAGATCAAGCCCCGGTCAACACCGGATATGAAGCAACCTCCTTCTCGGTGGAGAAACCTCTCCACAGCGTATTTCACACAATGATATATAATGAGCACAATGAAACAACAACAAGAAGGATCTTACTCAAACTCTTAGCAAGGACAAAACACAGCAAGCTTCCCTGAGCTCCACCCAGTGGCGATCTCACGCAGACCCCTGTCTGCTTCGTGTCTTCCCACTGTCGGACTCCAAGCTTCTTGTTTTCTCCTTCAAGCGCTCAAGTATGATGATTGCTCCTCTATAGCTTGCTTAGAATGGTTGAAGAACTCAAGAACAGCAAGCTTGTAGCAGCAGAACGCAAGAACACAAAGAAGTTTTTCAAACTGAAGTGCTTCCAAAACAAAAACTCTACCGCTTCGTCTTCTCGCGCTTCCTTTTGTTTCTCCGCCAAGCGACAAGTGACCACATCTCTGTAGCTCCCAGCTACTCATCTGCCAACGCCAGCCTCTACTGAGCTATCTCTGGACTCACTGAGCTCCTCAGCCAAGCTCCAGTCTCAGCCCCAGTCTTCGGCTCGCCGTTGCAACCTGAGATGTGAAAAGAGACAAACCTGCTCCAAGGAAAGCATGCTTTGACTTCTCCTTGAGTGTTTGAATCCTCCCCTGTCACCTGAAACTCAATCAGAGCATTAAAGCAGAAGATCACACAGCATATCACATACATCAGCAAATCCGATACGATCAGACGCTCTGACCGCGTCTGACAGTGAAATTTGAATTAAAGTGATCGGTCACCGGACCGATCCAGGGTGTGTGGATCGATCACCAGATCGATCCACTGCTTTGCTGGGATTCCCAGCTCTCGTAGCTATACACGCCTGATCGGTCACCAGACCGATCAGGGTGAATCCTGATCGGTCACCAGACCGATCAGATTGGATCCTGATCGGTCACCCAGACCGATCAGGCAAGATGAACAGTTACTTTTTAATCAAATCCAAGATCCCTGATCGGTTCCCGGACCGATCCAAGACTTTGATCAGCAAGGGAACTCACTCACCGTTTGCTCCCTGATCGGTCACCAGACCGATCAGGAGCAAGACAGCAAGGAAGCAGCCTGCTCCCTGATCGGTCACCGGTCCGATCAGGAGCCACACAGTAGATTCCCAATCTCACTGTGCGCTCCCTGATCGGTCTCCAGTCCGATCAGACATAGCTGGATCGGTCACCAGACCGATCCACTAAGGAGCAGCGTGCCAATGTCCCTGATCGGTCACCAGACCGATCCAGTGACTCAACCCTAGCCCTCCAAGCTAGGAATTCATCCACCTTAGCCCTCCAAGCTAAGGATTTTTCCATCTAACTCTCCAAGTTGGGAATTTGCACCTAACCCTCCAAGTTAGGACTTTTCACCTAGCCCTCCAAGCTAGGTCTTTTCACCTAGCCCTCCAAGCTAGGACTTTCACCTAACTCTTCCGAGTTAGAACATCATCCAACCTAGCCCTCCAAGCTAGGCACCTGACCCTCCAAGCCAGGACTTTTTCACCTAATTCTCCAGGATGGGAATTTGCACCTAACCCTCCAGGTTAGGACTTTTCACCTAGCCCTCCAAGCTAGGACTTTTCACCTAACCTTTCCGAATTAGGACTTTTCCAACACCTAACCTCCCAGGTTAGGATTTTCCACACCTAACCCTCCAGGTCAGGATTTTCCAACACCTAGCCCTCCAGGCTAGGATTTTCCACATCATGCCTAATCCTCGATCAGGACTTAATCACAATCATCATAATCCATCACACCTAACCTCCCAGGTTAGGATTTTCCAAATCATGCCTAATCCTCGATCAGGACTTAATTATAATCCACCTAACCTCCCAGATTAGGATTTTCCATATCATAATCATCCTCCTAACTTAAAATCGTTGTCAACACCAAAACAACAATCAAGGGCAGACTGCATCAACAATCAACAATCTCCCCCTTTTTGTTGTTTGACAACACGATTTTAAGTTTAGGGATTCTCAATCAATATTCCAACTTTAGAATCATAGGGGAATCCAGATCCTCCCCCTACAACATAGTCATGCTAAACTTAACCAATCCACACTCTCCCCCTTTGTCGAACACCGAAAAGGAGCCAGAGGGGCTGTTAAGTTTAAACAAAACTCCCCCTCAACCCTAAGGGTATCCCAACTCATCAAAAATGCGATAGTTTGTGAGTTTGGCATACGAACACATGTGAAAAATTATAGCAAGACATAGCAATCACATGCATCATATGAGTATGAAATATAGACTCCCAAAGCATGCCATAATATTCATAAGTATCAAATAAACATGGCAGTGTAAGCATGAACTTGGCAATGGCATCAACAATAGTAGAGTAAGCATGGCAGATAAGCAAAGCATGAAAACATCCAAGCAAGTAGCAAAATATGTGTGACTCAAGGTCACTCCAACAAAGTCAGAGGGCCTACAGCCCAAAAGTCATACAACACAGTTAAGATCAATTGTCATCAGAATCATCAATATAAATGATATCCCTGGGTGAAGGATCACTGGGGAATGCACTCTCAGGGAATGTATGATGATACCATTCTTCATACCATCTATCCTGGAACGCGCTTATCTCAGAGACACCTGATGCTATGACATCAACACGGCGATTAAACGACTGGAACTTGGAACTGACCTCCTGCCGCCAAAGCTCGGAGATGTGTAACTCGTGCTCCAATCGTCGCTCTATCTCTGCGACCTGCCAGCGCAGATCAGGAGCCAACTCATCATAGTTTGCAGTAATAGCTGCCGTCCCCGGGTCAGGAGCTACCCTCGGTAACTCTTCCGTTCGTCTGCGAACTTTCCACTTCAGCCCTTGAGTCCCAAGAACAACGCCGGACTGAGCAAGCATGCGACGATCCAACCGGCAGTCCTGTCGAATCATGGG
>JAGFNQ010001022.1:186624-199259 GCA_024364735.1 Boesenbergia rotunda
AAATGCAGAAGTGGAGACAACCAATTAGGATCAACAACCGAATGAAATTTTCAGAAATAAAGGACTGCAGAAACAGAATTCGAAACCCAGCAGCATGTGCAGAAATGTAAAGAAGACAGAAATTCAGCACCTAACTCTATACTCAGAACTCACAAAAAATTAAGATCCAGTTAACACAATCGACGTTCAGAAGGGAACTCAGATGGCTCAAGCCAAAGCTCAGTAAGTAGACTAGTAAGTTCAGAAATATAGCAAGAATTTGGCACAAACTAAATCTGTAGTGTGGCAGAAATTAAACTGCAGAATTTCAAAGAATGAAGACAGGATTTCAGAAAAGTCTGATGCAAATGGAATCTGAATTCGAGTGCAATAGTTCACTGAAAGGTAGGTTTACTGAATTCCAATCAGTTGATGCAGAATCCTGCTGCAGAATTGCAGAAATTCGAATGGCAGGACTGCCATTCAGGATTGCAGAAATGGACTGCAGGATTTCTGAGATCTTGATGCAGATTTGATTGCGCAGGTAAACAAGACTCAAATGCAGAGTTTCAATGTTATGAATTGGATGCAAGACAACAGATGCAATCTGAAACGAAATTTCAGAAATGGAATTGCAGAGATTGATGCAAACATTGATCAGCTGGAAGAAATTCAGGAATGGAGGTTTGATCCACCATAAACTGAACTAAAATGCAGAAATAAAAACCAGCTGAGAGATGAACTTCGATTCACTATATTAACACACTGATTGTGATCTCTAATTGCAGGGATTGGACTAAACAAGAATCGAAATTGAAATAAGATGCAAAAATCAGAAATAAAACTTGGCACGCAACAACGAAATGGCACGCAAGAAATAAAATTGCAAACTACTCAAATTTGGATCTAATCATCACTAAAACAAGCTCTTAACTACTTAGCATCTAAGAATTAAACCCTAATTAAGCTCAAATCATTCGGAATTACGACTAAGTTGCTGGTATTAAACTGCAAAAAAAAATAGAACAAATGCAGAATATAAAGTTTACAGCTAAAAACATTGGAAATTAAGGATCTAAACTACTCCTCAACCATTCCTCAACTCAAGAGCTCCTTGGTCGTCAATCAAGGGAGAACCTCGGACCCGCAAGCTCCACAAATCAGTGAAAATTGTCTCTGCTACCGAAACTGATCAAATCCTTGCTCAAACTGAAATCAGCTTCCAACTTCATCAAACTCGCTGTGGTGGGTTGCGATTGGGATTAGGAAGTGACCGAAACCTTCCAGGGAACCCCTCTGGTCAGCTCGGATGCAGTGGAAATGGATCACAGCTGAGTTCGCGGAAATCGGATAGTGAATCTGCCGAGACCTCGCGCAGCTTCTCTATTGAGCAAAACTTCAATCGGAAACCTCACTGAGACTCTCCATACTGACCTAGCCCTTGCATTGATGGTGGACTGAGGGATCGCGCCTCCTTTGATGAAGAAACAAGCTAAGAAATGGAAGAACAGCTGAAGGAGGAAGAAGAAACGGCGGAGACGCGACAAGGAAGAAATGGGCAGCGTTTCTGATTAAATAGGAAGTAATGGACGACTCAGATTGATCATATGAAATCCAACGGCTGATCTTGCTCCGATTTGATCCAAATTTTTATGATGATGATCTGGGGCCAGGATCTGCCTTGTGGTAGCTCGGATCCTCCAGATTTGCAACGGATGGTCCAGATCAACTCAATCTGTGAATGGACACTCTAGAGCCCTCCAAGCTTGATCCAACGGTTGATTGAGCTCTGATTGGGATGAAACCTTCAGATCTTGATCATAGAGCTTGATCAACCCTAACCCTAGCTCGGATTGCTTCAGATCGTCCCGGATGGCTCAGATCTAGCCGCTCTTGAATCGGACGGCCCGGATTAATCGTAGGCTTGATAATTCGATCCGGTTCACATCCGACTCAAGTTTGACCCAATATGCCCTAGGTCCAGGATCCTTTCATGCCTACAAAAATATATCAGAAAATTAGTGGCCAAATTATCCAAAAAATGTGTAATTTTGCAATTAAGTCCAAAATAAGATAAAGTTCCAAAACCTAGGGTAAAATCATAATTAAGCAATAAAAACATGGGTCAAACATGGATTTTAGCAATTAAAATAATCAATAAAATGGTGCTTATCAGTGACCGAGAGCAAAAGACACAGACGCTACGAAATTCTCCTCCACTCCACCTCGTTCCCGACCTTCGTTGATAGCAGTCGGGTACACCCTTAGTTCGCCACGAGCAACGAGTGCTCCGTTGTGCCCGTGGCCGGCTGTTGTATCCTGAGAGATAGACGTCCATCTGAGTCTCGAAGCACCGTCGGAGGAGGATGAATCTGTTTCAAGGAAATTACGCTGCGCAGGCCTCAGTAAAATCCTGGTCAATCGGGAGATGTCCGACCACCACTCGGGAATTCCATCGGCTACTCGGGAATTCCACTCGGCTACTCGGGAATTCCACTCGGCTGCTCGGGAGCTCACTCGGCCACTCGGGAATTTCACTCGGCCACTCAGAGCTCACTTGGCCACTCGGGAAAACTACTCGGGTCGGGAGATTCCACTCGGGAGCTCATTCGGCCACTCAAGAATTTCGCTCGGGAGTTCACTCAGGAGCTCGGGAACCTCACTCGGGAGCTCGGGAACCTCACTCGGGATCTTCACTCAGGAGCTCGGGAAACTCACTCGGAAGCTTCGCTCGGGAGCTCGGAAGACTGTTGCTTGGGGAAAAACCAGTCGGGGCCACTCAACAGAGATAAGTTGAAATTAATTTCTGTAATTTCAATTTATTATAAATTCTCCAAATTTCCTCCTACAATTTTAGGGCCGCGGAATTGCTTGGGCACGGGATCATCCACGTTATCCTGGACGAATGGCGAAGTTGTGTGGTTTAGGAGAACCTTTACAGATTCGCTCTTTCCTTGTCCCTCTTCTTGGCGCAGAACGCTGGAAGTGGTTGTATGCGCTCTCTCTAGTCCTCCGTTGGAGCCCCATCGATGTCCTAAGGCTGCGTTCACAAGTACACCTAGAGGAGACATGGATATCTGATTTCGAACATATGAGGCTGATGCTCTCTGGGCGTCTGCCTGTAGCGCATTTGCCCTTTGAGAAGTAGCCTGTTCGATTTGATATTGCTTCAGTGCCCCTCGAACAGTGTTGGTGATTAGATGGTTCATCTCTTCCCGTGTCAACGCGATCAGCTGCTCCTCTGGTTCTGCTATCATAGTGTCCCTTCTGGTGTGTGATCAAGCTTCCCACATACGCCGCTAAACTTGATTTGGAAGTGAACGACGTAAACGATAGGTCACCGCGGTGTAGCCTTGAGCAATGACAAAGGGGGACGTCCGCGGCTGTGAGATTAACATGAGCGTTAAAAGGATACATCAGAAGGAGTTCCGGTGGAATCCTCTCCGACGCTCAAGTCAGGAATTATTTAAAGAAAGACGAGGAGCAAGAAGAATAAATTACTAGAACTCAGAAGATCCCCCTTTTACTTAGGGATCCAAGCACCTTATATAGTCACTGCTTTCTTCCTTCGAGTGCTCCCACGTTGCTATAATCGCCTTCTCTCTTCCCACGCCTCATGAGTCATGGTTGCTCGCTAGCTGTCGTTCACTAGCAGCTACTGATAACGGCTGTCGCGTACATTAAACCATGCGTTGTGGGTTATAACTGCTGTCCAGTATTCCTATTCAGGGAGGGGGCGTTTGAAATTGTCGCCACTTGTATTAAGTGTGTCATTATCGTTATTAATGATAATCTTCTTTGTTGGGAACGAGATGGCTATAGAGGGGGGGTGAATATAGACAATCGCTTGCCCCTTGTCAACTTATCACGATTTCTGCAACTCAAATATCAGTAGCACAGCGGAAAGAGTGGAAAACAGAGTATGCAGAAAAACTAAACGAGAGCGAAACAAACACAACTAGCAAGATCGCTAACAAGGAGGGTTTACAAGGTTCGGGGATAACTTGCCCCTACTCCTTGGCGTGCCCTTGAGGTGGGCGATCCCTTGATCGTCGGCAGATCAAGCCCCGGTCAACACCGGATATGAAGCAACCTCCTTCTCGGTGGAGAAACCTCTCCACAGCGTGTTTCACACAATGATATATAATGAGCACACTGAAACAACAACAAGAATGATCTTACTCAAACTCTTAGCAAGGACAAAACACAGCAAGCTTCCCTGAGCTCCACCCAGTGGCGATCTCACGCTGACCCCTGTCTGCTTCGTGTCTTCCCACTGTCGGACTCCAAGCTTCTTGTTTTCTCCTTCAAGCGCTCAAGTATGATGATTGCTCCTCTATAGCTTGCTTAGAATGGTTGAAGAACTCAAGAACAGCAAGCTTGTAGTAGCAGAACGCAAGAACACAAAGAAGTTTTTTCAAACTGAATTGCTTCCAAAACCAAAAACTCTACCGCCTCGTCTTCTCGCGCTTCCTTTTGTTTCTCCGCCAAGCGACAAGTGACCACATCTCTGTAGCTCCCAGCTACTCATCTGCCAACGCCAGCCTCTACTGAGCTATCTCTGGACTCACTGAGCTCCTCAGCCAAGCTCCAGTCTCAGCCCCAGTCTTCGGCTCGCCGTTGCAACCTGAGATGAGAAAAGAGACAAACCTGCTCCAAGGAAAGCATGCTTTGACTTCTCCTTGAGTGTTTGAATCCTCCCCTGTCACCTGAAACTCAATCAGAGCATTAAAGCAGAAGATCACACAGCATATCACATACATCAGCAAATCCGATACGATCAGACGCTCTGACCGCGTCTGACAGTGAAATTTGAATTAAAGTGATCGGTCACCGGACCGATCCAGGGTGTGTGGATCGATCACCAGATCGATCCACTGCTTTGCTGGGATTCCCAGCTCTCGTAGCTATACACGCCTGATCGGTCACCAGACCGATCAGGGTGAATCCTGATCGGTCACCAGACCGATCAGATTGGATCCTGATCGGTCACCCAGACCGATCAGGCAAGATGAACAGTTACTTTTTAATCAAATCCAAGATCCCTGATCGGTCCCCGGACCGATTCAAGACTTTGATCAGCAAGGGAACTCACTCACCGTTTGCTTCCTGATCGGTCACCAGACCGATCAGGAGCAAGACAGCAAGGAAGAAGCCTGCTCCCTGATCGGTCACCGGTCTGATCAGGAGCTACACAGTAGATTCCCAATCTCACTGTGCGCTCCCTGATCGGTCACCAGTCCGATCAAACATAGCTGGATCGGTCACCAGACCGATCCACTAAGGAGCAGCGTGCCAATGTCCCTGATCTGTCACCAGACCGATCCAGTGACTCAACCCTAGCCCTCCAAGCTAGGAAATCATCCACCTTAGCCCTCCAAGCTAAGGATTTTTCCATCTAACTCTCCAAGTTGGGAATTTGCACCTAACCCTCCAAGTTAGGACTTTTCACCTAGCCCTCCAAGCTAGGACTTTTCACCTAGCCCTCCAAGCTAGGACTTTTCACCCAACTCTTCCGAGTTAGAACATCATCCAACCTAGCCCTCCAAGCTAGGCACCTGACCCTCCAAGCCAGGACTTTTTCACCTAATTCTCCAGGATGGGAATTTGCACCTAACCCTCCAGGTTAGGACTTTTCACCTAGCCCTCCAAGCTAGAAATTTTCACCCAACCTTTCCGAATTAGGACTTTTCCAACACCTAACCTCCCAGGTTAGGATTTTCCACACCTAACCCTCCAGGTTAGGACTTTTCACCTAGCCCTCCAAGCTAGGACTTTTCACCCAACCTTTCCGAATTAGGACTTTTCCAACACCTAACCTCCCAGGTTAGGATTTTCCACACCTAACCCTCTAGGTCAGGATTTTCCAACACCTAGCCCTCCAGGCTAGGATTTTCCACATCATGCCTA
Organism: Boesenbergia rotunda; assembly: GCA_024364735.1. Taxonomy (NCBI): domain Eukaryota; kingdom Viridiplantae; phylum Streptophyta; class Magnoliopsida; order Zingiberales; family Zingiberaceae; genus Boesenbergia; species Boesenbergia rotunda. The sequence continues at coordinate 192,514 of JAGFNQ010001022.1, forward strand.
ATCCTCGATCAGGACTTAATCACAATCATCATAATTCATCACACCTAACCTCCCAGGTTAGGATTTTCCAAATCATGCATAATTCTCGATCAGGACTTAATCATAATCCACCTAACCTCCCATATTAGGGTTTTTCATATCATAATCATCCTCCTAACTTAAAATCGTTGTCAACACCAAAACAACAATCAAGGCCAGACTGCATCAACAATCTCTCCCTTTTTGTTGTTTGACAACCCGATTTTAAGTTTAGGGATTCTCAATCAATATTCCAACTTTAGAATCATAGGGGAATCCAGATCCTCCCCCTACAACATAGTCATGCTAAACTTAACCAATCCACACTCTCCCCCTTTGTCGAACACCGAAAAGGAGCCAGAGGGGCTGTTAAGTTTAAACAAAACTCCCCCTCAACCCTAGGGGTATCCCAACTCATCAAAAATGCGATAGTTTGTGAGTTTGGCATAGGAACACATGTGAAAAATTATAGCAAGACATAGCAATCACATGCATCATATGAGTATGAAATATAGACTCCCAAAGCATGCCATAATATTCATAAGTATCAAATAAACATGACAGTGTAAGCATGAACTTGGCAATGGCATCAACAATAGTAGAATAAGCATGGCAGATAAGTCAAAGCATGAAAACATCCAAGCAAGTAGCAAAATATGTGTGACTCAAGGTCACACCAACAAAGTCAGAGGGCATACAACCCAAAAGTCATAGTCAAATACATAGATAAAACAGCAGGTATCCGAGCTCAAGTGTCAGTAGGAGGGTCGTCATCGCGCATAAGGTCGTCCATCGAGGCATCATTAGCAGCAACAACTGGTGCACTCTCGGCATGACCCGCTAGCGACAGCTCCCTCGCTTGGTTGCGATCCATCCACTGTAGCCCCTTGGTCCCGAGAGCAATGCCGGACTGAGCAAGCATACGACGATCCAGGCGACAGTCTTGTCGATTCATCGGCACGAGTCGGCCCTGTGAGACGTCGATGCCAATTGACTCCAGCCAGGCAGTGATGATATGGCCAAAAGGCATGTAGATCGTCTGACCAGACCGTAGACCATGAACAATGATGGAGGAATAGATGGACGGTGCTATGTCAAAATCGAGCTGCAGATGCATCCCGTAAAGCATCAGGCAGTGAGATGCAAGGATCGCATCAAGATGCTTGGACGTAGTTGGAAGAAGACAATTTGCGATAATTTGAAACAGAATATAATCGATAGGAGATAGATGAAGAGCAGAGAATGTGGGAAAGTTATAGATATCCGCACCAAAACCCCGTGGCCTGGGGTGGCCTAGAAAATGTTCATATATGGAGTCCGGAGTGATTCCAGTAAAAGGAGCAGGAAGAGGAACAGGATGATATGAATAAAGTGATAAATGTTCTTAGAGTGACGACAACCCAAAAACATAGTGAAGGATGATAGGGTAAAGTCAAGATCGACACCGGTGACACGGGTCCGCCATCCCGTGCCCTCCCCATTGGCCAGATTATTGTAGAATTCAGAGATCAAGTCAACATTGATCGGCCTTTCTAAGAAAAGGATGTTTTGAAGCCCATAGTACGCAATGATTCCTTTTATCGTAGAGCAATGTTCATAAACGAAGGTTCGGTCCACTGATCGACATGGCATTAGTTTGAAGTTGGGCCAATGAAAGTCTAGGGCATAGAGAATGTTCTGAAATCTAGGATGCGGGGGAGATGGAGGCCTTTGAGAGGATGAAGAGGTTTTCTCTCCAGAACTCTCCTCTGCTACCTCCTTTCCCTTAGATGACTTTCTAAGGAGGATTGAATTGACCATGATACATAGGTTGAAGCACAAGAGTTGATCATCAGATGAGACCCAATCAAAAGATAGATATAAAATGTTTTGGTCAAGAAATGAGGAAGAGGGTCACGGCAAAAACAAAAACAAGACATGGTTAGCTTCACAAATATTCTAAGAGTTGTTGTGAAAGGAAAATTAAAATCAAATCATACTTCGGCGCCATTAAAGTTTGTTCGACGAGATTGCAAGACTCGCGACAGTGAAGAACACTTCGAGCACGCACGCGCGGGAAGAAGGAGTTCGGAGAGAACGCCTGTAGAAGCTTTCGCTCGCCCGCAAGTGAAGAAGGAAGACACAAGACTCTCTCGCTCGCTCGCACAAGGTTATTTCGGCGCTAGGGTTCAGGAAAATGAAGATTTGGAGAGTTAATCGGTTGGTGGATCGGTCCACCAACCAAAATTTAATGCGGTTGATCGGATCACCGTTCGATCAGATCGCGTATGGACCGATCAGGATACATCCTGATCGGACTGGAATGGCCCTGATCGGTCGGCTGACCGATCAGATGCGATCCTGATTGATCGGGTGACCGATCAGGATCCGATCAGTAGGTCCTGGAGAGAAAATTCTGAGCTCCCTGATCGGTCTGTGGACCGATCCCCACAGGGTGCCAGATCGGTCTGGAGACCGATCCAGGCTAGCTCAGACACTTAGTCAGATTTCGAGAGATTACGGCTTGCCTCGCAGATCGGTCTGTGGACCGAACACCACAGAAAGGGGTCAGATCGGTCCGGGGACCGATCAGCCCGATGCCTGATCGGTCCGGTGACCGATCAGGGTTCCTGATACGACCTGAAATGTTTAGTTTCATAATTTCTGAAATTTCCAAATGATCTTTGATGGATTTTGTCTAACTTGGACAGGTCCTTATGACTAAAATTGATTCTTGAACAAGAATCTAAAGTCCTTATAGATTCAACAAACACTTTGACCCATCTAAATGGAATCAAACTCAACCATCAGTCAATCAAGCAAATTCAAACAAGTTTTTACTCCACCTTCAAGTTTCCAATCAAGTTGCCTTGATTGGAATGTCCAAGTATGATCATGGAGCCATATACACATATGTTATGCAATGGTTTTCCCCATACTTGGTCACCACCGTGATTATTATCTCGTCAACTCAATTTCTCAAGTGATGTAATGACATTTTGAGAAATTGAGTTAAACCTAACATCTCACCCCATATCTAGCAAACAAAAACGTTTTGGTAACCCTTATAGTTTGTGTGAGATGTTCCCAAAGTTACCCAATTGTTCCCTAACAATTTGAAATAATCATGAAGGGTTTTGACCATAATTTGAGAATCATGAAGCGCGACACATTCCCAACTCCAGTCTTAGGAAACTAAATTCACTCTCGGGAAGTGGTTTAGTGAAAATGTCAGCTAAGTTTGACTTTGACTCTACATGTGAGAGTATGATGTTCCCCCTAGCTACATGATCTCTAATGAAGTGGTGTCTTACCTCAATATGTTTTGTCCTCGAATGATGGACCGGATTCTTGGTTAGGTTAATTGTGCTAATGTTATCACATAACACTTGCACACCCTTGTAACTCAATCCATAGTCCTCTAAGGTGTGGATCATCCACAACAATTGCGATATACACTCTCCCATGGCGATATATTCTGCCTCGGTAGTGGAAAGAGCAACACAATATTGCTTCCGACTTGACCAACTTACTAAAGACGATCCTAGGAATTGGCAGCCCCCACTAGTGCTTTTCCGGTCCAACTTACATCCAGCGTAGTCGGAATCCGAATAGCCCATCAAATCAAAAGATTCGGTACGGGGATACCAAAGACCTACACCAATTGTACCCTTGAGATATCTCAAAATTCGTTTAACAGCCATTAGGTGAGATTCCTTGGCACAGACTTGATACCTATCGCACATACCTACAGCAGATAGTATATCTGGTTGACTAGCTGTAAGGTATAGCAAACTACCTATCATGCTTCGATACTGAGTTAGATCAACGGGTTTACCACTCTCATCATTGTCCAATCTTGTGTTTGTAGCCATGGGAGTGGTTACCTCTTTGGAATCACTCATATTGAATTTTCGAAGCATTTCATGTGTGTACTTCGATTGGTGCACATGGATACCATCGCGAGTTTGCTTGATTTCAAGTCCGAGGAAGAAAGTCAACTCTCCCACTAAACTCATTTCAAACTCACTCTCCATGTGTCCGATAAATTCACGTATATAGCCCTTGTTGTTTGAGTCACAAATGATGTCATCGACATATACTAAGGCTACAAATATATTGTCACCATCTTTTCGTAGAAATAGTGTAGGGTCTATTTGACCTCTAACGAAATCCTTTCCAATCAAGAATGTCGACAACCGCTCATACCAAGCCCGGGGTGCTTGTTTAAGGCCATAGAGTGCCTTCTTGAGCTTGTACACGTGGTTTGGATATTCGGTACTCTCAAACCCTGGTGGTTGTTCAACATAGACTTCTTCCCTAATCAAACCATTTAGGAATGCCGATTTGACATCCATTTGAAATAGTTTGAAGCCTCGATGTGCTGCAAATGCAAGCATCAATCGGATGGACTCTAATCGTGCCACGGGAGCATAAGTCTCATCATAATCAAGACCTTCAACATGACTGTAGCCCTTGGCTACCAAGCGTGTCTTGTTTCTAATGATTTCTCCCTTGTGGTTTAATTTGTTTTTGAAGACCCATTTAGTTCCAATAATAGTGGTCTTCTTGGGCCTAGGGACTAAGTCCCAAACTTGACTCCTCTCAAATTGACCTAGTTCATCTTGCATTGCAATAATCCAATCGGGATCATTTAATGCTTCATCAATTTTTCTAGGTTCAATTTCGGAAATTAGAGAAACTTCATTAGCCTCATTCCTGAAGAATGATCTAGTCCTAACCCCTTGATGGATGTCTCCAACAATTTGGTCTTGGGGATGACTAGAGGCTAATCTCGTTTGTCTTGGTGTTGGTGGTGCTTCTTGAACGAGTTCACTAGACACAAGTTCAGCCTCAGGATCCGGCTGATCAATGAGTTGTCTAGGCTCACCGTCATCAGACTCATCACCATTAACAATACTCGGATTTTCATTCAAACTAAGTCTCCTTAGTTCGATTTGAACTCCTTCTACATTATCTGATTGGTCAATTGATTTTGGAAATTCCTCAAAAACCACATCAGAAGACTCTTCAACTAGTCTAGTTCTCTTGTTGTAGACTCGGTAAGCTTTACTAACGAGGGAGTACCCGACTAGTATCCCTTCATCAGCTTTTGCCGTGAACTTTCCAAGATGATCCTTGATGTTTAGGATGAACACCTTACACCCAAACACCCTAAGGTGTTTAACCGTAGGTGGTTTTCCAAACCAAAGTTCATGGGGAGTCTTTTCTAAAAACCTATGGATGAGAACTCGATTTTGCACATAGCAAGCTGTATTTACAGCTTCAGCCCATAAGTAACTTGGGAGTGAGTACTCATTAAGCATGCTTCTTGCAGCCTCTTGAAGTGCACGGTTCTTCCTCTCTACAACACCATTTTGTTGTGGTGTTCTAGGAGTAGAGAACTCATGTCTATAACCCTTATCTTGACAAAATCCTAGAAACCTTTGGTTTTGAAATTCACCTCCATGATCACTTCTTATTATCTTAATTGTTGATGATTTCTCATTTTCAACCCTTCTACAAAAAGAAATAAAAATATCTACGGTTTGATCCTTATGTTTTAAAAAGTAAGTCCAAGTATATCTAGTAAAATCATCAATGATAACAAAGTAATATCTACTTCCATTCAATGATATGATGGTACTACAATCAAATAGATCCATGTGAAGTAAATCTAAAGCATTGGAAGTACTTACAGTGCTTTTACCTTTATGTGCAGATTTTGTTTGCTTACCCATTTGACACGCATCCATAATTTATCTTTTCCATACTTGATGCTTGGTAAGCCTCGCACTAGTCCCTTGTTGGCCAACTTCCGGATGTTCTTCATGTTCACATGTGCTAGCCTCCGGTGCCAAAGTGTGGACTCTTCTTCTTTTGACATGAAACACTTAGCAAGAGCATTAGTAGCACTTTTAAAAGAAACTTGATAAATATTGTCTACTCTTGCTCCTACTAGTACCGTGTCCAAAGTGTCATTTTGTCTAACTAGACATTGACTTGGTTGGAAGTCAATTGTGTAACCCGTGTCACACAATTGACTGACACTTAGGAGATTAAACTTCATCCCCTTGACTAGAAGGACATTTGAGATTCTAAGACATTCGGATATTTGAATGTCTCCTATTCCTATGACCCTAAGACTACCATTGTTACCAAAAGATACATTACCTCTACTCTTCTTGTGAAATATGGTAAACAATGATCTATCCCCGGTTATGTGTTTGGAGCATCCACTATCAACAAACCAAGTTGATATATGCTCCCCCTCAATCATAACCTCTTCATCATCCGAAGATGACGAAGCCGCGTTTGAGGAGCTTGAAGTTTCTTCACCGCTCTCCTCTCCAAAAGCCATGAGAGCCACTTGCCTTTTGCTCTTCTCCTCCTTCTCATCATCGGATGAACTAGAAGATGACTCATCCCAAGAAGCCTTCAAGGCTTTCTTCTTCTTCTTGGATTTCTCTTCTTTTCTTTTAGGTTTCTCCTCCTTTTTAAGCTTCGGGCATTCATTCTTGAAATGTCCTCTCCTACCACACTCAAAGCAAGATGCATTATTCTTATCAAGCTTGAATTCACTAGTGTTACCTTTCCTTTTGAACCGTCGGTCTCTTCGCATCATCCTTCGCACGAAGTTCGCCATCTCGGATGAAGAAGAGCCACTTGCCATCTTTCCTCTGAGTTTGACTCGGATTCGGAGGAGGATGAAGATGATGAGACTCTTTCTTCTTCTTCTTCTCCTTCTT
>JAGFNQ010001022.1:202871-225976 GCA_024364735.1 Boesenbergia rotunda
ATTTATAGATTTGTATTTAATCAAGAGTATGATGTTGAACTGTTTAGGATGAGACAACCTTTTGCTCCACTTAGAGTGCACTTAGGACGAGGAACATCGAGTGATTGTAGGTGCAATTGTGAGATCATTGAGTAAACTTGAGGAACTTGGTACATCTGATGGACTTAAGAGATTATGTGAGTGAAAATCAAAGTTCTTTGGAAAACTTTGATTTTCCAAGACTCCACAAAAAGTATTCTTGATACTCCAAAGGATTAGATAAAGTTGAAGGCTTCAACTTAAAATCTTGCTAATTTTTCTTTACAGTAATGTTTTAAAAGGAGAGTTTTGTAAATATTCCACATAGAGATCATAAAAGGTTTTACCCTATTACCTATTATGACATGGTCAAGATTTTTAAACACCCAAGTGAAGAAGAAAGCAGTAGTACCAAACCAATTCAGGCGGAGGCAATTTTTACAAATATATGTTTCCTTGCATTGTAGGAATCTCATATTTACTCCTCTCCAAGTAAACACACCTTAGGATTACTTCAACAACGAGAGAAGAACAAGAAGCATGGATCCTCCATTGAACCGCGCCAAAGTGTGTAGATGAAGCTCATGGTTTGGTGCAACACTGACTAACATAAATGAACAATAAGAATACCAGTCATTTTAGCTCGATTCCAATCTCTCATGTTTGTAATATCACAAGATAAGATGCCGCATCGAATAAGAAATGCAAAGGTCTGGATTCCAACCACTACCAAAAATTTTTCTTACAGATTGAATGAAGAAATTTAACTGTACAAGGAATGCACATTGCCATCTCTAATCCAACAACCCTCGTTTCAGTTTAGAGCCAAGACAGACGGTGAGGTTGACATGGAAACAAACATTGACTCGATGATCGACAGACCAAAAAGGATCTTGGTTTTGGGGATTTATTGCAGGAAGAAGAATAAGCAAGGACGGGAGAGAGGCTCGAGTTTGGATGATTGTACATGAGGGCTGAAATGAATTTGATAACTGCAGAGGCAAGTGTTTATTAAGCATCTGAGAGAGTGCTGAAGTCGTTGAGCGAGAAGCAGAAGAGGGAAGAGTTTGAAGTGAGGTCGGAGCATGGACTGGGAAACACTGATTCGGGAGTATCCTGAAACATTTGAACAAGACCAAGAAAAGGGGAGGTCTGATGTAATGGACAGTGTGATGTTTGAAAGGCAAATACCGGTGAAGGGATCATTTTCAATTCCTGAAAAGAATCCGGCCGTGAAGATGTTGGCGCCGACCACATTTTTTAGTGTAATTTGTTGGATCACTGGGGAGAACATCTGGATCATACTGCTCATCAGGATGGCGACTAGAGTTACCAGTGAACCAAAATGCCTCGTGCACATTCTCCATTTCCACGTTAGATATGACGATGTTTTTTATGAAGCCACCACGCCCGGGGCGGTTTTGAAGTTTATTCCGGATAAAGAGTTGCCAATGTATAGATGCTCAACATATACAAGTGAGATTCCACCAGACATCTCACTTCCAAAAGCAAGTGCTGAACCGAGAGGTGTCTGCAAATGAACCTTTCTAATATGGATGTCGGTTGAAGGTGTACCGAATGTGATACCGTAGTTGTCCCAACCACTTTTAAGAGCAATGGCATCATGTCCAACTTCAATACTACTGTCTTCGATACATAAATTCGAGCAGGAATCTGAAGAAAGCGGATGAAAGTAGCATCAGCTAAATATCAACAAAAAGATTAATAAAAGAAAGAAGTTTTGATTGACATCGGTGCTTTAATTCAACATTCGATAACATATTTGATTAGAGTAAATCAGATTATCGATTTTGTGTCACGAAGTCAAGTATCAGTGATACTTTTTAAATGCAAAAATGCTATCCTTCTATACACCCATCTATCCTTCTACGTAAACGCAAAAGTTCAATTTTTATCTAAAAAGACAAATTCAATGTCGATGACTAGGACACAAGAACAGCAAGAAGAAATGCACATAAAAGAAATCATTACCCGGGACTATGCCATTCGTAAATGGAGAATCAAATGAAGCATGGATTATTATGTTCTGGATCTCGACTTTGCTGCATTGTACACACACACACACCAAAAAAGTTTCTTGATTAGAATTTAAATTCCATAGCATAATTTTTTACCCAAGTAGAAACTTTTATAACATACCTACAATAGACTGGATGGATGCTCCATGCAGGAGAATTCAAGAAGGTTAAATTCGAAACGACTATATCAGTAGAGTTCACAAGTTCAAGAATATGAGGCCGGCTATAGTTCAGAGTCTGGGAGTTTAACCATTCCCACCAAATAAGACCCTGCCCGTCAATAGTTCCATTGTCACCTGGTAAACATGAAACCAAGGGTGTTACACTGAGACCTATATTATAAACACAAAATTGGTACATTATAGCATATCCACGAATTCATGCCTGTTATCACTACGTCGGTCAAGTTATACCCATTTATCAAGCTACGATGTCGTTGCCCCGGAAGATCTTGCCCTTGACCATAAGAGGGTAACGGTTCTATGATAGGCCATTGAGACGAATCCTGTAAGTGAAAGAGAATAGTCTTTAGGTGATATATTCAACTATCTTCAATGGCACAAATCTAACATGATATCATCCAATGCTATAAGCCATCGATTTATAGATGAATATGTGCATATATTAAAGTCACAAAAATGCGTGGGGAATATTAGTGAGCACCTGACTGCCAACAATTATTGCATCATTCTCCAAGAAGAGAGTAAGATGACTGATTAGGTTGAAGCTTCCAGTGAGCCATTTCCCTTTCGGAACATAGAGCTGAGCACCTCCTTTGTCAGCGAACGACCGCAAATAAAAGACAGCGTTTTGGAAGGCCACCGTGTTCAAGGTTTTACCATCTCCGACTGCACCAAATTCTGTTATGGTGACACTGTGTGGCCTCGGATTCAAGCTTCGTTTGTAATTGCAGTAGCCCTCGGCTCCATTTCTGATGTCGTTGTTGTCGGCATCAACCAACACTAGTAGTAGAATCAAAATTGCCTAAAAACACAAAGAGAAGGATGATAAAGAACAGAAACAACATTGGTTCTTAGGCAATCACACAAAAACAAATTAAATCTTTTAAAATTGTGGATTGAAATGAAGAGATCTAATCTTTAAGTAACACAAGAAAGTCCTAGAAGAAGCCCATATCCTTGGAAGAAGTTGGGAATTCAACCAACAAAGATCTGGGCATTGATCAAGAAACAGTATTGGTCTTTGAAAAGGATGAACTAGCGGATCTCAGCTATTTTAAACTTGGGAGGACCGATAAAACCCTAAGAAGAAAAAGAAACGCAGATGATCCGAATGCCCACTTTGTCAATGCCACTTAAAAATTGGAACTTTTCACCTCAAAAATGGAACTCCTGCACACACTGCCAGTCTCGGGAAAAACCTATACAAAATGGATCATAGAAGAAGCAAGAACCCTAACACTCAAAATTCGCAAAGCACGCCAGGAAAAGAAAATAAAATAAAGGACCAATACAATAACGTACTTACTAGCCTCTTCATGAGCCCCCTCGAAGAAAGGGGCAGGAGACGGCCCTTTGACCAAGCTATCGCAACTGGAGAACTCGGGAGAGGAAGACAGGGAGGAGGAAGCAGAGCAAGTCAATTATTGAAGCTGGAGTAGCACAAGGAGGAGGAAGGAAGAACAAGGGGATTCAACTCAACTCAACTCAACTCCCTGGTTTATAACTTACAGACCTCTAAAAGAAATAGAGAAACAAAGGGGGTTAAAAGTTAAAAGATCCAAGCAAAGATTTACCCCTACGGTCAGATTGTGGTGACGTGGACACGGAGAGGTGAGCCAACGGTGGGTGTTCGTCGCTGGGGCCCTCATTAAGTAGCGCATGTCACTGTTATGGTAAGAAAACAAAAGGCAATAAATAAATAAATAAATAAGAAAAAAATTATTTGCATGATGAAATGAGCAGGTGACAACTCATAATAACACATCAGTGGGCTCATGCTCTTAAATACTTGTTATTATTTAATTTCTCTATTGCAGGAATATGTTAATATTTTTTATTATATTTTTTTATTAAAAAAATGAAATGTAAGGAAAGGAAGAAAAGGCAGTAGGCAACATAGTGTATAGCAGTATAGGGATTGAGTTGGCCAATCAGGAGAGAGGGTAGAGAGGTGCATGGGACTGCGTGTCCCACGTGGTTTGACAGGCAGAATGAGGCCCCGCCTTCGAATTGAGCCGGGGCCGCCCGGTTCAACTTGAAATTAGTAATGATTAAATTATTTATTTATTTTCTATGATTACGATTAATTATTTAACCGCTTAGTTTATACTTATTTTAGAAAATAATTATGATATAACTATTATGGCTTTCAAATTAGGTCAAACTAATTAGGTCAATTAAGATGCATAAATTAGACGGGATAGGTGAACTGTTCGTGCCAATCATTTAGCCCAATTAAATAGATTAAATAAGTTAGTCGAGTTAAGTAGAAAGATCGATAATTCTAACGAATTGGAAGAGTCAATTATATTGGACGAGTAGGGTTGATACTACAAATATTAAAATATAACAAGTGAAAAAAAATTAAGTCAGGTTTGATTGTAGGGGGAAGTTGAAAAATAATATAGATCACACACTAACTAAGTCAATTTGAGTTAATTTTGTTTAATTATGGTTGGAAAGACATTGTTAGTTATAGTTTTCTTTTTTCTAGTGAATATATAACAAGTGAATAATTTTATTGAATAATTAGCTAATTTTTGTTTAATTCTAAAATATCATAGTATTATTGTCATATAATTTTAGCTATTATAATTTACATATATATTAAATTGCCAAACTAATAAAAACAATTATACATCCTAAAAACTTTAATCCCACTTCAATTACTTAACAATATAGAAAGGTAAACAGTGAACAATAATCAAAAAAGAGTTCCTTTTAATGATTTTGAAAAAAAAATGATCCTATAACTTTTTGCTCAAACTCTAACAAAAAGAATATCATTCCTAGGAGAGCAAATATTTTATACGTGGATTAAACTATTACTTAAAATTATAAGTATCAATAAAGATATTTTCATTTCAATTTAAATTTATTCAGGAGAGTTCTATATTATCAGATAAAAATTAAAAGTGCACATCTATTATTTTAAATAAAAACAGGAGTCTCATTTTGATTTTATATTAAAAACATTTAATTTAATTAGTAACTAATATATAATTACTCAAATGTACTCAGCATACTATTATTATTATTATTATTATTTATCTACATTTACAGTTATGAAATTATAACACTTACAATACATTATACTTAACACATTTATAATATTCACGTGGTAACCGTTACAATTTTTTAATGACTATAATATGAATTCAACCAGGTTCATTTACTATTTATATTGTAACAATTATAAAATCATAATTACTATAATTATTATAGCACTTATGATTTCGTAGCGGCTAGATTACAAATTCGACGTATTTATATAATATTTACATTATAACAATTACGAAACCATAGCAGTCAGATTATATGCAACAACTATAATTTTGTAGCTGTTACAACGTGCTTCCATCCAAAATTTAGGCAGAAAATAATAATGAGAGCAATGTATTAGAGGGTAGTTGAGTAATTGTATATGTGTTGTTGGTAGAGTTGTCAATTTGGATTGGACTTGTCAGGTTGACTCATCTTGTCAAACAACTTAAATAAGTTAGATTGAAATTTTATTAACCTATTTAAAAATGGATCCAAGCAGGTTGACCTGCTTGAGCCTATAACCCACGTGGGTTGGCCCGCCACGAACTTAGGTTAGCCTGCAAGTTAAGAAAAAAAATTCGAAAATATAAAATTAAAATAGAGAATTCATTGAGCTCGTGGATTTGACATGCTTAATTGTAATCTAAATTTAAAATTTTATATTTTTTTAACGAACTTGTAAACAGACGCATCTAATTTATCATTCATTTTGAATTGAGTTAATTGAATTAAGTTATATATCTCCTAATCTGCCAAGATGATGGATCGATTCACCTGCCTTACCAAATGACTCGTCTCCTTCCAGATCGGTCATTGTGATAATTCTAGTTATAAGTGAAGTGATTCATACATTTCATAAAAAAAACAAAATGAGACATTTCATTTTGGTGGGCAAAGATAATATCAATTTTTTAAAAAAATTTTAGAAGTGGAATATTTAATGATGGGACTTATAAATATTTGGTTAGTAAAATATTGGATTGTGAAATTTGAAATATTTAAAGAATAAGATATTTACATGATGATATAAAAATAGAGATCATAAATATTTGAGAGAAATATCTCATAACTATCTTACCAAATGACGGTCATTGTGACAATTCTAGTTATAGGCGAAGTGATTCGTATATTTCATAAAAAAAAAAGAATAAAATGAGACATCTCATCGTGATGATTTGGGAAAAATGAAGCGTCCTTGTTTTTAGTTTTGCCCTTATTACAAATCGAGGTGAAAGACGAAAAGGAAGAGGGTAGAAAGATGCTTCTCTTTTCAAAACCATCTCGCAATTAAAAAAATAGGACCATCGATATCCCTATTTCAGCATTTACTCTAGCTGTCGAAATTAAATCTTTGTATTATCATTGCCACCCCGACAATCAGCTTGTGCCATAAAACAAACAAAACATGTAGCCCTACTTCTTTCACTCCTAGTGGGGAACAGCAAATAAATGAATGAACGGACTTGGATGCATACATGCAATTTTTTCTTGATTTATCTCCATAGCCAACTTCTCAAACTTTTCATTCTATCTAAGGAAAATATTCTATAATATATCATAGTTAAGATTCAAATCGTGAATACTCGAGAGTCTCCTCTCCTCATGAATGCTTTTTTTGCCTCTGGCCTTTTTAAAGAAGCTTGAAACTCTCTTGTTGATGGTGAAGCATTTTGGTTGGTTGGTGGCATGTGGACAGCTCCTCCACAATGACTCCTCATGTGTCATTGTCGCTCCCACCTCCACTGCCCACTGTCGAATGCCGATCGACCGCCTTGTTGTTCCCCTTGGCATCTCATTACTAAACCCAATTATTTCCCCTCGCTTTTGGTTGGCCATTGGCCGTCCATGTGTCATTAACCCCAAAGCTTTGGGGGCTATAATTATAGCTCTTGGAGTTAGTATAGCAGCTGTTGAGCTTGATTAGTTATGTTTAAGAAAAAAGAAAAAGGCAAAACAAGAAGCTTCAAGAATAAGAGAATCGATGATCATCACCTTCTTTAACATCTCGATCGATCTCTTTTGTCCTTTATGTTTAGAAAATCATGGTGCTAGTTGTAGCTATCAAGTGACTCCCAGAGCTATAATGCAATGGTAGAGTGATTAGTCGTTGATCTCTAACTATGACGTATTTTGTAAATAAATTTCTTCCAAATGTGACATAAATCCTGGGACCTTGAGCTTCTGAACCACCCACTAATAGCGCTTTCTGATTTATCCTGACGGCTGATGAGAAATTTTTATAAGACCGAACTGATTATCCCAAATTCATTTGTTATTTGATTCATAATTTTTTTTATAGTTATAGCTATCAAGTCAATTCCTTTATCTATTTATAGATGAAACTTGATTTACTTATTTCTATCTAGATGAATATTATGATAATTTATTAATACAAAATACATATAAATTTAATATTTATCAAAATACATATATCTCAATCCATGTCTTAGGGCATGACACTCAAAAGATTAAAAAAATTTAGTTTGAAATATTTGTGAAATGTTTAAAGTCATCAACAAGTTTTTATCAAAACTCATTAATATAGACCTATAATATTCAAAATTTTAAAATCTTCACATGATTTGAACCAAGAGAGTCCTAAGAACCCTTTATCGATGTGATGAGTGAGTATGACAAGTTTAAGTCCTATGATGAGCTCATGACAAAATATTTCAAGGGTACGTTTGGTTCAAGTTATCATACATGACCTTGGTTATGTGATTACCTGGTAATCACATAACTAAGGTTATGGGGAATGAAACATAACCTAATGTTGTTTGGTTAAATTTAGATGATCAAAGAAAATCTTGTTTGTTTGGAGGTAATAGTATATAATCTAATGTAATATTTTACCATATTGCCCATTAGTTTAAAATTAAGGATTATGATAATATATGTTTATTTATACTAAAAATTAAAAAAGTAAGGTAATATTTTGTATTAAATTTATTTAGTTTATCCTAATTATAATTTATTTAATTTAATAAAATTTTAATTAAAATACTAAATTTTTTTTTAAAAAATTATTTATCGCCCGACCGCCACCGATCGTTCGCCGGCAGGCGGTCGCCGGTCGCCGGTCGCCGGTCGCCGGTCGCCGGCCGGTCATCGGTCGGTCGCCGGCTGGCGGAGGTCGCCGATCGTCGGCCGGCGGCGCCGATCGGCGGAGGGGCTGCGGTTGTCGGTCGGTGAGTCGGCAATGAATTGTAATTTAGTTAATTATTAGGGATATTTTTATCTTAAAATGTAAATATTAAGGGATAATTTGGGAAAGAAAAGTTCCTTAACCCCGGAATCAAGAAAAACCTCCGTTTTCCTTGGTTATCCAATTCCGGGTTGCATGCCCCATTTGATGACGTTTTGCTGATGTGGCGGTAATACTGCATTACTTGGGAATTGATGATAATCTAAACCAAATAACGATAACCTCGGACAGATAACCAAGGTTATCACTGATCACCCTGAACCAAACGCACCCCAAAAGTTATGTCATAACTCTATATTTAGATTGTGGAATCTAGGTTTGAGGGAATGATTATATCCAGAAGACTTCTAGGAATGTAATAGTTTTAGTTTGAAATGATTCTGAGTTTTTAAGGCCATCAACAAGTTTTGACCAAATGACCTTCGATACCATAAAATACTTCAAACTAAGTTTATTGCACTCCTAGCATTCTTCTGAGTGTAACCATGCATGCACTCAAACATGATTTCACATCCTAGATAGGGAGTTGTGAGTTTTTAAAATTGATATAACTTTGAAATATTTTATCACGAGCTCATTAGAGGGAATTAAGTCCATCGTACTCCCTTACCAACATCAGCAAAGGGTTCTTAGAATTCCCTTAGTTTTGACCATATCAAGATTTTAAAATTATAGACATTATAGGCCCATCAATAGTTAGGACTCAAACAAGCTAGAGCAGGTGAATAACTTCAATCACATTTAGTTGATTGCATAGTGGAAACTTGAACAAATCTACAATACAATGCAAACAAGGTCGGTTTTACTTGATTCACCACCTCCTAAGGTGACTACATCCAAGGCCTAGCCCTAATGATTACCACCACTATCATTCTCCTTCTCAGATACCTTCCGAAGGCGGAGAAATCTCTTGAAACCTATTTTTAATTCAGATACAAACAAATACAAAGATAAAATGAAAATTGAAATACAATTTAAACTAACAAGTTTACACAGATTGTAATCAATTGAGTTGAACAATTAATTTCTCAACCCTCTGTTTACTACAGTAACATCAACATTCAACTAATCGAACTCATCAATCGATTGATACTGTAGCAATTACTATCCACAGATTATTATAGCAATTATTGTATCAATCAACATTCCCTGACAACGACGCCATTCACCACAGACTTAAACATTTGCTTATCCTCAAGCAAAAAATTGCAATATAAACTCATGTGTTAGTATAATGTCTCATCATCCTTAGTGAATTAATCTAATTCTATCAAATAGTTTCATTGATAAGCATTATACCAAAATAATCTGAGTGTGGCCTACGTAGTAGTTCTCCATACTCAATGTTATAAGTTGTCATAGTCTTTCAAGTGTCAATCTTTATACCTAGTCAAGTCATCATCTAACATGCTTCGTATGCTCTTGGTGATAGATACTTACCTATCTCATGCTCGATTCATCCCTCTCAAACCACCCAAGATCTCAAAGGTGTGCTCAGATTCAAGAGACTCTTAGGGAGCGTTTGGTATGCTTATTTTTTATTTTCATTTTTTTGTAGAAAATGCAGTTTTCTGGAAAACGTGTTTGGTTTGCATTTTCCAGCCTTGTTTTCCAGAAAAAGATATAGCATTTTCTGGAAAACTAGAGAATGAAATAAAGTCATTTTCTAAAAAAATGAGAAAATGTAATTTTCTGAAAAATGAAAATAGAAAATGAAATAAACAAAACGCCCCCTTAGTATTTGTTTTCTAGTAACCTAATTCGGTCTTAAAGGAGAAAGTTGCTAGTTTCTACTCACGATAATATTTTTTATATACCCTTATTCAAATGTTTTTTTTACTTTTTTTGGTGCTTTACAAGTGCAACACTAACACATATGCATATATACAAATACAAATGCAGGGATATTAATTTTTCTAAGTGAGTTGGTATGGCCTGAGTCTCATCCAGTAACCAACATGTAGTTTAAGAGATCACTAAGGGAATACATGTACTAACAAGTTCAATGAATCATGATTATTTATTGAGTTATCTACTATCGAAACTAGGTAAAGTGAAGAGAGATCATAAAACTAGGTCATCACTCAAATATTTCAATAAAATATTGTTCACTTCATACTACTAAAGATAGAGCAAAACCATCCACCAAACATATTAGCACTAAAATTTAACAACTTGAATTAAGAATAAACATGTTAGCATTTTTACTGGAGAACAAGTCAATATAATATGATGATTGATACAACCAGAGAATTTTATTCTGAAAGAAAAACATGACAAAAACTAGTTTTCAACCCAATGCATACATGCACCCCCAGACTTAAACTTTTCATTGTCCCAATGAAAACAAATGCTAATATAGATGATGTTCAAAAATGAAGGGCGTTACCAAGTGGTACATGTCAAATATCTGAATCGTTCTAAGTCACCCTTCTATCTTGTATCTACCCTCCTCCTCAACTGGAAATCCTATAAAAGGCAAATAGATAAGAAAAGTTTAGTAGAGGGATTGAGTTATGAAACTAGATAGAAACTAAAAATTGAAATAAAAATAATGAAGGACTTGGGTTGCCTCCCAAGAAGTACTTGTTTTAGATCATTCGCTCAACCCTCTTGGTGAATTCAGTGAAATCCCGATCTGGCTTGAGTGAGAAACTTTCGGGTTTTCTTTCCAATTCCCCAAGGTTGGGAGAGAGTTTTCACCATAGGATGTAGCAAAACTCTCTCCTTTATTGTCTCCTTGAATGTGTGCTATGGATGTCAGAGATGGTTCAGTTCAAGGATCCAAATGTATGCCCTATAGAAATCTGCACATCCAACAAAAGACCATATCTCCCACACACATGTAAGATAAGGAAGGACAAGAACCATATCAAGTTTAACTGTGCATGAATTAGAAAATGAGTCACACCCTATAAAATCAAATAGAGGTACCTCTATTAAATTTTTTGAAAAATCACTAGGAATACTAACCTTGCATTACTGAGAATTACTTGAGAATTTCAAACAAGTGGATGTGATTTTCTTATGTTCTTGTAGTGACTCTAACTCTGGCTCTGATAGTGGTGTCTCTGAAACTAGTGATTCTTGGGGCTTTACTTCCAATGCATAAGCCTCTTACACATATATCCCCAACCATTTCAACTTTCACTACTTCAGTTGGTTGAGTGAGCATGGGAGGTGATTCTTGAGATGTGTCTTCCAAATCATGTGTCCTTGCACTTGTATCCACCATATCAATACCATCACAAGTTGCGAAGAATCCACTAACATCAATATGCTTTAACAAACACGCACGAACTATCCTCAATATCTTCGAGGACTAGAATATCAGCTAGGATGGATGAAAATGCATCAAAAGTTCCATTCATATCTCGAGTACCATCAACTATATCAATGTCATGCAAGGCAATAGAGGAATCATGAAGAGATGTAGAGTCCAAGTCAATATCTCCATCAATTTGATGTAATATCCATAGAAACCAAATTCCCTATTACACTAAGAGCTGTTCAAAATCTTGAGTGAGAGAGGAAGAGAGAGAGCAAGGGAATTGATCTTTAGAGAAGGTTGGAAAGAGTGGAATCTAGGACTTCAATTTCATTACAATGCTAGTTGATGCTCTACAGATTGTTCATATCATAATCTCAATGTTTATGCGTTCGTAGAGATCCTAACTAGTCATCAGTGTTAACCCTGTAGAAGTGCACCAGAGTACTTCCCCCTTGGGCATCCAATGTCAAAGTAGATAAGGTAGCCTAGAGAGTCTGATTAAAGGTAGCTCTTTGTCACTAAGAGCTCCCCAATCATACATCTTTAAATTACGCAAAACACTTCCTAACACAGGATAGGGATAAACTCATTAAGTATTGTTAGCTAATCTCTTATAAAGGATTAACCCCTATTTTGAGACAATCCACGAGATGTCTGGTTAAAGATAACCCTTTGTCACTAAGGGCTCTCTGGTCATACGATCTCAGGCCTTGCCTTTTTGTGGCAACCAAACTTTTACAACTATATGTATTAACCACTCAGTACACATTTTATCAAATATATACAAGATGTTGGATCGAGAAAACCGATAGAGGGGGGGGGGTGAATATCGGAAATTGTTTTTCGGAAAGAACTTAGAGCAAGTACGCAGCGGAAATTAAGAAAATAAAGTCACACAGAGACACGTTCGATTTTACTTGGTTCAGAGCCTGTGTCGACTCCTACTCCAAGGCCCACGGTCGTTGACCGTTTACTTTGGGCAATTCTATATAAGGCGCAAATAGTTTACAAAAGATAATTACAAAATTAAGTACAGTAAACTTAAATCGCTCTTTTATCGACGTCCGGGGTAGATCGACTTTTTCGGAGCAGCAGGACATCGTCGGCTCGAGTTGGAAGGATTCCGAGGCGAAGCGCGAGAGTAGAAGAGCGTAGAAGCGTTGATTGGAAGTTGATGTTGAAGCTTGGGGTCGAGGGCCCTTTATATAGGGCCTGGGGGCGCCCGGGACGTCGGGGGCGCCCCCACGTGTCATTTGATCCGTCAATGTCTCGGTCAGCGTCTGATCCCTTTACCTTCGGGATCAGGTTTGACCGGGGCGCCCGGAGCGCTCGGGGCGCTCAGATTGACCGGGTCAAACTTCTATCTTCTGGCTTCGCGAGGGTGTGCTTCGGTACTTTGCTGTTGGGGGCGCCCGGAGCGCTGGGGGCGCCCGGGAGCAGCGGGGGCGCCCGCAGGATGTACTGTCGAAGCGTGCTTTTTACTTGTGTGTTTTGTGTTCACCTTGGGGGCGCCCGGGACACTCCGGGCGCCCTGGTCAGCTGTTGCCTCACTCCTTTGAGGCTCTCTGAGCTGCAGACACTCGTTCTTTCGGTCCTACATCCAGGGTTAGTCCAAAACACAACAAAACATTAAGTGGTTAGTTTATACAGCCTTAGCTGTCTTGGTTCTGACTTTGGGTCTCCAAAATGGAGCCCTAGGTCGAACCGATGCTTACTGTTCCCTCGACGGGGAACGCGTCCTCACCTACTCCTCTCGGGAGAATTTACCTGATGCCAACCGTTCCTTTGGTTGGACTTTTGCCTGGTGGTCCTTTGCCAGGGCTTGGATGCCGAGCTGTCCTTCGCCCGATGCCTAGCAGTCATTCGCTAGGGCTTTTACTCTGGCATTCCTTCGCCAGTGCCTAGCAGTCCTTCGCTAGGGCTTTTACTCTGGCATTCCTTCGCCAGTGCCTAACAGTCCTTCGCTAGGGCTTTTCCTGCACACTAGAGTGACTTGTTAGAAAACAAGTAAGACTTAACTTTTGAACCCTGTTGCCATTATCAAAACATAGGTTTGACTTGGGTGCTTTCAGCACTAACAATCTCCCCCTTTTTGATTTATGGCAACCCTAGTTCAAAAAGTTAAGTTTAATCAAACGATGAAAAAGTTAAATTTTGTTCCCTCCCCCTGGAGAGAATCTCCCCCTAGATTTTTCAAAAATTCGTGGGGTTAAGAAAAACATTACTTAGAATGATTTTGTACTTTGAAAAACTTAAGTTCAGGTACTTTGGAAATCTTTTAAGTTAGAGTTTAGAGTACTAAAAAAAATTTGAAGCCTTAAGTTTAAAGTACTCAAAAAAGCTTAAGTACTTAGTAAAGTTTTGAACGGCTTTAAGTACTTAGAAAAATACTTCTTAAGTTTAAAGTACTCAAAAGTTTTGAAAACATTAAGTTAAGTAAAAACTTTTAGTAAATTCTTTAAAAGCTTAAGTACTTTTAGAAATTATTTTCGAAAAGCTTAAGTAAGAAAATTTTGAAAAAGCTTTTGAAAACTTTTTAAAAAAAAACTTTGGTGAATTCTTGAGAAGCTTAATTATTTTCGAAAAGCTTAAGTAAAAAAAAATTTAGAAAATTTTGAAAAAGAAAACTTAAGTACTTAGAAATTTTTGAAAAGCTTAGAAAATTTTTAGAACTTGGTACCTTTTGAATAAAGGAGAGTTTTTGAAAAAAAAATTTTGGGATAGAAAATTTTAAGAAAATTTTAACTAAACTCTCTCTTTTTCTGTCTCTCCCCCTTTGCCATATATAAAAAAAAGAGATAAATACAGCAGAAATTAAACTTCATTACTGAAATAAATTTCATAAAAATATTGACATGATTTTGCTGTACTGAACCAATTCATGATAAGACTTGAACCAAAGCAGTTTATTTTCTCTTATAGGGACCTGTCTAACCCAATTAGTTACTCACTAACTGTTATAAACAGTAGCTTTGGCTAGGGTTAGTCAAGTTAAGTGTTTCTGTTCAAGTTAGATTTTCTAAACTTGACACTTAACTTGATTGCTGTAAAAGTTGTATTTAGTGCCCCAATTACTGCAGATGCACTGACTTAAAAGCATCTTGAATTAAGGCAAAGACCTAAGTATCTCAACCCTTTCTAGGTTATCAATCAAAAGTATCCTAAGGTGCTTGTGAGATGCTGGCTTCTAAATCTATAGGTGCATGCAGTTCTAGGGTTAGGGCCTAGGCTAAGTCCATTTGCGAAAAAGACCCTAGTTTTGAAAGGGGGAAGTTTTGAAATAAAACTAAGTAAAAAAACTGATTTTGAAATTAAGTGAAACAGTTTTTCAAATTCTTTTAGAAACTGATTTGTAAATAAAAAGGAATCAAGAGTAGAGTTAATCTATTCTACAGAACACAATCCTAACTGCCTTCTTATTGAACTGAACTCAGATTCAGGTAAAGGTTTTGTGAATATGTCAGCTAAGTTGGATTTAGAGTCAATATACTTAAGTACTATTTCACCCCTGGCTACATGGTCTCTTACAAAGTGATGTTTGACTTCTATGTGTTTGGTTCTGGAATGTTGTATTGGGTTTTTAGTTAAATTAATTGAACTTATATTGTCAATGAATACTTGAGTTTGGGTGTAGTTGAGCTGGAAGTCCTTAAGAGTGTGCATCATCCATAGAAGTTGTGCTACACACTCTCCTAAGGCCACATACTCTGCTTCAGTTGTGGATAGAGCTACACAGTGTTGTTTTCTGCTGCACCAACTAACTAGACTCTGTCCTAACAGTTGGCAGCTCCCACTTGTGCTCTTTCTATCTAATTTACAGCCAGCATAGTCAGAATCTGAGTAGTCTGACAAATTGAAGGTTGAGGTTCTAGGATACCAAATCCCTACATTTAGGGTGCCCTTAACGTATCTTAGTATTCTTTTTAGGGCTGCTAAGTGTGTTTCCTTAGCACAGGTTTGGTATCTAGCACACATCCCTACAGCAAAAAGAATATCAGGTCTACTGGCTGTAAGATACAGTAGGCTACCTATCATACTCCTATAGATTTTAAGGTCTACTGGTTTACCATCAGAGTCATTATGTATTTTTACATTAGTGGTCATGGGGGTACTTATGCCTTTAGAGTTATCCATTTTAAATTTCTTTATTAACTCTTTAGCATATTTGAATTGATGGACATAGTTTCCATCCCTAGTTTGTTTGATTTGTAAGCCTAGGAAAAAGTTAAGTTCACCAACTAGGCTCATTTCAAATTCATTTTCCATTATTTTAACAAATTCTTTTAGAAAGTTTGAGTTGGTGGACCCAAAAATTATATCATCTACGTAAATTTGGGCAATAAATATATCTTTTCCTAGGGTTTTAATAAATAAAGTCGAGTCGATTTGTCCTTGTTTAAATTCTTTAGAAGTTAGGTAAGTTGATAGTCGTTCATACCAGGCCCTAGGTGCTTGTTTTAACCCATATAGTGCTTTAGTTAATTTGTAAACGTGGTCAGGTTTGTCTAAGTTCTCAAACCCGGGGGGTTGTCCTACATAAACTTCTTCTTTAATGAACCCATTTAGGAAGGCTGACTTTACATCCATTTGGTATAGCTTAAATCCTTTATGGGATGCAAAGGCTAACAACATTCTAATGGACTCAAGTCTAGCTACTGGGGCATATGTTTCATCGTAATCTAATCCCTCTACTTGGCTGAATCCCTTGGCTACTAAGCGGGCTTTATTTCTAACTATTTCTCCTTGATCATTTAGCTTATTCCTAAAGACCCACTTAGTGTCTATGATGGATTTGCCTTCAGGTTTAGGCACTAGTTCCCAGACTTGGTTCCTCTCAAACTGGGCTAATTCTTCTTGCATAGCTATGATCCAATCAGGGTCAGGTAGGGCTTCATCTATAGTTTTGGGTTCTATTTTTGATATCATAGCTATTTGACTAAGGTTTCTATAGGAGGATCTAGTCCTGACTCCTAGAGTTGGATCACCCACAATTTGATCGGTTGGGTGACTAAGTCTGGGTTTCTTGGTTCTCCTAGAACTTGGTTCAGCCTCAGGTCCGGCTGGTCGGTTTGGTCCATTGTTTGACTCGGCTCTTTGGGCTAGTTCATTTGTTGGTTCAGTTGACTCATTAATTGGTTCAACAGTCAGTTTGTTTAAGGATTCAATTAAGAGTTCACTAGTTTGTTCATTATTTTCTTGATCAGAATTTGATGAAGTTAGGTTTGGATTATCAAATGTTGAGTTGACTTCTTCATCAAATATTAAGTTAGTTGTTTCTTCAATTTTCTTAGTTTGTTTGTTGTAGACTCTATAGGCTCTACTTGTGGTTGAGTATCCTAGGAAGATGCCTAGGATTGATTTGGATTGAAATTTCCCTAAGTAGTCTTTGGTGTTTAGGATATGAACTTTACATCTAAAGATCCTTAGGTAGTGTAGATTTGGGAGCCTATGGTAGTACAGTTCATAGGGTGTTTTGTTGTGTCGCTTGTTAATCAGAATCCTATTTTGGATGTAACAAGCCGTACTAATCGCTTCTGCCCAATATTGGTTTGCTAAGCTAAATTCGTTGAGCATCACCCTAGCGGCTTCTTGTAAGGTTCTATTCCTTCTTTCGACTATCCCATTTTGTTGGGGGGTTCTAGGACATGAAAATTCATGTAAATACCCATTAACCTTACAGAATTCCTCGAACCGTTGATTTTCAAATTCTCCCCCGTGGTCACTCCTAAGTCTTTTAATTTTAGTATCGTTTTGATTTTCAATCAATTTACAGAAATCATTAAATAGTTTTAAGGTTTCATCTTTGGTTCTTAGAAACCTGACCCAGGTAAACCTAGCATAATCATCAACTATTACTAAGCAGTATCGGTTCCCGCTTAGTGACTTGGCTCCATGTGAATCAAATAGGTCAAGGTGCAGGAGCTCAAGTGTGGTTTGAGTTAGGTCAGATTGAATTAATTTGTGATTAGATTTGGTTTGTTTACCTTGATTACATGATTCACATATTAGGTTTTCATTATTTTTAATTTTGGGGATACCTTTGATTAGGCCAAGTTGGGTGACTTTTGAGATAGTTCTCAAATTGGTATGACCTAATCTCCTATGCCAGAGGTTCGATTGTTCTAACTGAGTTAACATACATTTGGGTACTAGGGGAAGGTTTATAGTGTATACATTATTTTTCCTAGTGCCCTTAAGCATGATTTCTGAGTCTTGTACATTTCTAATTAGGCAATTAGAATTGTTGAAGGTGACTATGT
The DNA here is from genome assembly GCA_024364735.1 of Boesenbergia rotunda. Classification (NCBI taxonomy): domain Eukaryota; kingdom Viridiplantae; phylum Streptophyta; class Magnoliopsida; order Zingiberales; family Zingiberaceae; genus Boesenbergia; species Boesenbergia rotunda. The sequence continues at coordinate 220,892 of JAGFNQ010001022.1, forward strand.
AACCAGAATCACATAACTGACTTATGCTAAGCAGGTTAAAATTGAAGTTATCAACCAAAAGAACTTTCTTAATAATAAAGTTAGATTTAAGCTCAATATTACCTGACCCAATTACCTTGAGTGTAGCATTGTTGCCAAATGCTACTGAGCCTAGGTTCTTGAGTTTGAGTTTGGTGAACTTCAATTTATCTCCAGTCATATGTCTGGAGCAACCGCTATCCAACATCCATTGGTCCAAATCTTTATGTTCCTACACATAAAGAGTTTTATTGATTTGGATCCAATTTGAGTCAGGTATAGCTTAAATTGATTTTCACTGACTAGTCTGTCTCACCCAAATCTAGGGTTTTCAATCACGTTAGCCTTATAGGTTTTGTGAGACAGGTTTTGTTAAATAAAATTATTTTGAAAGCCATGATTTATTTTGAAAATCTTAATTAATTTTTGAAAACATTTCAATTTATTTTGATAGGAGATGTTTGAATCTATACTTAACTGAAAGTTTGTGTTAGATTTGAATTTAACAAAAAGTAATTTGAATTTGAAATTCAAAAATTGGCTTCCAGGTCTTGGCGAGGCACTGGGTCTTCTTTGGCCGCAGCCTTATTGGATCATCAACCCTTTCCTTGACAAAGCCGTTTAATGAAATTTCATTTTCAAAATTAATTTTTGAAAAAGTTCTGGTCTAACTAGTTTGGATTTTGGATCGGTAGCTTCGGCTAGTTTCACTAGTCTAAAGAGACCAAGTGAACTTGATCTTATTAGAATTGGTTTCCCTAGCGTACTATCATCTCACCTCCACCTAATACTATGTTGTCAAGTTTCAGTTAAGTTTGTTCTGTCCTTATACTAACCTAAGTCTAAGCATGGTAAATTGCATAAATTTAAATAAACAATCAATCAGGCAAATTGCAAGTATTAAATTCTATTTGACAATAAAAATAGTTTTTAATTTGGCTCCCCCTGGACTATAGCCACGATAACAATTAGGTAAGATGTGAATCTTGTCCTTGGGGATCCAATACTGATTTGATCCAGTTGGTTTGTTCAGGCACAGTTTAGGTACTCATGCCTGAACTTTGCTTCTGGACTGATTCAGTACAGCAAAATACGATCTTTGTCGGGATTTGGTTCTGTAGCCAAGTCCGGATCGATTTAGAACGGACTTCTGTTTTCTAAGAATCATGTTAAGATTCTTGGAACCAGAAGTAAATCGTTCTAAGGCCGCTCTAAGATCCTTAACCTGAGTTTTCAGCGAGGAGTTTTCTTTCTCAAGTTTTTCAACTTGAGTAGGAGTTCCTTCTTGAATGTTCTCGGTTAATGATTTAGAGTCAGCTCCCTCTTTCAGGAGTTTTACTTCCTGTCGGAGGGATTCGACTCGGAGTTTGGCTTTCGCCAAATCTCGAGAAAGATAAGAGATAAGTTCGTTTAATTGACGTTTATTAAAACCGCTTACCTTGATTTCGCCGTCTTCTGAAAAGGTTAGCTTGCCGTCGTCCTTTTCTGATTCAGACTCGGTCTCGACTTCATCTGAGGCGGTCAGGGCTAGAAGGTTGGACTGGGATGCTTCTTCTTCTTCTTCTGAGGAAGATTCGTCCCAGGTTGCTTGGAGTGCCTTTTTCCTTCTTGTCTTTTTAGTCTCCTTTAGGTTAGGACACTCTGACTTGTAGTGGCCCTTTTTCTTGCACTCGTAGCAGGTCACGTTGGGCTTGTTTGCGGGTTCAGCTGGTTCGTCTTTTCTTCGGCTTGTTCTCCGTGTGTTGGCTTGGTTCTTTAATTTTTTATAATAACTTCGGGCTAGTCGGACCAGCTCAGATTGATCTCCTTCTTCATCTTCTGCGTCTGAGTCTGAGGTAGACTCGGGTTCAGGTTGAGTTTTCTTCTTTGTCGATCTTCCAGTTTTTCCTGCAAAAAAGGCAATACTCTTCTCGGCCATATTGCAGTTAGTCTGTTCATGAAGTTCTAATTCAGAAAACAATTCGTCTAATTTAATTTTAGATAGATCCCTTGAAACCTTGTATGCATCTACCATAGATGCCCACAAGGTATTTCTAGGGAATGCGTTTAGGGCATACCTTATTAGGTCACAGTTTTCGACCTTGTGACCTATAGTGTGAAGACCGTTCATCAATTCTTGTATGCGTGCGTGGAGTTGGGCTGCTGTTTTAGTGTCGGCCATCTTGATGGTGTAGAGTTTGTTCAGGAGCAGATCTCTCTTACTGATCCTGGTGTCTGACGTTCCTTCATGCAGTTCGATCAGCTTTGCCCACAGCTCCTTTGCACTGTTGAAGGGGCCTACCCGATTCAGCTCTTCTTTTGTTAATCCGCATTGGAGAGTCTGGGTCGCCTTTGCTGTAGCGACCCGCCTTCTTACTGTCTTCAGACGGATCGTTACTTTTCTCTACTTCTCAACTTTTATACATGACTAAAGAAAATTACGGAAATCTTTTTTTTTCCTGTTAAATTCTGCTAACAATTATATTCTAACTTAAGCAATCATGTATAATAATACCATGTCATACTTCCTTCTCAATCTCGTAGTTGAAACTTATTGAAAACAGCCTTACCAACCAAAACAGCCCGTACCAGTCGACTGGTGACGTGGCAGTCGACTGGTACGCCTGTAACCTGTTTTTACAGGTTTCGGCCCTTGCTCTCCAAGTCCACCATTCATTCAATTTCGAGCCATATCAAACTACGACACCATTTCTATACTCTATATCAGTTTCCTAAACAATTTAGCCAATCAAACGAATCCATAAACTTGAATCTAGGACTTTTATGGAAGAAAATAAACTAAACAAATTTATATAAACTTTAACAATGGAGTTTGTACCAATCTTGACTCCTATGCATTCATAACACCAAATACATGTTCTACGACCTTGCTAAAGCATTATGAAATGTGATTGCAACTTTTCTAAACATTTTTAAGCAATAAAAACTTGATTCAAAGGGAAATTGATACTATCTTGGCACGAACACCTTTTTCTCTAACAAAGTATCAATAACTCTAACTACTCACACTTTGACTCATCCAATGCAATCATGGGGATATATATGCTAAATGAAATGACATGGAATCTTTACTCTAAGAAATTTAGCATGTAAAACTATCCAAAACTCAAATACTCAATAATCTCCATAAGCAAGCACTTGAAATTTGAATATTCTTAAACATTGCAATTCAAATAACTAAAATGTCTCGTCTCAAGGATCTCTCCATAATCAGCCACCACACACACTCTACTCAGCACCGCCTCGTCGTCTTCCTTCAGAATTGCTTGCCTTTACCTTTATCTGCAATAAGAGGAAATGCATCTATAAGCATAAAGCTTAGTAAGTACTATCTAGCTCACAAAAACTCGAAATATGCAAACATGCTTCTAGATCAAACTGAACATCATATGAGATACTAATATGCTTGAAAGAAAACTAAGAACATGTATAACTCAAAACATGCATACTCAAGCTATAATAAATCTCAATTTACTTTTCTTGGCTCAACTTGAAACTTTAGCTATTCTTTAACTTTTTGAAAACTCTTTAAATTTTCGAAAACTTTGCTAAAGCATATACTTGAAAATACTAATCACTTGGATCCACTGAAGACGTAAGTACCATCTGATGCGCGTTCCCTAAAAGGTTGGGGTAGCGAGCCACCAATCCTAATAGAGCAGACCTTGGTCTACCAGGGCCAAGACCTTGGAATTGGACACCTGGATTTCTTTAATGACGCCCTTGGACGCCGGGTACTGGCCTTAGAAAATAAAATAGCTTTTCTTACTTTTCTTTCTTATCTGTAAATGCCTTGGCATTTTCTGGAGCACCTTGCGTGCTAAAATCCCTAAGTCTTGACTTTTGGGGATTTCTTAAGGCCTTGGCCTTTTCTTTTCTTATCTTTATCTTCTCTTTTCTTTTCTCATAGCTTTCTTAGACCCTAAACTCATATAGGGTACATGAATAAACTTATACATAAGCATACAACAATTAATGAACTAAGATAGCATGCAAAAACTTAAACAAAAAGGAAATAGTTCTTTTTAAAAACTTTTAAAGGAAATTCTCGCGGAAAAACCGCCTCTTACTGCAGGTGAGCAGTACTTACATTGATATCTTGGACTTACAACCAAGATTGATGTCTAGAGCTCGAGAGAAACTTGAGATCTCGGAGAATTCTTCACGCCTACGCGTTCCTCTCGTCGCGGGGATCCCGAATATAGGATTATCTCTTGGAGAAGGGTCTCGGCCGGCCCTCCTTGGCCTTGATGTTGGTCGGCGTCGCCCAAGAGAGAAGAGGGAGTCGGCGTGAGGGTTTGGAGAGGAGAGAAATAAAACTTCTCTCTTTAATTGGCTATTTATACTTAAGGGTCGGATCAACCTAACTATCGCTTAAGTACCCTTCTCTCCATCCGTTTCTGTGCTTGATACCCCTAGCTCAGCCGGTTGGGCTCTTGTGCTGTTTCGGTGTGGTCGCGGGTTCGAACCACCCGCTGCACTAAACCGGTTTTTCTTTTTTTTTTCTCCTTTTTCCTTTTTCTTTTTCTCTTTCCAAAAATACCAAACGGACTCGGAAAATTCCATAAAAATACTCTAAAAATTCCTAAAAATATCTAGAATATTTCTAAACCATTTCTAAATAATTCCAAGGACTTTATGAACTAAAGATGGAAATTTTGGGGCCTTACAATCCCCCATACCTTATAAAAAGTTCGTCCTCGAACTTAGAATAATTCTGGATATCTCTCTCTCATGCTGTCCTCACGTTCCCAAGTAGCCTCTTCATGCTTTTGATTCTGCCAGATGACCTTCACTAGTGGCACTTCTTTGTTTCTTAATCTCTTAACTGCTTTGTCCACTATCTGTGTCGGTCTGCTCTCATAACTAAGATCTTCTTGGATCTGTACTGACTGAGGCTGAATCACTTGGCTAGGGTCGTGAATACACTTCTTTAGCATAGAGACATGAAAGGTACTGTGGATAGCTGACATATCCTCTGGCAAGTCCAGCTCATAGGCTACTTTCCCAACTCTCTTTATAATCTTGTAGGGTCCTATGTAGCGAGGACTCAGCTTGCCCTTCACT
>JAGFNQ010001023.1:0-20004 GCA_024364735.1 Boesenbergia rotunda
TTTCAAGGACTCAAGATAAACCTTGCAGTTTCTTCACCAGTGACCCTCCTTGTCACAGTGATGGAAAGTGCCTTTAGGGTATTTTCAGTCTTTTTGGCCTTTTTCTTCTTTCCCTTATTCTGTTCATTGGCCTTCCTCTTAGAACCTTTCTTTGAGGAACCAACTAACAGTACCGTCTTTGATCCTGCTTCACAGAAGGCTCTACAGTCTTCAGCAGGTTGAGCAACTCAGGAAACTGGTCTGGAGTTGTTTTCAGGAGGACGGTTGGGAGTTGATCTTTAAGGACATAAGCAAGCTTCTCTGCCTTGAGGACTATCCTCAGGTTTCGAGCCAGTCCATGAAGTTTGGCCCAGTCAGTTTATTGGTGTCCAAAATGGAACGCAAGTTTAAAGAAGACATGATCGAGTGATTATCCTAGAAATACAAATTGAGTTATGTGAGAAGAATGTATCAAATACATAATTAAATCCTATTTATTTTTCAAATTGAATAACCCTTTTATCAATTCGGGAGATCGTAGGAACATCTCCAAATAGGTTGATATCCAACCATAGATAAGAACAACCATGGCTGTGGCCATCAAGTTTTTCTTAGCTATGAAGGTAGGTAATTATACCGATTACATATCACATATATGTAACTATCACTTTATGCTATCAACTAATTGAATGTTTGCATAAATCATTGGGTTGTTAACTCATTAACAAGTATGCATCATTTATACATAGCACCCAACTGCACCTCTCTTTACATCGACCTTGGCTGTGGCACAACAAATCGATGCTCCAAGCTTAAGGCTGACCCATTAATCAAGAAATAGTTTTAATATGGTTGGAGCTCATTCAACCGTTTAGTCAGGCTTGGATGTGTTCAACAACCAAAACTAAGGATTGACCTCTGACTCCAACTATATTATTCATAAACTAATTCCATGGTTTGAACATGTTGAGGTTCAAGTCGGGCATGGATGTGTCCATCAACCCAAACGAGAAACAAAACTCCGATTCTAACCATATTAATGGAAGGTGTTAGCCTTAATATTTTGTAAGGGGTTTTGGGTCTCATCTTTTCTAAGCACATTCATGACATATGTCATGACTAACGATTTCCTTAATAAAGTATGTATGTGACTTAATTTATCAAGTCTCATGAATTGAATTAGGAACCGGATTTCCTAATTCTAATTTCATACTATATTAGAGGAATTGTTTTGGGAAACAATTTCCTAAATTGTCATAATCAATTTCGGAAATAATATGTTCAAGACTTTGATTTCTCTAAATCAAAACTTATTAAATTAAGAGACAATTCCCTTAATTCAACCACATATTATTTTCATGAAAATCTCATTTAAGAAACTCTATAGGAAACCATTTTCCTAATTAATTTTGGAGACAACAATATTAAGAGCATCACCTCTTAAAACATATTTTATTCATGGATTTAATTAATTACAACAAATCGTTTTCTAAGGGTGGCTCCCCGAGGCTCAGATACCCAAAGAAAAATAATTTGTCGTAAATCAATTGGACGGCTCCCCGAGGCTCAATCCAAATCAAACATGACAATTTCAATTAAAAATTGGGAAATTAAATTACAACAACTAGCTTTAAATTGGACGGCTCCCCGAGGCTCAATCCAAAATAAAGAATTTTGTTGTCAATTTAAAGACCAATTCAAATTTAATTGTCAATTAACTGTCCATGAATTTGTCTAGACTTTCTTAAAAGAAAGTGCCCAAAATTGCGAGATTTCATAAATTGGTTTTCAGAATAATTGTAAGTTTCTGGTACAAAGAAAACTTACATATTTCCAAATTGAAAATTTCTAAAATAGAAAATATCCAAAATTGGAAAGTTTCCAAAGATGGGAAGTTTTCACAATTATTATAAAATTTCAGAAACTAGAAAATTTCAAAAGTTTGCGAAATTTCATGAGGATTTCCAAACTTTGAAATTCCTAAATCTAAAATTTATTATAATTGAAAGTTTCCATAATTGAAAATTTTTCCGAAATTGAGATCATGAAAAGTTTTCCACAAAACAATTATATGATAATGTCGAACACTAACCGCTCTGATACCACTGTTGGGACCGGGTGCATGTTGACAAGGATACGAGTTCGTAAAATTTTAAATTTTTACGTGCAGCGGAAGAATTTGCATAAAATAATTTCTAAATTATTTTAACTTCGTATCTAGCATGCAACCTTATAGTGTGTTGACATAATCATAAAATAAAACTTTGCGGAAAAGTAAACTAATTTACTAATACCTCTCGTAACTCGAAGTAAGGGACGAGATCCAACCGTAGCGTCCCTTGGAAGCTCCGCCTCTATTCGCGTCCACGCCGAGTTCTCTTCGGGATGACTTCGCAAAGTCACGAGTTTTGTGCCGACGAGAACTACTAGATTCTCTATAGGCACAACAAGAAGATCAAGAGAGGAAAGGGAAACTAACCAACGAAGTAACGGAATCGAATTCCGAGAAGAGAGGAGTCGCTATCCGCTTCTTCTTCTTCTTGTTCGGGTTCTCCTTCTTCTTGAATGCTCACGCCACAACCCAAGGAAGTGGATGAGGTGCGCCGCCCTAGATGGATGAAGGGCGCCGGCCCTAGGTCACCAAGTGGGCGCCGGCCCTAAGGAGGAGAGGGAGGGAGAAGAGAAGAGAAGAGAGGGAGAGCTCTTCACAACTTGATTAGTTGATTGGGAATAAGGGCTTGCCTTTGGTTCCTTTATATAGTAGCAACTCCTTTGCTAAGTCTCCCTCTAAACCGAATTAACGGAATTAACGGAATTAGTTATAAGAAATTTATCTTATAAATTCTCTTATTAATTATTCCTTTAAGCCGAGTCTTATTATAACTAATTTATAATAAAACAAATTCCTCTTCTCTTTAAATTATGGAATAAATTTTATAAGAAATTTATAAACTTTCTTATTATGGAAAAATCAATTCTTAATTGATTTTATAAAATTAAAATAAACCATTTCATGGATTATTTTAACTTCCATAAAAAGAATAAATTTCTACAAATTTATTTATATAAATTTCTTTATACAAATTTATTCATCCATAATTTATAAAATAAATAGCGCTAGATTTATTTTATTAATTAAACCAATTAAATTGGTTTATTCTCCCTTTATTGGCCGGCCACCCAAGGAGGGTTAACACCCTCTTTGGCCGGCCAAAACGACCCGAACCGATCGCGAATTAAACTCATTTAATTTGCCCAAAAAGCCTTCAAAAGACTTAGCCATTTTTAGTTTCCATTGCGCCTCTGATTAACTCAGATTCGACTTATTTCTCTTGATCGGAAAATCCAATTTTCAACTCATTTTAAATCCCTCGGATTACTCGTAGTGCGTGTGACTAAATAGGCTTTCGATTTATGTTGGCCGTCTATAATTAACCAATTATAGAACGGTCATGAGTGGCACCTAGTAGTACATCATGACCCCAATTAATCGAAAGATCAACGGTTTGACCTCAGAAGAAATTATTCTGAAACCCTTCAGCAGCTCTACTAAATCGTGCCCCATTCCCTTCACCATCTTATACCCACTTGGTTCAGGACACGGTCTATTTGTGTCAGTCCCCACTAGGCTGACTACGTCACACCTAGCCCAAGTAATGTCTTTCTCGTCCTTTGGATTTCTAATTACTCTCATGTATTTAAGAGACTTGCACTCTTAACATGATATACTCTGGCCAGAGGTTTTGAGTAACAATCCGACGATAGGCCTGGGTATACATCTCCTCGCAAGGAGTGGTGAATCCTTTGTAGGCTGTTCAAACATCTTCGGGCACTTCGGCTCATACCCAATCATCCTGGGTCCACACCTCCTTGGAGATGCTTGCTTAAGATGTTAAAGTATAAGTCTCCATGACCAAGATGACTTGAACACCGCAAGTCAAAGGAACATCGCACTTAAGCTGCAGTAAGAACTTCATTGACATATCTTTATAGATAACCATATGAAGTTTTACAGCTAGTCACTCCAATGAACTAGTTCCCTTAACTAGCATCCATGTTTATCTCCGGACATCCCAATGTCACCAGCCAGTGAAAATCAGCTGATTAGAGAATAACCCATGCTAGTCTCAACAGAATTGATAGTGTCCGTTTTTATCAATTCATCGACTAGGGATAATTTCAATACTTCACAATTGCACATTAGAGATAATCACTAGTTGTGATCCCATCACAAATTCTCTTATGCTGTGAGTTGTATTACGGACATTCAGTAGATGAGTTTAAGATCCCAATCAAATACACAAAACATGTATACTCAAATAGTGAATTATCATTTATTAATATAAATGTTTACATCATAAGGCGATTGCCTTAGGACACTTCTCTCATATCACTAACACGTCCCGGGTGGATAAAGGTAGGAGGCAGTGGACCAGAACTCTATACAGGGTGTAGTCCTGGACCTGAAGGTCAACGGACTGAAATCGTCTACCTACGAGATTTCTAGCTTCCCTATAAAAGTAGGAGTGGAGAGTGTCTAGGGTAATGTGTGAGTAGGGAGCATCAAATGGAGGATCCCTAGGAGGATAGCAACAAAAGGTGGACTGAGAGAATCGTAGTCCAAGAAATCGGTTAAGTAAGGAGGGTGTGATGGATAGAGGCATCCCTTGGACTGTGGTGACAAAGCTAAGCTGATCATGTCTGACTATATTATTATAGAATTCTGCACATAAGGTTGTATTAATAGGATGAGTGCAGAATACTAGGTTATCGAGTTGGTAAAAGTTTATAACATTCATTGCCAAGGGACACGATTGGGTGAAGAATTGTCTATTGAGATAACTAGTTTTTATGGGCTTATAGGTTGTTTGAGCAAACTTGTTACAAAGTTCTAAAGTTGGGAACCTAGGATCGGGACTAGGTTCGATACCGGGGTTTGCTTGGTTTGCTCGGCGTTTTCTAACATTATAAAGGAATTGCATTTAAGGAAAATTAAAATTAATATAAATGCAAATAAACTATACCGGGTGGCAGCTCGGGGAGGCATTATCGAGGATAAGAGCTTGAGAAGGTTGCAAGTGTTAGTGACATGAGAGAAGTGTCCTAAGGCAATCGCCTTATGATTGTAACCATTTATTTTTAATAAATGAATATTCACTATTTGAGTATACATGATTATTTGATTAAGATTTTAAGCACATTTACTGAATGTTCGCAATACAATTCACAGCATGAGAGAATTTGTGATGAATTCACAACTAGTGATTATCTCTACATGCGCAATTGTGAAGTATTGAAATTGTCCCTAGTCGATGAATTGATAAATACGGACACTATCAATTTTGTTGAGACTAGCATGGGTTATTCTCTAATCAGCTGATTCTCACTGACTGGTGACATGAAGATGTCCGGAGATAAACATGAATGCTAGATAAGGGAACTAGTTCATTGGAGTGACTGGCTATAAAACTTCATATGGTAGTCTACATATAGATATGTCAGTGATGTTCTTACTGCAGCTTAAGTGCGATGTTCCTTTGACTTGCGGTGTTCAAGTCATCTTGGTCATGGAGACTTATACTTTGACATCTTAAGCAAGCATCTCCAAGGAGGTGTGGACCCAGGATGATTGGGTATAAGCCGAAGTGCCCGAAGATGTTTGAACAGCCTACAAAGGATTCACCACTCCTTGCGAGGAGATGTATACCCGAGGCCTATCGTCGGATTGTTACTTGAAGCCTCTGGCCAGAGCATGACATGTTCAGAGTATGAATCTCTTAAATACATGAGAGTAATTAGAATCCATAGGACGAGGAAACGTTACTTGGGCTAGGTGTGACGTAGTCAGCCTAGTGGGGACTGACACACATAGACCATGTCATGAACCAAGTGGGTATAAGATGGTGAAGGGAATGGGGCACGATTCATTATAGTTGCTGAAGGGTTTCAGAATCATTTCTGAGGTCAACCGTTGATCTTTCAATTAATTGGGGATCATGATGTACTACTAGGTGCCACTCATGATCGTTCTATAATTAATTAGTTAATTATGGACGGCCAACATAAATTGAAAGCCTATTTGGTCACACGCATAACGAGTAATTCGAAGAATTTAAAACGAGTTGAGAATTGGATTCTCTAATCGAGATAGACAATTTTTGGTAAGTCCAAACAATAGTTAAAACTAAATTTATTTCAGACGCATCAAAAGCATAGAATGACTAAGTCTTTTAAAGACTTAATGGGTGAATTAAATAAGTTTAATTCATTAAGGGATTTGATCCAATTGGAGATAGATGGGCCGGCCAAGGAAGGGGGCCTCCACTCTTCTTGTCATGGCCGGCCACCACCATAAGAGGATAAGGCTATTTTGGTTTGTAAAATAGACCAAAGGTTGGTTTATTTTATAAAAGGTTATATACATTTTATATAAATTTTTATATAATGAACCATGAGTTGGTTTGTTTAATAAAATTTATATAATGAACCAATAGTTGGTTTGTTTTATAAATTTTTATATAATGAACCAATGGTTGGTTTGTTTTATAAATTTTATATAATCATGCCAAAAGAAAGAGAGTCTTGATTATGGATTGATTGAGAAATTATTCCATAATCAAGAAGAAGAAGCTTGATCATGAGAGCCTTGATTATGGATTGATTGAGAAATTATTCCATAATCAAGGAGAGGTTTGCTTGGGAATTAAGAAACCTCTCCCTATATAAAGGACCCAAGGGGTGCCATAGAAGAGGATCGATCCAAGAATTGCTTGGGCTCTCTCCTCTTCTTCTCTCCCTCTCTCTTGGCCGGCCATAGGCCTTCCTTCTTTCTTCTTGCCATGAGCACAAGGAGAAGCATCAAGGTGACGAAGTTCTTCCTTGCGACGATCTTCCTCTTCGGCCAACCTTGGTGGTGAGTCTTTCGATTTGATTACTCTCTTGGTTTTCGTCGTGTTCACGGAGAATCTAGTAGTTCTCATGAACACGAAACTCGTGGCTTAGCGAAGTCATCCCGATGATACTCGGCGTGGATACGAATAGAGGCGGAGCTTTCAAGGGACGCTAACGATTGGATCTCGTCCCTTCTTCCAAGTTACGCAAGGTAATTCGTATAGTAATTTCCTTTTCTGCAAAAATTTTATATTACGATTATGTGAACACATTTCATGCTTAGGATATGTGCTAGAATAATTTAGGAAATTATTCATGCTTTTGTTTCCGCTGCATGTAATTATGTAACAATTACAATACGTGTCCGCGTCGGCATGCACCCGGTCCCAACTGTGGTATCAGAGCCGGTTAGTGTTCGACATAATCATATAATTGTTTTGCGGAAAACTTTGACATGATCTCAATATTGGAAAATTTTCTAATTATGGAAACTTTCCAATTATGATAAATTTTAGATTTAGGAATTTCAAAGTTTGGAAATCCTCATGAAATTTTGCAAACTTTTGAAATATCTCTGTTTCTGAAATTTTATGATAATTGTGATAACTTTCCATTTTTGGAAACTTTCCAATTTTGAAAATTTCCTAATTTTTGGAAATTTTTTAATTTTGGAAATACGTAAGTTTTCTTTGTACCAGAAACTTACAATAATTCTGAAAACCTTTTAATTTTGGAAACTTTCCATTTATGGAAAGCTCGTAATTTTGGGCACTTTCATTTCATGAAAGTCTAGACATTTTATGGAAACATTAATTGACAATTAAATTCAAATTGGTTTTTAAATTATTAACAAAATTCTTTACTTTGGGGAGTGCCTCGGGGAGCCACCCAAATTAAAGTTAGTTGCAATAATTTAATTTCCTATTTTGAATATGAATTGTTAAAATTGATTTGGGTAGGCCTCGAGGAGCCATCCAAATTATATTATTAACAAGTTCTTTAATTGTCAAGTTTAATTTGGTTACGCCTCGGAGAGCAGGCCAAATTAGATTTACAATAAATTTCTTTTCTTTGCGGAGTGCCTCGGGGAGCCACCCAAAGTAAATAATTTATTGTAATTAATTATCCATAAATAAAATATGTGATCAAATCTTGGAAATTTTTGAGGTGATTCTCAAACGATAATTTCCTTATTTGATTTATGAGGTGATGCTCTTACATATTGTTGTCTCCAAAATTAATTAGGAAAATTATTTCCTATAGAGTTTATTTCCTTAAATAAGATTTTCATGTAAATAATATGTGGTTGAATTAAGGGAATCTGTCACTTAATTTAATAAGATTTGATTTAGAGAAATCAAAGTCTTAAACATATTATTTCCGAAATTGATTATGACAATTTAGGAAATTGTTTCCCAAAACAATTCCTTGAATAAAGTATGAAATTAGAATTAGGAAATCTGGTTCCTAATTCAATTAATGAGACTTGATAAATTAAGTCACATACATACTTTATTAAGGAAATCATTAGAACATGACATAATTATATGTCATGAATGTGCTTAAAAGGAAAAGGATGAGACCCAAAACCCCTTACAAAATATTAAGGCCAACACCTTCCATTAATATGGTTAGAACCGGAGTTTGGTTTCTCGTTTGGGTTGATGGACACATCCATGCCCGGCTTGAACCTCAACATGTTCAAACCATGGAATTAGTTTATGATTAATATAGTTGGAGTCAGAGGTCAATCCTTAGTTTTGGTTGTTGGACACATCCAAGCCTGACTAAACGGTTGAATGAGCTCCAACCATATTAAAACTATTTCTTGATTAATGGGTCAGCCTTAAGCTTGGAGCATCAATTTGTTGTGTCACAGCCAAGGTCGATGTAAAGAGAGGTGCAGTTGGGTGCTATGTATATTGTTGCATACTTGTTAATGAGTTAACAACCCAATGATTTATGCAAACATTCAATTAGTTTTTTTTTTAATCGCAAACATTCAATTAGTTGATAGCATAATGTGATAATTACATATGTATAATATTTAATCGGTATAATTACCTACCTTCATAGCTAAGAATAACTTGATGGACTCTAGCCATGGTTGTTCTTATCTATGGTTGGATATCAACCTATTTGGAGATGTTCCTACGATCTCCCAAATTGATAAAAAGGGTTATTCAATTCGAAAAATAAATAGAATTTAATTAATATATATTGATGCATTCTTTATCATTCTTCTCACATAAGCTCAATTTGTATTTCTAGGATAATCACTTGATCATGTCTTCTCTAAATTTACGTTCCATTTTGGACACCAATAAGCTGACTGGGCCAAACTTCATGGACTGGCTTCAAAACCTGAGGATAGTCCTCAAGGCAGAAAAGCTTGCTTATGTCCTTGAAGAACAACTTCCCAACCATCCTCCAGAAGATGCAACTCCAGACCAGTTAGTGGCCTATCAGAAACATGTGGCCGATTCTGAAGTTGCGAGTTGCATAATGCTGGCCGCTATGGTACCTGAGCTGCAAAAGCAGCATGAGCATATGGATGCTCATACCATCATCTTTCATCTTCATGAGCTATTTGACGAGCAAGCGAGATCCGAAAGGTTCGAGGTCTCCAGACTCCTCTTCACCTCTAAGATGCAGGAAGGCATTTCTGTCTCACAGTTTGTGTTGAAGATGTTGGGGTACATTGAGCGACTAGGCACACTCGGATTTGTAATGGATCACGAACTAAGTGTTGACTTAATTCTGCATTGTTTGCCCAAGAGTTATTCACAATTTGTGATGAACTATCAGATGAATAAGTTGGAGACTACCATTCCTGAGTTGCTCAACCTGCTGAAGACTGTAGAGCCTTCTATAAAGTAGGATCAGAAGACGGTACTGTTAGTTGGTTCCTCAAAGAAAGGTTCTAAGAGGAAGCCCAAAGAACAGAATAAGGGAAAGAAGAAAAAGGCCAAAAAGATTGAAAAGACACCAAAAGGCACTTGCCATCACTGCGGCAAGGAGGGTCACTGGCGAAGAAACTACAAGGTTTATCTTGAGTCCTTGAAGAAGAAGGCATCCGATGCCCCATCCTCTTCAGGTATCTTCGTTATTGAATGTCACTCTATTTCCTCGTCCACCTGGCTACTTGATACTGGGTGTAGCTCACATATATGTAATGACATACAGGGGCTAAGGAATAGAAGAAGACTCGTCAAGGTAGAAGCGAATTTGCGAGTTGGAAATGGAGCAAAGATTGCTGCTGTTGCCATCGGAACATATTTTCTAAAGCTCCCTACTGGACTTGTCTTAGAATTGGATAATTGTTATTTTGTTCCTTCGTTAATAAAGAACATTGTATCTATTTCATGCTTGAATGAAAAGGGTTATCATTTAACTTTTAGTAACAATTGCTGTTACATAACTTTAAATGGTGTTCTTTATGGGACCGGAACTTTATACAAAGGTATCTACACGTTAGATTTATCCGGTGACGTTTTCAATATCGAAGTTAGCAACAAACGTGCTCGAATAGATAATCAAATAGACTCCTATACGTGGCATTGTCGTCTTGGCCATGTAAGTAAGAAACGCATGACCAAACTACACCGATGTGGAATTCTGGAATCATTTGAACCCGGTTCATTTGATACTTGCGAATCATGCTTAAAAGGCAAGATGACCAAATTACCCTTTTCCGGAAAAGGTAAACAGTGGGAGAATTGCTTGGTCTAATACATACTAATGTATGTGGACCAATGTCAACTCTTGCACAAGGAGGTTATAGCTACTTCATTACCTTTATCGATGATCACTCACGATTTGGGTATGTGTTCTTAATGAAACACAAATCTGAAGCTTTTGAGAAATTCAAAGAGTTCAGAAGTGAAGTAGAGAAATAGCTTGGCAAAAGTATTAAGATACTTCAATCTGATCGGGGTGGTGAATACTTGAGTCAAGAGTTTCAAGATTATCTTAGGGACAATGGGATATTGTCTCAATGGACTTCGCCATATACACCACAGCATAATGGTGTATCTGAGAGGCGTAACCGAACCTTGATGGACATGGTTAGATCTATGATGAATCATGCAACTCTTCCAAAATCCTTTTGGGGCTATGCGCTTAAGACAGCTGTTTACTTACTAAACAGAGTCCCGACCAAGGTAGTCCCTACTACTCCATATGAGACGTTGATAACTTACATTTTGATAGGAATTTCATACCTATTTAATAGATATTTGTGGTTGAATGGTGGTTTAATGGGGCATATTTGGGAAGGATCCGAACATGTTAGGTTATTGGACGTGATTGCATGAGTTATTTAATTTAATGCCATATGAATTGATTTAAACCAACTTTTTTTTTTTGGATGCAGATTATGGGGAGGTGGCTGAGCACAATGAGGAGATCGTGGCCGTTCATCAGAAAGGCTAGAGAGGAGGGTATAAAAGCAGCTTCCTATGGCAGAAGAGGGCATCTTCTCGGACAGAAAAAAAACCCTAGTCTCCTCCGCCATTTCACCTTCTTGCTGAGCTTTGGGAAGCCGAGTGCAGATCGCCCGTCCCTGGGCTTTGCTAGTCAGCTGGTGTGCCACTTCTTTGATAGCCGACGAGTGTTGCCCTACTCAGTTCGCGCTATCTCCGTTTCACAACACCTGCTGTGCCGCAAGTCCAAGCCACCCGATGGAGTAGATTTTGGTTGGGAAGATCAGTAAATAGTTTCAACTCTCTTGTCAGTGTTTGCACAATAGATTTTATCTTTCGGTTTGGTTCAGGAAATTTTAGATAATTGTTTCTTTTTACTCCTGCTGAGGTATCGTTTGTCTTTGTTTGGATATTTTAGTTTTGAGTTCTTGTCTTGGTTCGATAGTCGTTTGTTGGATCCTACAACAGATGTGCTCTTGGTGACTGAAACGAAGCAGTTTGTTACTTTGCTAACTGCTAAGTTTAAGTAGCTTCACTTCCAGATGTTTTGTTAAAAAATGAAAAGATTGTTCTGTTCCTTTTCGATATTGTCGCAAGCTAGAGTAGTTCTTTTTATTGCTACCTGCAAATGCTGCGTTCTACTTTACCTTTCTCTGACAGCTTAGATGTTTGAGTTCCTTTGTAGTCTTCTTGATAATCAGCAGTAGATAATCTATTTCAGAAGAGCTTACGAGTTATTTGGGGAATTGTTTTTATCAGTGCATAACTTAATTCAGCTGTCAAAGGAACCTTCTAAGGCTCATTCACATTTTCTTAAGCTTGAATAGCTTTTCATAACTGCATTCAGCTAAACATTGGATTGCAATTTGGTGTTAGCATTTATATTCTTTGCAAAAATTAATGTTTGTTCCTTTTCTTTCTGCTGTCAATTAGAACCTTCATTTCTTGTTAGTATTCACGTTACAAAATACAAATTGAACCCTTGTGTTAGTAAAAAAAAGCCAAAAACTCTATAGATACTTTCACTGCATTGTTCTTAGGGAAACAATCCGAGTCCACAATTTAGCTCAAAACTTAAGTGGGTTCATTCATTAAGTTGGTATCGTAGCATGGAATGAAGAACGACAACATCTGTGTTAGGAGTTACCAATTTTTGGCGCCGTTGCCGGGGAATGATAACAGTGTTAGTAATCTTTAGAGTAGTAATAATTATCTGTCAACTTTGAATGCTTTAAATCTGTGAAAGAGTGCAGGGCAACGCATGACTAGATCGACTTGCAGTAATATATTGGAATCTGATCCAGAAATAGAAAGAACATTCCACGAATGACAGAGATTACAAAGAGGCATCCCTGCATACTCTATTGAAACATTGCAGCAAGAAGGGAACAACATGGAGAGAACTCCAACACTTCGAGAATTAGCTGCGCCAGACTTAGCTTATCATCCTTTGTGTATCCAATACCCAGAATTGAGTGTGGATTTTGAACTGCGTTTGGGACTTATTCACTTACTGCCAAAATTTAATGGATTGGCTGGAGAAGATCCTTCCAGATATCTGCAAGAGTTCCATGCAGTTTGTTCCACCTTGAAGCCACATGGAATTGAGGTTGAGAATATCTACTTAAGGGCTTTTCCGTTTTCTCTACAGGGAGCAGCAAAGGACTGGCTATATTCTAGGCCAATGGGGTCAATAACCTGCTGGGTAGAGATGAAGAGAGCGTTCTTGGAAAAATACTTTCCGGCATCAAGGTCCGGAGCAATAAGAAGAGCCATTTGCAGCACACAACAGCTCTCAGGAGAAACATTGTATGAGTATTGGGAGAGGTTTGAGAAATTATGTGCCAGCTGTCCGCATCATCAGATCAGCGATCATTTGCTCATTCAATATTTTTATGAAGGATTATTACCAATGGATAGATGTATGATCGATGCAGCTAGCGGAGGAGCATTGGTGAATAAGACACCTTCTGATGCTCGAGAGCTCATTTCAATGATGGCAGCGAATGCACAACAATTTGGGAGCCGACAAATAATGACTAGAACAACTAATGCAATTTCGGCACCAAGCATTGATGTGGAGGAAATAAAAAATAGCCTTCAGAAGGAGATGACCAATGCAATTAGGGAATTAGCTCATGGACAGCAACAACAACAGCCATGGAGTCAACCTATGTGTGTAGAGAATGCATGTGGGTTATGTTCCAGCTTGTCCCACCCAACTGATGAATGTCCTGTTCTCCACTCAAAGGGGAGTTCGAACCAGGGAGATCAAGTGGCAGTGGCAAATGCCTATCAATCCAAGCAGCAGTTCTTTCATAAGCAACAGCAGGGATACAAGCCCCTTTATGACCCCATGTCATCTACATATAACCCAGGATGGAGAGACCACCCAAACCTGAGGTATGGGAATGCAGAGCAACAGCATCAGCCATCATACTGCCCACCCCCAGCTTTTCAGAAACCACCAGTACCATTTGCAAGTTCAATTCAGGGGACTGCTCAATGGCAGCAACAACCTAGAACAGAAGCATCAACATCGAGATTGGAAGAGATGATGCTACAACAACATCAGATGCAGCAGCAAATGCAATACCAATTACATCAATTGTAGCAACAGCAAATGATAATGCAACAGCATATTCAACAGCAGCAACAACAGCATATTCAACAACAGCATATTCAGCAGCAGCAACCACAAAATGGGATTATGCAACAACAAATGCCACCACAGCAGACCAATTGTGAACGCCAGTACGGGCACGTTACACCTGCTAATAACCAAACAGCAGTACAAGTGCCAAGACAGTTACCTTCTTAAACAGTTCCAAATCCGAGAGGAAATGTCAGCGCAATTACACTACGGAGTGGCAGATCTGTTGCTGAGCCAATTCCTTCAAATTCAGTGCCAGTTGTAGAACAACCAGCTAAAAACCATGAGGAAAAACTTCTGGAGCCACAACCAAGCTCAGAAGAGTTAGCACCTCTACCCTTTCCTCAGAAAATAATTAATAAAAGGAAGGATTTAGAAGGAGAGAAAGCTCAAGAGAATCAGGAACTTATAGATATTTTCAGCAAAGTAGAAGTGAATATTCCACTGCTTAAAGTGATCAAACACATACCGAAATATACCAAGTTCTTGAAGGATTTATGCATCCATAAAAAGAGATTGAAGGGGAATGAATTAGTAAGTGTGGGGAAGAATGTGTCCGCTCTTATTCAACCACTACCTGAGAAATGCACAGATCCGGGGGTTTTTACTATACCATGTGTTGTGGGAGATATGAGTTTAGAGAATGCAATGTTAGACCTTGGAGCTTCAATTAATGTAATGCCAAAATCTATCTACCAAGCACTTGGGATAGGACCCTTGCAACCTACTGGAGTGATAATACAATTAGCTAACCGCAGTTTAGTGCATCCGACTGGAGTAGTTGAAGACATTTTGGTTAAGGTAAGGGATTTAATTTTTCCAGCAGATTTTTATATATTGGACATGGAAGGTGAGACTTCTTCAAACCCAACTACACTGATTCTAGGGAGACCGTTTCTTAAAACAGCGAGAACAAAGATTGATGTCCACGCAGGGACGCTCACTATGGAATTCGGTGACACTTTGGTGGAGTTTAATATTCTGGATGCAATGAAGTACCCAGCTGAAAATCACTCTTTACTTGGCATTGATATCGTTGATGAAGCTTGTTTGCAACAACTTGAGGGGTTGTCCTCAGGAAAGGATGATTTCTGCGATTATTTTGACATGCCAGCTTATTCAGAAGACAGTGATGAGGAGGATGAAGGAAAGGACAGCATGAGCAGAGATTTTTCCGGTAGCAACAGAGTTGTGGATGAAGATCAGTTTGCAACACATGAAAAGGGGACAGATCCGGGTATGGAAAAGCAGATTTTCTCAGCTAGGTCACCAGTGGAGCTGAAGTTACTGCCCAAGCATTTGAAATATGCCTATTTAGAGGGAAACCAACAGCTTCCGGTGATTATAGCTAATGATTTAAAGCTGGAACAGGAGCATAAATTGTTGGAACTCCTGCAGAAACATCGAACAGCTATAGGATGGAGCATTGAAGACATACCTGGAATCGACTCCTCTATATGTACCCATCGGATATTTCTGGAAGACAATGCAAAACCAATTAGACAACCGCAGCGGAGGCTGAATCCGCTAATTGGTGAAGTAGTGAAGAATGAGATAGTGAAACTTCTGAAAGCAGGAATCATATATCCCATCTCAGATAGTCAATGGGTTAGCCCCGTGCATGTGGTACCGAAGAAATCAAGTGTCACAATGATTAGCAATAAGGAACATAAGTTGATACCCACAAGATTACCAAGTTCATGGCGGGTTTGTGTCGATTATCGCAAACTGAACCAAGCAACAAGAAAAGATTATTTTCCCTTACCTTTTATTGACCAAATGTTGGAAAGACTAGCTGGAAAATCGCATTACTGTTTTTTGGATGGATTTACGGGGTATTTTCAGATACCAATAGCTCTAGAAGATCAAGAAAAAACAACGTTCACCTGTCCTTTTGGAACTTTCGCTTACCGCCGAATGCCATTTGGTTTGTGCAATGCTCCAGGTACATTTCAAAGATGTATGGTAAGTATTTTCTCAGATTTACTTGAACATTGCATGGAAATATTTATGGATGACTTTACAATTTTTGGTTCATCATTTGACGAATGCTTAGATAACCTTTCTTCTGTTTTAAATAGATGTGTTGAAACCAATTTGGTGCTTAACTTTGAAAAATGTCATTTCATGGTTAATCAGGGAATATTCCTAGGTCATGTAATTTCTAAAAGGGGAATTGAGGTAGACCCGGCTAAATTGGATACTATAACTTCCTTGAATTATCCGTTATGTGTTCGAGATGTACGGGCTTTCATTGGGCACGCGGGATTCTATCGTAGATTCATTAAAGATTTTAGTAAAATTGCCTTACCCCTTTCTAGACTTCTGCAGAAGGATGTGGAATTTGAGTTTACTGAAGAGTGCAAGGAGGCCTTCAACAAACTTAAAACAGCCCTCACAACAGCCCCGATTATAGTTCCACCTGATTGGAATTACCCATTTGAACTGATGTGCGACGCATCGAATTATGCAATAGGGGCAGTATTGGCGCAGAGATCTGATGGGTTGCCGCATGTGATCTCCTATGCTTCAAAAACACTGGATGCCGCACAAATCAGATACACAACAACAGAAAAAGAATTTTTAGCTATTGTTTTTGCATTAGATAAATTTCGATCCTACTTATTGTGTTCTCAAGTAACTGTTTTCACTGATCATGCAGCCATCAGATACCTTGTGAAGAAAGCTGATGCAAAGCCCAGGCTAATCCGCTGGATGCTCCTTTTACAAGAATTCCATGTGGAGATTAGAGATAGGAAAGGGAAGGAGAATCTTGTAGCTGATCATCTTAGTAGAATTGAAAGAGAAGTGGACTCAACACCAATCTGCGATGAATTTCCAGAGGGGCAGCTTCTACAGCTGCAAGGTAAGATGCCTTGGTACGCTGATTTAGTCAATTACCTTGTGGCGCATGTTTTTCCTAGAGATTTTTCTAAACAACAACGCGATAAATTGAAAAGTGACGCCAAATATTATGTTTGGGATGACCCCTACATGTGGAGATTTTGTAGCGACCAAGTAGTTAGAAGGTGTGTTCCTGATAACGAGTTTAAATCAGTTTTATCTTTTTGCCATTCTCTAGCATGTGGAGGGCATTTTGGACCCCAACGAACAGCGAGGAAGGTATTAGATGCTGGACTTTATTGGCCTACACTTTTTAGAGATACATCGAGAGTGGTAAAAACCTGCGAGCGTTGTCAACGGGTAGGAACCATAGGGAAAAGAAATGAGATGGCACAACAAGAAATTCTGTTTTGTGAGGTCTTTGATGTTTGGGGAATTGACTTCATGGGGCCTTTGCCAAACTCATTTGGTTTTATGTATATACTGTTGGCTGTTGATTACGTTTCTAAATGGATAGAAGCAATTCCTACTAAAACTAATGATTCTTTAACTGTTGTGAATTTTGTTAGAGCTAACATATTCTGCAGATTTGGTGTGCCACGAGCCATTATAAGTGATCAAGGCTCCCATTTTTGTAACAAACATATAAAGGCCCTTTTTGCAAGATATGGAGTATTACATAAGGTGTCCACCTCCTACCACCCTCAAACAAATGGTCAGGCTGAAGTTTCAAACAGGGAAGTCAAATTAATACTCGAAAAAACAGTGAACCCTAATCGGAAAGACTGGAGCAAAAGGTTAGACGACGCATTGTGGGCCTATAGGACTGCTTTTAAATCACCAATTGGAATGTCCCCTTTTCGCATAGTATTTGGGAAGGCCTGCCACTTACCGGTGGAAATAGAACATAAGGCATTCTGGGCAGTGAAGGCTTGCAACATGAATTTGCAGGAAGCTGGATCTGAAAGGAAATTACAATTGCAGGAGTTAGAAGAAATGAGGTTGGAGGCATATGAGAGTTCCCGCATATATAAGGAAAAAACAAAAGCATTTCATGATAGACACATACTGCCGAAGGATTTCAAGGCTGGAGATAAGGTTTTGGTGTACAATTCTAGACTAAAATGGATGCCCGGTAAGTTGCGATCAAGATGGGACGGACCGTATGTTATTTCTGATGTCTACCCCTATGGTGTTGCAGAATTACAAGACCCAATTTCTGGGAGAAACTTCAAGGTTAATGGACATCGACTCAAGCTATTCCAAGAGAACTTGCTGGGAAGGACGGTGGAAGAACAACATTTACATGATGCGGTTTACCTAAACTAAGGGAAGTTTGCTTTCTATTTCTCTTTCATATAGCAGTTTCATATATGCATTTTACTTTCTATTGAATAATTGCTTTATGTAGGATTCTTTAGGAATTTCCATTTCAAATTCAAATTTACACTTCAAAAATTTCTCTGATACTTAGGAATTGTGGAATTGCAGTTAGGTTGGATTGCTTATTTTTAAGTGGACATGCACTAGTGATATTATTGATTACCTTGGGTTACAATGAGTAATGTTGAAATGGGTTTTGGACAGAATAAGAAGGATGCATGAATTACCTAGAGAGGTTTTTATCCCATCAAATTGCTACAATTCTGTGTGAACTGTATCACTTGCGGCAACTCTAGAACTTGTTTTGCTCCTTTCTGGAACCATAGGATACACAAACATAACTGTGATGAAGGTAGCTTGTCTATGCATTGTTTACTTCTTCAAATTAGAAACTGATTTGTCCTACAATTTCTTTCTTCTTCCTACTGAATTCATTTGTCCTTCGTTGATCTTACAATTTTTCTTTCTGCTTTTTGCCGTATTGAGTTTTGCCATATTGCCTGAGACGGTCAAGACTAAGTGTGGGGGAGAGGAGTATTGAAGGGATAATGTGTAAGTATAGGTATGAAGGAAGAATTGGGATGTATAGCTAGCTTAAGAACATTGCAGGAGTTGGGTTGCAGTCCTACATTCTCTAGAATTTGTATAGCATGGTATCAATTACTGTTGGTCAAGGGCCATGTAATACCTAAGATCAGTTTTGCAATCATCTGAATAGGGAATTGTAGTCAAGAGGAAGTAGCTGCCAAGAGATAGTGGTTGTTTTTCGAGTCTAGAGATCTATCTTATTTTAAGATGTTGGTCAAGAGAATGACATGACACTTTTGTTCCAAAAAAAAAAAAAAAAAAAAAACAAAAAAACTTTGTTGAAAAAAAAAACAGTAATGGATTTCATCCTAAATTTTGGGATGAATAATAGTGAAAAAAAAAGAGAATAAGAAAAAAAAACGTTAAAAAAAAAAGAAGAAAAAAAAAGTAAAAAAATAATAAACAATACCATTGTGAGCCATGGAAGATTCTCGACTCATAGCAGGATAGGTACCATTATGCCCCACATAAAAGGATTGATTGGAGGTTTAGAAATTTTTGAGATTGAAATACTCAGAGGAGTGATAGCGATGAGCAGATTCAACACAGGAAGCAAGGAGACAGTCTAAGGTAATATGGCAACATTCATACACTTCCATTCCATCTGCTTATACTAATTAATTCTCTGTCTCCATCTTCCTATGGTTCAGTATATTTTGGAAAGACCTTCGGAGTTATGTATCTTTGTGTTTTATAGCGGTGAAGAGTAGGAAATAAACAAGCTTATGGTAGTTGGGCATTATGAACAGTTTGAGTGAAATCCACCTGCAAATATTTAGAGGAGAGCCAGCTACTAGCCTGTTGTGAGGTTGCATCATGTTTAGGCTGCTCCAAATCTGTGGAACTGCTACTCAACGTGAACCAAGTTAGGATTTAGGGTCACCAGTGTGAAGAAGCTTGAGTAATGCAATCCTAAGTAGCTGTTTATTCTACAATCTCTTTTGCATCAGGTAATTAGTTGGAGGAATAAATTTGTTATTCGATTTGGCTTTAGCTTACTTGCACGAGACGTGTAAGGATAAGTGTGGGGGAGTTGATAACTTACATTTTGATAGGAATTTCATACCTATTTAATAGATATTTGTGGTTGAATGGTGGTTTAATGGGGCATATTTGGAAGGATCCAAACATGTTAGGTTATTGGACGTGATTGCATGAGTTATTTAATTTAATGCCATATGAATTGATTTAAACCAACTTTTTTTTTGGATGCAGATTATGGGGAGGTGGCTGAGCACAATG
>JAGFNQ010001023.1:20159-77471 GCA_024364735.1 Boesenbergia rotunda
ATGAGCATATGGATGCTCATACCATCATCTTTCATCTTCATGAGCTATTTGACGAGCAAGCGAGATCCGAAAGGTTCGAGGTCTCCAGACTCCTCTTCACCTCTAAGATGCAGGAAGGCACTTCTGTCTCACAGTTTGTGTTGAAAGATGTTGGGGTACATTGAGCGACTAGGCACACTCGGATTTGCAATGGATCACGAACTAAGTGTTGACTTAATTCTGCATTATTTGCCCAAGAGTTATTCACAATTTGTGATGAACTATCAGATGAATAAATTGGAGACTACCATTCCTGAGTTGCTCAACCTGCTGAAGACTGTAGAGCCTTCTATAAAGTAGGATCAGAAGACGATACTGTTAGTTGGTTCCTCAAAGAAAGGTTCTAAGAGGAAGCCCAAAGAACAGAATAAGGGAAAGAAGAAAAAGGCCAAAAAGATTGAAAAGACACCAAAAGGCACTTGCCATCACTGCGGTAAGGAGGGTCACTGGCGAAGAAACTACAAGGTTTATTTTGAGTCCTTGAAGAAGAAGGCATCCGATGCCCCATCCTCTTCAGGTATCTTCATTATTGAATGTCACTCTATTTCCTCGTCCACCTGGGTACTTGATACTGGGTGTAGCTCACATATATGTAATGACATACAGGGGCTAAGGAATAGAAGAAGACTCGTCAAGGTAGAAGCGAATTTGCGAGTTGGAAATGGAGCAAAGATTGCTGTTGTTGCCATCGGAACATATTTGCTAAAGCTCCCTACTGGACTTGTCTTAGAATTGGATAATTGCTATTTTGTTCCTTCGTTAATAAAGAACATTGTATCTATTTCATGCTTGAATTAAAAGGGTTATCATTTAACTTTTAGTAACAATTGCTGTTACATAACTTTAAATGGTGTTCTTTATGGGACCGGAACTTTATACAAAGGTATCATTTTCAATATCGAAGTTAGCAACAAACGTGCTCGAATAGATAATCAAATAGACTCCTATACGTGGCATTATCGTCTTGGCCATGTAAGTAAGAAACGCATGACCAAACTACACCGATGTGGAATTCTGGAATCATTTGAACCAGGTTCATTTGATACATGCGAATCATGCTTAAAAGGCAAGATGACCAAATTACCCTTTTCCGGAAAAGGTAAACAGTGGGAGAATTGCTTGGTCTAATACATACTAATGTATGTGGACCAATGTCAACTCTTGCACAAGGAGGTTATAGCTACTTCATTACCTTTATCGATGATCACTCACGATTCGGGTATGTGTTCTTAATGAAACACAAATCTGAAGCTTTTGAGAAATTCAAAGAGTTCAGAAGTGAAGTAGAGAAACAGCTTGGCAAAAGTATTAAGATACTTCAATCTGATCGGGGTGGTGAATACTTGAGTCAAGAGTTTCAAGATTATCTTAGGGACAATGGGATATTGTCTCAATGGACTCCGCCATATACACCACAGCATAATGGTGTATCTGAGAGGCGTAACCGAACCTTGATGGACATGGTTAGATCTATGATGAATCATGCAACTCTTCCAAAATCCTTTTGGGGCTATGCGCTTAAGACAGCTGTTTACTTACTAAACAGAGTCCCGACCAAGGTAGTCCCTACTACTCCATATGAGACGTGGAATAGTAAGAAACCTCATTTAACTCACCTTAAAATATGGGGTTGTCCTGCTTATGTAAAGCGGACTGTATCAGACAAATTGGATGCTAAGTCTGATAAATGTCTATTTATTGGATACCCTAAGGAAACGAAGCGTTACTAATTCTATCATCCCTTGGAACAAAAGGTGTTTGTTTCAAGGCATGCTGTATTTCTGGAAAAAGAATTTCTTTTACAAGAAAACAGTGGGAGTGGCATTGAACTTGAAGAAGTTTAAGAAACTCCAATAGACATTACAGAGACACCTAGTCTAGACCCACAACCAATAACTCATAATGATGAGCTATCAGTTGAACCAAAAACAACACTACTTCTTCGTAGGACTGATAGGACACGCAATATTCCACAGAGATACGGATTTCTCATAAGTGAATCGAACGACGTGTTACTCGTTAACAATGACGAACCTATCAGTTATGAATATGTTCTGATAAATTTAGAAAAGGATAAATGGCTTGAAGCCATGAAGTCGGAAATGGATTCCATGTACGAAAATCAAGTATGGGACTTGGTTAACCTGCCTGAAGGGATTAAGCCCATAGGGTGCAAGTGGGTTTTCAAGAAGAAAACCAACA
This sequence comes from Boesenbergia rotunda, assembly GCA_024364735.1. Lineage (NCBI taxonomy): Eukaryota > Viridiplantae > Streptophyta > Magnoliopsida > Zingiberales > Zingiberaceae > Boesenbergia > Boesenbergia rotunda. The sequence continues at coordinate 22,401 of JAGFNQ010001023.1, forward strand.
TGGAAGGTAATGTTGTTACCTTTAAGCCTAGATTAGTGGCAAAAGGATATCGTCAGAAACAAGGAATTGATTATGACCTATTCGCCAGTAGCTAAGCTCAAATCCATTCGGATGCTCCTGGCCATAGCAGCTAATTATGATTATGAGATATGATAAATGGATGTGAAAATAACTTTCCTTAATGGAAACCTGCTTGAGGATGTATACATGATACAACCTGAAGGTTTCACATCGGTTAATTAAACCAATGTATGCAAGCTTCGACGATCCATATACGGACTAAAGCAAGCATCCAGGAGCTGGAACATCCGTTTTGATGAGACAATCAAAGAGTTTGATTTCTCACAAAATCCTGACGAACCTTGTGTGTACAAGAAGGTTAGTGGGAGTGCAGTCGTATTCCTAGTGTTATATGTCGATGACTTTTACTTATAGGAAACGATATATCAGTCTTACAGTCAGTTAAGATTTGGTTGTCCAAAACTTTCTCCATGAAAGACCTTGGAGAAGCAACCTATATCCTTGGGATTAGAATCTATAGAGATAGATCAAAACGGTTGCTTGGTCTTTCGCAGTCTACATATATAGACCGAGTTCTAGAAAGGTTTAGCATGTCAGAATCCAAGAAAGGTTACCTTCCCATCAGGCATGGGATCAACCTTTCGAAGTCTATGTGTCCGCGCACAGAAGACGAGAGGATTTGCATAAATAAGATTCCTTATGCATCCGCGATAGGATCTATCATGTATGCTATGTTATGTACTAGGCCCGATGTATCGTATGCTCTGAGCGTCACAAGCAGATACCAGTCTGATCCAGGAATGGATCATTGGGCGGCTGTCAAGACAATCCTCAAGTACTTGAGAAGAACTAAGGATGTGTTCCTAATATATGGAGAAGGTGATATGATAATACATGGGTATACAGATGCCAGTTTCCAGACAGATAAGGATGACTCCAAATCTCAGTCTAGATACGTATTTATTTTGCATGGAGGCACAATAAGTTGGAAGAGTTCCAAGCAAGAGACCGTAGCGGATTCTACAACGGAAGCGGAATATATTGCAGCTTCGGAAGCAGCAAAGGAAGCAGTCTGGATCAAGAAGTTTGTCTCAGAACTTGGTGTGGTTCCAACCATTGATAAAGCAATACCGGTTTATTGCAACAACAATGGAGCTATTGCACAAGCAAAGGAACCAAGGTCTCATCACTTGGTCCATGTTTGGAATACACTTCTTAAGCATCGACACATGGAACACATTATGAATAACTGACATTTCCTAAGGCAGCTCCAGTTGATATGCCACCTTGCCAACTCTTTTCAGTACCAGGTACGGTCCCACATATCGCGGACTCAGTTTCCCTTTCTTCCCGAATCTCGTTATCCCTTTCATCGGAGCCACTTTAAGGAATACCAGATCTCCAATATTGAATTCCAGTGGCCTACGCCGGACATCTGCATAACTTTTCTGCCGACTCTGTGCAGCTTCTATCCGTCGTCGAATGGTCTGTATAGCTTGGGTGGTGTCGTCGATGAGATTCATTGTAAGCCCCATCACCTTCTTTTCACCACCTTCGTACCAACATATTGGAGTCCTACATCTCCTCCCGTACAAAGCTTCATAAGGTGCCATGCCGATAGTAGCTTGGTAGCTATTATTGTCGGCGAATTCCGCTAAACATATATATCGGCACCAACTCCCTTTGAAATCCAGAGCACAAGCCCGTAACATGTCTTCCAGCACTTGATTCACCCGTTCGGTTTGCCCGTCAATCTGAGGATGAAAAGCTGTTCTGAATCGTAATTTGGTGCCGAGGGACTTCTGAACACACTCCCAGAAATGTGAAGTGAAGCAGACATCCCTATCTGAGATGATGGTCTTGGGCACTCCATGAAGTCTGATTATCTCCTTGAGCCAGTTGCTCAATCGAATAAGTCATCTTGAGAGCTAAGAAGTGAGCAGACTTCGTCAACCTGTCCACAATTACCCATACCGCATCATATCCATTTGTAGTCTTGGGAAGTCCCAAAATAAAATCCATAGAGATATCTTCCCATTTCCTCTCCGGAATCGGAAGTGGCTGCAGAACTCCTCCAGGTCGCTGGTGTTCTGCTTTCACTCGTTGGCAGGTCAGGCAAGTGCCAACATGCTGAGCCATATCTCTCTTCATACCGGACCACCAGAATTTCTCCTTTAGATCTTGATACATCTTGGTGGATCCTGGATGTATCGAATAAGGGTTTTCGTGAGCTTCTACTAATATCGCTCTCCGTAGCTCCGAATCATTAGGAATACATAGACGATCCCTAAGATAAAGTACTCCCCCGTTGGCGATACAAAAACCATCGCCCTTTCCTTCTAGGATCCCCTGTTTGATTCTCTGAAAGCTAGGATCACCATCTTGTTTGTCCAATATGTCCTCGAACAATGTCGGTGATAATGTCCTAATGATATAATTACATGCATATATCATAATTATATGCTTACTGTGATTATGGATAAACCTAATAATATTATGCTTTCGAAATATTAGTTCTCAATCTGAGTTACGAATTATATTAGCCTATATTTATAGGGTAGGTGAGATCCTATTTATTATATTATCCAAAAATTTATTTATCACATCTTATAAGTCTATATGCAAAACTATCCGAACTAAATGAGCTAAATGGGCTGCCATCATGCCCATAATGAAAAATATCATAACGGTGACTATCACCCCCTCATTCATCTCCCCTTGGCCTGCCTCAGGATCTTCTACTGTTTCCATCGGATCCTCTTCTTCTATCTCGGGAACCTCCTCAGCTATTTCAGGATCCTCCTCAAGCATCCCGGGGTCTTCCTCAAACATCTCTCCCTCGGGTATCTCGGGGTCTTCCTCAAACATCTCTTCCTCAGGCATCTCGGGGTCTTCCTCAAACATCTCTTCCTCGGGCATCTCAGGGTCTTCCTCCATCATCTCGGGATCTTCCTCGTACATCTCGGGGTCTTCCTCGTACATCTCGGGATCCTCCTTGTCCATCTCGGGAACTTCCTCCGAGTCCCCTAGATCCTCCGGAAACTCATGGCGTAGAAGCTGCCTACATAACTCCGTGTATGAGATCCGGCATCCATGCTGTCCCCAAATCTGATAAGCAACCTCTCTCGCACGGTTGGGCAGTGAACGAAGCAGTGCTTCAATTCTATAGTCGTCCACGATCGAAAACCCTTCCTGCTCCAGTTTCCAGAATAGCCGGTCCAATAACCCCATGTTGCCTTGGACCCCAAGGACCGGACTATACTCCACCTCCGCTATTTGTTCCATCAGCTCACGACTCCGCCCATGGTAACGATTCGCAGTGCCGATCTCATGCAACATCTGGAATTGAAAAAAAACGATACAGTCAGTACAAAACTGACAAACCAGTATCAAACTAGTTTATATTTTTCAATTCACAGATATATACAGAGAGCGCACATAAAATAATTAGGTACCTTTACTCTAATAGTTATTCCTACCCCCCCCCCCATAACCAATTTTAACAAATATTTTTTTTTATTTTAATTAAATAACAGAAAGTATCGTTCATGTTCACATATCCTATAAGTACTTGCCATTATCTATCATAAGACGTCATTCATACTTGCATATTCTAGAAACATAACATATCGTAAGAGTGCTTACTATCATAAAATATACCGAAAGGTACTTACTTGGAAGCGATAGGAAGGAGACTTGATGTGTGTGTAGTGAGATGGCAACTGCTCTGATACCAACCTGTAACGCCCACCTTCTTCCCACACCTTACGGTGTGGCGAGGAAGGCGTCGTTACGCTTAACATACATGGACTTATAGATCATCTTAATGCAGCAGAATAAATTTTTTTCTTTTTCTTCTAAACATGCTTTTAACCATGCAACTAATACATGAAACATCCATACATGCCTAAACTTGTCATTCATAAACTTACATGCATAGCATCATAACCTAACCGTTCCATAACTTATTCATCATTACCATAAGTAGCAAGTCACTTATCCGTAACCATAGCATCATGAGTCTTGAGTCATTCACTAGGCATAACCATTATAAACATAACATCAAGTCTAAGGAGGCATTTTCAAAACCCAAGACATGCGATATGTGTAAATAAGAGGAATCCTTTGCCAAGTCACCGCCACACACACACATGCTTTTGCCTCTCCTGCTGCTTCCCTTAGTAACCTCTTGCTTGATCTGCGGTACGAGGAAGATAAGACTATAAGCACACAGGCTTAGTAAGACCCTTTCCTACTCACTAAAACCATACGTCACTTAAACATAAACATTTCAAGTATCTGACATAACATAACTCTGAACATAAACATAAGCATAGTCATGGCATAAGTCATAAGCATATGAACAACTACATAGCATGATTCCTAACTTAACCATAGATCTACAACATAATTAGCATGGCATAAATCTTAACATACATGAACATAAAACATAGCATGGTATACTTCTTAACATACATGAGCATGGAACATAGCGTGGTATAATTCTTAACGTACATGAGCATGAGACATACTTATACATGGCATAATTCTCGACATACATGAACATGAAACATACTTATCATAGCATGAGATATAAGCATAAGCATAAACATAAAACATACTTACCCTGGCGCGATGCATAACATGGATGTGTGCATGAGTCAAATGCATTTACTACATAAGGATGCTTAGTTTTAAAACCATACTTTTAAATGCTTAGCATAAACATAACATCATCGGGGTCCCCGGCTTGTACCACATACATACATCATAAGCGCGCATCCCTAAGTAAATACGAGGTAGCTAGCCTCGACCTACTAGGGTAAGGACAGCATAGTCGGTAGTCCCAGAACCGGGGCGTTCTTAAGGTGCCCATCCCTGTTGCACAGATTCGGTAGTGCCAGAACCGTGGACAGCTTCGGTAGTCCAGAACCGGGGCGTTCTTAAGGTGCCCATCCCTTGGACCCTTACTTCGGTCCGGTACAAGCCCCATTCATAAAATAAAATAACTATGCATGCTTCATCATTCATACTTGTCTTTCATACTTATCATTCACACTTATTTCATATCATCGTTATGCCTTCATCATTCATACTTATCATTCATACTTATCATTCATACTTAAGGCATAACCATCATCTTCATTCATACTTATCATTCTTTATTCATAACATAGGACATACATGCATAATCATGTTTCTAGTCATAAACATTACCTTGGTTCATAAAGCTTGCATGATCTTGATACATAATAAACATGCACTTCAGACATGATACATTTCATCTAGCATACATAATCCTAGTATTCATCGTAAAGCATGGATGATAAGCCACATATAAATAGGACGTATACTACTAGGGTTCATGACATTCATTCTAAAACATGCATATACCTTCATAAACCATAAATCTATTATAATCATTTATCGACATACATGCATCATAACATATTCCTACCTCAATTACATATAGTCATGGTATATGATCTAAATATTCTTGGGTGAAGCATAACATAAAATCTAACATACATAATCATGTGATGTAACACAAACAAAGATTTTTCGTACATAAAGGTCCTTAACTCATGCTTAACTACCTACTATTATCATGGTGACTTATAAACATGCATTCTTGAGATCTTAACCCAAACCAAACCCTAGGTTTGGGTCTTGGCCGAAACCCTAAGGGGCCATGGGTCCTTAGAAAAATTTGCATAGTCATGGTCAACATCCAATCCCTTACATATTATGTCATAGGAACCCATTGGGACCCTTGATTGGTTTTAACCCTAAGTCCTAGACCTCATTCATGTTTTGGCCGAAACCCTAGAAGGGTAACAAGTCCATGGGGAAATTCATATAACACCATTATCACCCATAAGGTATCATAGGAAACATATTAATCATTCTTGGAAAGGTTGGAGTTTACCCTATCCCCTTAACCTTGATGTGGCCGAAACCCTAGGGGGTTTCTAGGGTGCTACAAAACTTCCAAAATCATACTTTTAGGCTTAAACTATCATGAGTAAACATTTGAAAACATAAAGGAAATCTTTAACATGATTTCTAGCCTAAACAAGGCTTGGCCGAAACCTCCCTAAGCCCTAACCATGGATTTTTCCAACATATCATGTCAATAAAACTTAGATCATGATAGATATCTTGAAAGCTATCATACCACAGGTGAGGGGGTCTTACCTTCCTTGATCTTGCTTACAAACTTTGAATAGAAAATAACAAGAGAACCTCCTTGTCTCTAAACTTCTCCTTAGTCCTTGTATCCTTGTAGAGGGCCTTAGATCTTCAAGATGGGGGCTTATGTGAACTTTTCCCAAGGGAGAAGGGGCTTGGAGTTTTCGGCTAGGAGGGGAGGAAGAAGAAGAGGAGAGTAATTGACTTGATGGAAGAAGAGAGGAGGAATGTAACTCCTTCTCTTATGCTTTTATGCCACATTAAGGAGGGTAAGTGAAGAGTCATGGTGTCTCTTCATTCTTTCCCAAGCCTTAACAAAAATCCACTTCATTCCCTCCTAGCACTCCCTTGCTAGGTGAATTGGTTGGTGCATGCATGGTTGTAGACTAGGTCCAAGGTTCAATCCTTGGTGCATGCACTTTATTTTTATTTTCTTTTTATTTCATTTTTCCTTATTTTCGAAAATTCCCTAAAATTCACCTATAATCATGCTAAAATTCCTAATTACAATTCTTTTATATTTATATTAATTTATACCTAATTAAAACCCTTTTTTTTGAGCCCATATAAATCCCATTAGTACTTAGTTTCTCAATTTAAATGAGAAACCATGGGTTTCTAGGCTAAGGTTCGTACTAATATTTCTAAATCCTTCGGAAAATTATCTAGACATGCTTAATATTTTAAAGAAAATATTAAGAAAATTTTCTGGGTCGTTACAATCCCCCATACCTCTTGAAAGTTCGTCCTCGAACTTAGAATAGCTCCGGGTACTTGCGTCTCATCTCGTCCTCGCGTTCCCAGGTAGCTTCCTCGAACCGTTGACATTGCCATAGAACCTTAACTAAGGGTACCTCCTTGTTCCTTAGCTTCTTGACTTCCCGATCCAAGATCTGGATAGGTCGGCTCACATAACTTAGGTCCTCCTGAACTGGTACCGCCTGTGGCTCGATCACTTGGTCCATGTTTGGAATACACTTCTTAAGCATCGACACATGGAACACATTATGAATAGCTGACATTTCCTGAGGCAGCTCCAGTTCATATGCCACCTTGCCAATTCTTTTCAGTACCAGGTACGGTCCCACATATCGCGGACTCAGTTTCCCTTTCTTCCCGAATCTTGTTATCCATTTCATCGGAGCCACTTTAAGGAATACCAGATCCCCAATATTGAATTCCAGTGGCCTACGCCGGACATCTGCATAACTTTTCTGCCGACTCTGTGCAGCTTCTATCCATCGTCGAATGGTCTGTATAGCTTGGGTGGTGTCGTCGATGAGATCCGTCGTAAGCCCTATCGCCTTCTTTTCACCTCCTTCGTACCAACAGATTGGAGACCTACATCTCCTCCCATACAAAGCTTCATAAGGTGCAGCTTCATAAGGTGTCATGCCAATAGTAGCTTGATAGCTATTATTGTAGGCGAATTCCGCTAAACATAGATATCGGCACCAACTCCCTTTGAAATCCAGAGCACAAGCCCGTAACATGTCTTCCAGCACTTGATTCACCCGTTCGGTTTGCCCGTCAATCTGAGGATGAAAAGCTGTACTGAATCGTAATTTGGTGCCGAGGGACTTCTGAACACACTCCCAGAAATGTGAAGTGAAGCAGCCATCCCTATCTGAGATGATGGTCTTGGGCACTCTATGAAGTCTGATTATCTCCTTGAGCCAGTTGCTCAATCGAATAAGTCATCTTGATAGCTAAGAAGTGAGTAGACTTCGTCAACCTGTCCACAATTACCCATACCGCATCATATCCATTTGTAGTCTTGGGAAGTCCCGAAATAAAATCCATAGAGATATCTTCCCATTTTCACTCCAGAATCGGAAGTGGCTGCAGAACTCCTCCAGGTCGCTGGTGTTCTGCCTTCACTCGTTGGCAGGTCAGGCAAGTGCCAACATGCTGAGCCACATCTCTCTTCATACCGAACCACCAGAATTTCTCTTTTAGATCTTGATACATCTTGGTGGATCCTGGATGTATCGAATAAGGGGTTTCGTGAGCTTCTACTAATATCGCTCTCCGTAGCTCCGAATCATTAGGAATACATAGACGATCCCTAAGATAGAGTACTCCCCCGTTGGCGATACAAAAACCATCGTCCTTTCCTTCTAGGATCCCCTGTTTGATTCTTTGAAGGCTAGGATCACCATCTTGTTTGTCCAATATGTCCTCGAACAATGTCGGTGATAATGTCCTAATGATATAATTACATGCATATATCATAATTATATGCTTACTGTGATTATGGATAAACCTAATAATATTATGCTTTCGAAATATTAGTTCTCAATCTGAGTTACGAATTATATTAGCCTATATTTATAGGGTAGGTGAGATCCTATTTATTATATTATCCAAAAATTTATTTATCACATCTTATAAGTCTATATGCAAAACTATCCTTACTCAATGAGCTAAATGGGCTGCCATCATGCCCATAATGAAAAATATCATAGCGGTGACTATCACCCCCTCATTCATCTCCCCTTGGTCTGCCTCAGGATCTTCTACTGTTTCCATCGGATCCTCTTCTTCTATCTCGGGAACCTCCTCAGCTATTTCAGGATCCTCCTCAAGCATCCCGGGGTCTTCCTCAAACATCTCTCCCTCGGGTATCTCGGGGTCTTCCTCAAACATCTCTTCCTCAGGCATCTCGGGGTCTTCCTCAAACATCTCTTCCTCGGGCATCTCAGGGTCTTCCTCCATCATCTCGGGATCTTCCTCGTACATCTCGGGGTCTTCCTCGTACATCTCGGGATCCTCCTTGTCCATCTCGGGAACTTCCTCCGAGTCCCCTAGATCCTCCGGAAACTCATGGCGTAGAAGCTGCCTACATAACTCCGTGTATGAGATCCGGCATCCATGCTGTCCCCAAATCTGATAAGCAACCTCTCTCGCACGGTTGAGCAGCGAACGAAGCAGTGCTTCAATTCTATAGTCGTCCACGATCGAAAACCCTTCCTGCTCCAGTTTCCAGAATAGCCGGTCCAATAACCCCATGTTGCCTTGGACCCCAAGGACCGGACTATACTCCACCTCCGCTAGTTGTTCCATCAGCTCACGACTCCGCCCATGGTAACGACTCGCAGTGCCGATCTCATGCAACATCTGGAATTGAAAAAAAACGATACAGTCAGTACAAAACTGACAAACCAGTATCAAACTAGTTTATATTTTTCAATTCACAGATATATACAGAGAGCGCACATAAAATAATCAGGTTCCTTTACTTTAATAGTTATTCCTACCCCCCCCCCTTAACCAATTTTAACATATAAATTTTTTTTTAATTAAATAACAGAAAGTATCGTTCATGTTCACATATCCTACAAGTACTTGCCATTATCTATCATAAGACGTCATTCATACTTGCATATTCTAGAAACATAACATATCGTAAGAGTGCTTACTATCAAAAAATATACCGAAAGGTACTTACTTGGAAGCGACAGGAAGGAGGCTTGATGTGTGTGTAGTGAGATGGCAACTACTCTGATACCAACCTGTAACGGCCGCCTTCTTCCCACACCTTATGGTGCGGCGAGGAAGGCGTCGTTATGCTTAACATACATGGACTTATAGATCATCTTAATGCAGCGGAATAAATTTTTTTCTTTTTCTTCTAAACATGCTTTTAACCATGCAACTAATACATGAAACATCCATACATGCCTAAACTTGTCATTCATAAACTTACATGCATAGCATCATAACCTAACCGTTCCATAACTTATTCATCATTACCATAAGTAGCAAGTAACTTATCCGTAACCATAGCATCATGAGTCTTGAGTCATTCACTAGGCATAACCATTATAAACATAACATCAAGTCTAAGGAGGCATTTTCAAAACCCAAGACATGCGATATGTGTAAATAAGAGGAATCCTTTGCCAAGTCACCGCCACACACACACATGCTTTTGCCTCTCCTGCTGCTTCCCTTAGTAACCTCTTGCTTGATCTGCGGTACGAGGAAGATAAGACTATAAGCACACAGGCTTAGTAAGACCCTTTCCTACTCACTAAAACCATATGTCACTTAAACATAAACATATCAAGTATCTGACATAACATAACTCTGAACATAAACATAAGCATAGTCATGGCATAAGTCATAAGCATATGAACAACTACATAGCATGATTCCTAACTTAACCATAGATCTACAACATACTTAGCATGGCATAAATCTTAACATACATGAACATGAAACATAGCATGGTATACTTCTTAACATACATGAGCATGGAACATTGCGTGGTATAATTCTTAACATACATGAGCATGAGACATACTTATACATGGCATAATTCTCGGCATACATGAACATGAAACATACTTATCATAGCATGAGATATAAGCATAAGCATAATCATAAAACATACTTACCCTGGCGCGATGCATAACATGGATGTGTGCATGAGTCAAATGCATTTACTACATAAGGATGCTTAGTTTTAAAACCATACTTTTAAATGCTTAGCATAAACATAACAACATCGGGGTCCCCGGCTTGTACCACATACATACATCATAAGCGCGCATCCCTAAGTAAATACGAGGTAGCTAGCCTCGACCTACTAGGGTAAGGACAGCATAGTCGGTAGTCCCAGAACCGGGGCGTTCTTAAGGTGCCCATCAGTGTTGCACAGCTTCGGTAGTGCCAGAACAGTGGACAGCTTCGGTAGTCCAGAACCGGGGCATTCTTAAGGTGCCCATCCCTTGGACCCTTACTTCGGTCCGGTTCAAGCCTCATTCATAAAATAAAATAACTATGCATGCTTCATCATTCATACTTGTCATTCATACTTATCATTCATACTTATTTCATATCATCGTTATGCCTTCATCATTCATACTTAAGGCATAACCATCATCTTCATTCATACTTATCATTCTTTATTCATAACATAGGACATACATGTATAATCATGTTTCTAGTCATAAACATTACCTTGGTTCATAAAGCTTGCATGATCTTGATACATAATTAACATGCACTTCAGACATGATACATTTCATCTAGCATACATAATCCTAGTATTCATCATAAAGCATGGATGATAAGCTGTAACGCCCGCTTTTTTTTTTCCTAAAGCGGCGTTACGCTGACATACTTAAGGCATGTAACATCATACTGCAGCGGAATAACTTAAACCTTACATATACATGCCCCTACTACCATCCCTCATACAATGACATGGAACTTAACATATGAACGTCATACTTAACATCATATCATAACATGCTTAACATCATACCATAAGGTTCATATCATATCATACTTGACATCTTATCGTAAAGTTCCATAAGTCACTAGTCGAGCATATGGGTAGCAAAAATAAAGTTCTTAGCATAACGGTTAACACATTCGATTTCATGGGCCAAGTCACCATCACACACATATTTCAGGCCCTCCTGCTGCTTCCTCGTTATCCCCTTGCATGATCTGCGGTATAAGGAAAGAAGACTATAAGCACACAGGCTTAGTAAGACTCTTTCCTACTCACTAAAACATTCATCGTTCATCATCTCATAATGAGCACATGAACTTTAACAAACTTGGTGCTCTACTTAAAACATAACATCTTAAATCACTTTAGCATGACATGCACATAAACATGGTAAACCTTCTAAGCATGGCATAATTCATGGCATACATCATAAACATGGTAGCATGGCATCTTTCATGGCATAAATCATAAACATAGTAGCATGGCATCTTTCATGGCATAAATCATAAACATAGTAGCATGGCATCTTTCATGGCATAAATCATAAACATAGTAGCATGGCATCTTTCATGGCATAAACATAACTTAATAAACATTCCTAGCATGGCATCATACATGGCATGAACATAACTTAATAAACATTCCTAGCATGGCATCGTACATGGCATGAACATAACTTAATAAACTTTCCTAGCATGGCATCGTACATGGCATGAATATAAACATAAGATATAAACCAACCTATATGGCATAAACATAGGCATACATTCTAACATATCATAAGAACATCTTCTTACCATAATCATAACATGGATCATTCATTCTCATACATATCTTTTAACATGGAGCATAAGCATAACACATCATTATCATAACATAATGCATAACATGTATGAATGCATGGGTGGAATGCATATACATAGGGATGCTTAACTTTTAAAACATACATTGAAAATGCTTAAACATCATCATCATAACATTTGGGGTCCCCGGCTTGTACCACATACATACATCATAGCGCGCATCCCTAGTAAATCCGAGGTAGCTAGCCCCGACCTACTAGGGTAAGGACAGCATAGTCGGTAGTCCCCGAACCGAGGCGTTCTCAAGGAGCCCATCCCTGTTGCACAGCTCCGGTAGTGCTAGAACCGTGGACAGCTCCGGTATTCCAGAACCGGGGCGTTCTTAAGGTGCTCATCCCTTGGACCCATACTTGGGTCCGGTACAAGCCCATTCATAAAGTAAAATACTTTGCATGCTTCATCATTCATAAGACATTCATAGCATACTTAACATGGCATCATTCTTATCATGAACATGATCATATCATACTTGTCGTAACATCATTCTTATCATGCATAACCATGGCATATCATTCATAAACATGGCATATCATTCGTAAACATGGCATATCATTCATAACATGGCATATCATTCATAAGCATAGCATATCATGTATAACCATGGTCTATCCTTCATAAACATAGCATATCATTTGTAAGCATGGCATATCATTCATAACATAGCATATCATTTATAAACATAAATCACATCTTACCATAGGGCCATTGGGACCCTTACTTGGAACAAATCTTAACTCTTATCCTATTAACCCTTATTGGCCGAAGCCTATGATGTCCCATGGCCATGTGAAAATTCACACAATCACCATCCATCATCCTTATATCATGGCAACACATAAACATAAGTTGAAGTCAAAGACTCAACCCTAACCCTTGGGTCCTTAGGGTTGGCCGAACCATATGAGGCCTATAGGGTGTTCCAAAAATTCCCAAAATTATACTTAACTTCTAAACATCATCAGGGAACATTAAATAACATTATCATGATTTTTAACATATTTATAGACATTTAAATCATGGTGGCCGAAACCCATAAACATAGGGACCTTGGTTTTGTCCCTTCCATATTGGCCGAAACCCTAGGGTGTCCTAGGGTACTCCAACAATTCCCAAAAATTTCACTTAACTTCTAAACATCATAAAGGAACACTAAATAACATTATCATGATTTTTAACATATTTTTAGACCTTTAAAACATGCTGGCCGAAACCCTTGAACTTAAAGTTCTGGGTTTTGCCTCCTTCATGTTGGCCGAAACTCTAGGGTGTCCTAGAGTACTCCAAAAATTCCCAAAAATTACACTTAACTTATAAACATCATAATGGAACACTAAATAACATTATCATGATTTTTAACATATTTTTAGACCTTTAAAACATTCTGGCTGAAACCCTTGAACTTAAAGTTCTGGGTTTTGTTTCCTTCATGTTGGCCGAAACTCTAGGGTGTCCTAGAGTACTCTAAAAATCCCCAAAAATTACACTTAACTTCTAAACATCATAGGGGAACATAATAATAATATTAACATATTTTAACCTTTAAAACATCTGGGAAACCTTTAACTTAAATTTTTTTTTTTCATGTTACTTTTTAAACCATTATTCTTCTTATTGGACCTTTTATATAACATTTTGCCTACATTGGCCGAAACCCTTTGAACATAGGAACCTTGATTTTGTTTCCCTTCAACATTAAATCCGAAACCAACTCATATATCATGCCAAAAATCATGGAAATCATAGGTAACTATTATACCACAGGTGAGGGAGTCTTACCTTAGATTTCTTGATTTTTAGACCTTGGATGGAAAGAAGGAAGAAGACTTGACCACACCTAGCCCTTGGAAACTTGAGAAGACCTTAGATCTTGGAGGATGAGACTTTTTGTGAAGTTTTCTCAAGGGAGAAGTCCTCCTTGAGTGCTCGGCAAGAATGGAGAAGGAAGGGAGAAGCAAATGCAATTGATGGCATGAAGAATGAAACTCCCAAACCCCCTTATTAATCAACCATTAAAGTGGTGAATGAAGAGTTTTCCATGACCCTTCATCTTCTTCTACCATTTAACCACCATTCACTTCCTTTCCTCACAAGAATTCCTTGCTAGGTGAGTTGGTTAAGGCTTACATGGTTGTACAAGAGATCCAAGGTTCAATCCTTGGCTCATGCACATATATTTTTATTTTTATTTCATTTATTTTATTATTATTATTTTTTTATAATTCCGAAAATTCCCCTAAAATCATCCATAATTATGCCAATATTCCTAAATAAAATTCTTTTATATTTATATTAATTTTACCTAATTTATATTAATTTTACCTAATTAATACCTATTTTTGGAGCCCATTTAAAGCTCATTAGCACCTAGTTTTTCTCAATTTAAATGAGAAAACATGGATTTCTAGGCCCAATTTTTCATAATTATTTCTAGGCCCCTCGGAAAATTATCTAGACATGCTCAATATTTTAAGAAAATATTAAGAGAATTTTCCGGGTCGTTACAATCCCCCATACCTCTTGAAAGTTCGTCCTCGATCTTAGAATAATTCCGGGTACTTGCGCATCATTTCGTCCTCGCGTTCCCAGGTAGCTTCCTCAAACCGTTGACTTTGCCATCGGACCTTGACTAAGGGTACCTTCTTGCTCCAGTTTTGTCTATTATTAAGCTATTCACGAATGAATATAATTTACTTATTCCTGGTTAATTGCATTCGCTACTTCAAACTAGAATCTAACTTTCATTTACTATGCACATATTTATCATCTACGCACCAACTTATCACTCCGAAGCTCCTCTCAATTAGTACTGATTTCAGTGTCTTTGCTTCTCTCATACGTCTTTTATCTGTATTCAACTAACGAAAATTACAATTATTATTATATGATTCCCTCTTATTACATTCAGTATCATACTTCAAGTCTACTCCTCAACAACATGATTACCACTTTATATAAGTACAACTCTTTGTCCTTTCCACTCGAATCTCCTTCCCCTTTTTCCGAGAATTACTCTTACCTTATTATTGTCTATTCTATATTTGTTTCTATGTAACATAACTTCTCATAGTACATAAACTCATGTATCGCTTGTCCTATTACTTCCTATTCTCGTTATTGGAGCTACTTACTCTGTTTTAACTACCTAACCTATAATGCATACCGTCCCTGTTAATTATACTAAAATTTCTCAATTAAATTCATAAAATTAGCTTATTATCTTAGCTACAATGCCTATTCATCATAGTGAATTTGCGTTATTCATCTTAGCCTATTATCTTTTATGCTGGTCTATTTTACTCACATGTATCGTTTCTGATATATCCTATCTGTTACATTATATTATCATTACATACTAATTCCGGTACTCATAATTCATATTGTAAAATTAATGGCAAAGTCTCATCGAGGCTTTCAACTTACCTTTCACTGAACTAACACATTGACATTGCTTTTAACTTAACCTACTTCTATCATGGTTATTTTTTTATCTCAAAGTTTCTACTAACAAACTACAACTATTGTATATACTATCTTTTATTAGGACACAACAAGAATTCCGATTATATTTTACTTACTAATAAATTATATTAAATATTCATTGCCTAACTCTACCCATCATAATCTAAAAGAAAACACCACTTACACTTGTAAGAAGGATGATTTGGAGTATTCATTTCATTGTTTTCGCTCAATCGAAATTACTTTACTGTCCATTCTTTACTGTTCGCATGAACTGTTACTATCTTAATTGAACCACATCTTATACTAAACTTCTAACTTTCTGTTCTATCTTTCCATAGTCTCCTTTCACGTATCCAAATACCTTTTCTCATTTATCAGCCATGCTTTCTCCACTCTAATCGCCAAAATCACATTCTTATGATCTCCGTATCTCACTTCTCTATCAAGAATTTATAAAATATTCCTATATCGATCTTTTCCAAAATCTATACCTTATTAGATCGTTTCACCTAGTAAGTTTGCTTGAAAAGAAGCTCTTACTACCTTCTTGCCTCTGGTAACACTAACCTCTAGTTCCTTCATACCGAGTTATAGCTAAGGTCCTATTCGCTGATCTCTATCACGCCTCCTTCTGCACATCTAGTTCTTACTCTCTTTCTTTCCTGTATCAAGAATATTACCCTATAACTATTACTATATATATATCTGCTTGAGAATTCAAATAACTTATCACATTAATCTATTCCTAATAGATATACATCACTATGTCTTCATTTCATAACCACTACAATCTCTTAGAATACCCACACCAAATACTCTACTCCCTTAATACTACAGTTAATAAGTCTCCCTTAATAAAGCACCATCCTTTCTTTACTTCTATGCTAATCACTAACTATTAACATACACCTTTTATCAGCAGTACAAACTTGCTTTGGTCCACCACTTTTCTTAATTCCAACCAGTCATGACACTCATACAGATAATGCCCTCATTACTTTACACATTCCTCCTCTCACATCTACTTGCTCTCCTTTTCCGATTTACTCCATTTTGCCACCACTCAATCATTTCCTATATCCATTCTACCTGACGGTAGCTACTTAAGTTAAATCTCTACGGATCACCCTCGCTCTCTATCACTCACATATAAAATACAAGTAAGGCTACTATAAGTGATTGCTATTCCTACCCCTATATTATTCTGAACATTTAATTCCTAAAAGAAGATAAAGCATCATTCGTCGTTACTTATCGTAACGTACTTTTCATCATCAATACCGTTCATACTTGCATATTCTATAGTCATAAGTATCATCATTCTAGAACCATAATAGAACATAAAATACACTTAAAGGTACTTACTTGGAAGCTGCAGGAGAGGGCTTGATGTGTGTGTAGTGAGATGGTAACCGCTCTGATACCAACCTGTAACGCCCGCTTTTTTTTTTTTTCCTAAAGCGGCATTACGCTGACATACTTAAGGCATGTAACATCATACTGCAGCGGAATAACTTAAACCTTACATATACATGCCCCTACTACCATCCCTCATACAATGACATGGAACTTAACATATGAACGTCATACTTAACATCATATCATAACATGCTTAACATCATACCATAAGGTTCATATCATATCATACTTGACATCTTATCGTAAAGTTCCATAAGTCACTAGTTGAGCATATGGGTAGCAAAAATAAAGTTCTTAGCATAATGGTTAACACATTCGATTTCATGGGCCAAGTCACCATCATACACATATTTCAGGCCCTCCTGCTGCTTCCTCGTTATCCCCTTGCATGATCTGCGGTATAAGGAAAGAAGACTATAAGCACACAGGCTTAGTAAGACTCTTTCCTACTCACTAAAACATTCATCGTTCATCATCTCATAATGAGCACATGAACTTTAACATACTTGGTACTCTACTTAAAACATAACATCTTAAATCACTTTAGCATGGCATGCACATAAACATGGTAAACCTTCTAAGCATGGCATAATTCATGGCATACATCATAAACATGGTAGCATGGCATATTTCATGGCATAAATCATAAACATAGTAGCATGACATCTTTCATGGCATAAACATAACTTAATAAACTTTCCTAGCATGACATCATACATGGCATGAACATAACTTAATAAACTTTCCTAGCATGGCATCGTACATGGCATGAACATAACTTAATAAACTTTCCTAGCATGGCATCGTACATGGCATGAACATAACTTAATAAACTTTCCTAGCATGGCATCGTACATGGCATGAACATAACTTAATAAACTTTCCTAGCATGGCATCGTACATGGCATGAACATAACTTAATAAACTTTCCTAGCATGGCATCGTACATGGCATGAACATAACTTAATAAACTTTCCTAGCATGTCATCGTACATGGCATGAATATAAACATAAGATATAAACCAACCTATATGGCATAAACATAGGCATACATTCTAACATATCATAAGAGCATCTTCTTACCATAATCATAACATGGATCATTCATTCTCATACATATCTTTTAACATGGAGCATAAGCATAACACATCATTATCATAACATAATGCATAACATGTATGAATGCATGGGTGAAATGCATATACATAGGGATGCTTAACTTTTAAAACATACTTTGAAAATGCTTAAACATCATCATCATAACATTTGGGGTCCCCGGCTTGTACCACATACATACATCATAGCGCGCATCCCTAGTAAATCCGAGGTAGCTAGCCCCGACCTACTAGGGTAAGGACAGCATAGTCGGTAGTCCCCGAACCGAGGCGTTCTCAAGGAGCCCATCCCTGTTGCACAGCTCCGGTAGTGCCAGAACCGTGGACAGCTCCGGTAGTCCAGAACCGGGGCGTTCTTAAGGTGCCCATCCCTTGGACCCATACTTGGGTCCGGTACTAGCCCATTCATAAAGTAAAATACTTTGCATGCTTCATCATTCATAAGACATTCATAGCATACTTAACATGACATCATTCTTATCATGAACATGATCATAACATACTTGTCGTAACATCATTCTTATCATGCATAACCATGGCATATCATTCATAAACATGGCATATCATTCGTAAACATGACATATCATTCATAACATGGCATATCATTCATAAGCATAGCATATCATGTATAACCATGGCCTATCCTTCATAAACATAGCATATCATTCGTAAGCATGGCATATCATTCATAACATAGCATATCATTCATAAACATAAATCACATCTTACCATAGGGCCATTGGGACCCTTACTTGGAACAAATCTTAACTCTTATCCTATTAACCCTTATTGGCCAAAACCTATGATGTCCCATGGCCATGTGAAAATTCACACAATCACCATCCATCATCCTTATATCATGGCAACACATAAACATAAGTTGAAGTCAAAGACTCAACCCTAACCCTTGGGTCCTTGGGGTTGGCCGAACCATATGAGGCCTATAGGGTGTTCCAAAAATTCCCAAAATTTATACTTAACTTCTAAACATCATCAGGGAACATTAAATAACATTATCATGATTTTTAACATATTTATAGACATTTAAATCATGGTGGCCGAAACCCATAAACATAGGGACCTTGGTTTTATCCCTTCCATATTGGCCGAAACCCTAGGGTGTCCTAGGGTACTCCAACAATTTCCAAAAATTTCACTTAACTTCTAAACATCATAAAGGAACACTAAATAACATTATCATGATTTGTAACATATTTTTATACCTCTAAAACATGCTGGCCGAAACCCTTGAACTTAAAGTTCTGGGTTTTGCCTCCTTCATGTTGGCCGAAACTCTAGGGTGTCCTAGAGTACTCCAAAAAGTCCCAAAAATTACACTTAACTTCTAAACATCATAAGGGAACACTAAATAACATTATCATGATTTTTAACTTATTTTTAGACCTTTAAAACATTCTGGCTGAAACCCTTGAACTTAAAGTTCTGGGTTTTGTTTCCTTCATGTTGGCCGAAACTCTAGGGTGTCCTAGAGTACTCTAAAAATCCCCAAAAATTACACTTAACTTCTAAACATCATAGGGGAACATCAAATAATATTATCATGATTTTTAACATATTTTTAGACCTTTAAAACATTCTGGCCGAAACCCTTTGAACTTAAAGTTCTGGGTTTTGTTTCCTTCATGTTGGCCGAAACTCTAGGGTGTCCTAGAGTACTCTAAAAATCCCCAAAAATTACACTTAACTTCTAAACATCATAGGGGAAATCAAATAATATTATCATGATTTTTAACATATTTTTAGACCTTTAAAACATTCTGGCCGAAACCCTTTGAACATAGGAACCTTGATTTTGTTTCCCTTCATCATTAAATCCGAAACCAACTCATATATCATGCCAAAAATCATGGAAATCATAGGTAACTATTATACCACAGGTGAGGGAGTCTTACCTTAGATTTCTTGATTTTTAGACCTTGGATGGAAAGAAAGAAGAAGACTTGACCACACCTAGGCCTTGGAAACTTGAGAAGACCTTAGATCTTGGAGGATGAGACTTTTTGTGAAGTTTTCTCAAGGGAGAAGTCCTCCTTGAGTGCTCGGCAAGAATGGAGAAGGAAGGGAGAAGCAAATGCAATTGATGGCATGAAGAATGAAACTCCCAAACCCCCTTATTAATCAACCATTAAAGTGGTGAATGAAGAGTTTTCCATGACCCTTCATCTTCTTCTACCATTTAACCACCATTCACTTCCTTTCCTCACAAGAATTCCTTGCTAGGTGAGTTGGTTAAGGCTTACATGGTTGTACAAGAGGTCCATGGTTCAATCCTTGGCTCATGCACATTTATTTTTATTTTTATTTTTATTTCATTTATTTTATTATTATTATTTTTTTATAATTCCGAAAATTCTCCTAAAATCATCCATAATTATGCCAATATTCCTAAATAAAATTCTTTTATATTTATATTAATTTTACCTAATTTATATTAATTTTACCTAATTAATACCTATTTTTGGAGCCCATTTAAAGCTCATTAGCACCTAGTTTTTCTCAATTTAAATGAGAAAACATGGATTTCTAGGCCCAATTTTTCATAATTATTTCTGGGCCCCTCGGAAAATTATCTAGACATGCTCAATATTTTAAGAAAATATTAAGAGAATTTTCTGGATCGTTACACCATGGGGGTATGGAAAAATTCCATTAAAATCCCCGATCAATCATAAGACACTAATCACATTTTACCATAGAGCCACTGAAGCCCTTACTTGAAATAAATCATAACTTTTTCCTTATTATTCCTTCTTGGCCGAAACTTATAGAGTCTCTAGACCGTGTGGAAATTTACATAATCACCCTCCATCACCCTTATATCATGACAACATATCAAATGTATACTTGAAGTTTAGAACTCACCCTAATCCTTGGGTCCTTGAGGTTGGCCGAAACATATAGGGTCTCTAGGGTACCCCAAAAATTCTCAAAAATTGTATTTAATCTATAACATCATCAGAGAACATTTAAACAACATTATCAAGGTTTTTAGCATAGCTATAGACACATAAATCATGGTGGCCGAAACCCTCAAGCTTAGGGTTCTTGGTTTTGTTTCTTTCATGTTGGCCGAAACCCTAGAGTGTCCTAGGGTACTCCAAAAATTCCCAAAAATTATACTTAACCTTTACACATCATAAGGTAACATTAAATAACATTATAAAGATTTTTAACATATTTATAGACATTTAAATCATGGTGGCCGAAACCCATAAACTTAGGGACCTTGGTTTTTGCCCCTTTCATGTTGGCCGAAACCCTAGAGTGTCCTAGGGTACTCCAAAAAATCTCAAAAATTATGCTTAACCTCTACACATCATAAGGAAACATTAAATAACATTATAAAGATTTTTAACATATTTATAGACATTTAAATCATGGTGGCCGAAACCCATAAACATAGGGACCTTGGTTTTGTTTCCTTTCAACATCAAATCCAAAAACTAACCCATATATCATGCTAAAAATCATGGAAATCATAGGGAACTATTATACCACAGGTGAGGGAGTCTTACCTTAGATTCTCTTGATTTTTCGAACCTTGAAAGAGGAGGAAATGGTAAGATCTTTGGACCCTTGCACACCCTTGTCCTTGTATCCTTGAAAAACTCTTAGACCTTGGAGATAAGACCCCTTGTGGAGCTTTTCCAAGGGAGAACCTTTCCTTGGGTGTTCGGCTAGGATGAGGGGAGAATGAGTTTCGAAAATGCAAGGAATGAGAAGAAGAAGTAACTCCCAAACCCCCCTATTTATCACCCATTAAAGAGGTAAATGAAAAGTCTCTCCATGGCCCTTCATCTTCTTCTACTCCTTAACCACCATCCACTTCATTTCCTCATAAGAATTCCTTGCTAGGTGAGTTGTTTATAGCATTCATGGTTGTACAAGAGGTCCAAGGTTTAATCCTTGGCCCATGCACTTTTATTTTTATTTTATTTTTATTTTATTTAAATCCTTTTTCTTATTTTCGAAAATTCCCCTTTATTTCGAAAATTCTCCTAAAATCACCCATAATTATGCTAATATTCCTAAATAAAATCCTTTTATATTTATATTAATTTTTTTACCTAATTAAGACCTATTTTTTGGACCCATTTAAGGCCCATTAATACCTAATGTCTTCATTTACATAGGAAAATTAAGCTAAGACTTACCCATAATCATGCTAATATGTCTAATTAAATCCTACTTATATTTATACTAATCTCTACCTAAAATCCCCCCTATAGTTATGGTACTAAAAATCCCATATAAGACCCATTAGTGCTAAGTTTTCTCAATTTAAATGAGAAAACATGAGGTTTCTAGGCCAAAGTTGGTATTAATACCTCTAGGTCCTTCGGAAAATTATTTAAATATGCTCAATATTTTCATAAAATATTAAGAGAATTTTCCGGGTCGTTACATCTTGCCTAGCAATCGGATTCTGGTGTTCGAAGAGTTCCTTAAGATTGAACATCATTGTTGAGGCAATTTGTTGTCCGGAGTGACCAAGTGTTTTGATGTTTGGGCAAAGGGTTTAAGTTAGGTTTTCCCTTGTATTTAATATGTGTATGTTGAGTGTGCAGGTTGTACAGGTTTACACATATTGACTTGACTGGACGACCTCGGTATGGTGAAGGGTGGCATGGAGACAAGCTGGAGGCTTATGTGCACCCGAGGGACTTTGGACAGCAGGGATGATGAGCTGATGGGCACGGACTTCGAGGCATGCGTGAAGGATGGCATGGAGGTAAGTTGGAGGCTTGCGTGCATCCGAGGGACGGGAGCCGAAGATGAAGAGGGCGCGAAAGCAACAGTCGAGGCCGCGGAAGAGGAGTCAGTCGAGTCGTGAGGGTACGAGTGCTGTGTGATTGTACTCGGGAAAGTCCTAGGGTCGAGTGCTGAGAGAAGTGTACTCGGGAATGGAAACCCTAGGTGTGTGAGTGGGGCAGTCGACTGCCATTGGGGCAGTCGACTGATAAAACTCACATAATGCTTTCAGGCCTGGACCAGTCGACTGGTAAATTGGTAGTCGACTGGTAACCCTGAAAACTAGCCGTTGGGTTAGCCATTGGCTTACAATTAAGGCTAGACCAGTCGACTGGTAAATGGGCAGTCGACTGTGTTAGTAATAAGAGAGAAGTGTCCTAAGACAATCACCTTATGATTGTAATCATTTACTTTAATAAATGAATATTCACTATTTGAGTATACATGTTCGTATATTTGAACTTAAACTCATTTACTGAATGTCCATAATACAATTCACAGCATGAGAGAATTTGTGATGAATTCACAACTAGTGATTATCTCTACATGTGCAATTGTGAAGTATTGAAATTGTCCCTAGTCGATGAATTGATAAAAACGGACACTATCAATTCTGTGGAGACTAGCATGGGTTATTCTCTAATCAGCTGATTCTCACTGGCTGGTGACATTGGGATGTCCGGAGATAAACATGAATGCTAGTTAAGGGAACTAGTTCATTGGAGTGACTAGCTGTAAAACTTCATATGGTAATCTACACATAGATATATCAATGAAGTTCTTACTGCAGCTTAAGTGCGATGTTCCTTTGACTTGCGGTGTTCAAGTCATCTTGGTCATGAAGACTTATACTTTGACATCTTAAGCAAGCATGTCCAAGGAGGTGTGGACCCAGGATGGTTGGGTATAAGCCGAAGTGCCCGAAGATGTTTGAACAGCCTACAAAGGATTCACCACTCCTTGCGAGGGGATGTATACCCAAGGCCTATCGTCGGATTGTTACTCGAAACCTCTGGCCAGAGCATGACATGTTCAGAGTATGAATCTCTTAAATACATGAGAGTAATTAGAATCCGTTGGACGACAAAGACACTACTAGGGTTAGGTGTGACGTAGTCAGCCTAGTGGGGATTGACACACATAGACCGTGTCCTGAACCAAGCGGGTATAAGATGGTGAAGGGAATGAGGCACGATTCATTAGAGCTGCTTAAGGGTTTCAGAATTATTTCTGAGGTCAACCGTTGATCTTTCGATTAATTGGGGATCATGATGTACTACTAGGTGCCACTCATGATCGTTCTATAATTGGTTAATTATAGACGACCAACATAAATTGAAAGCCTATTTAGTCACACGCACTACGAGTAATCCGAGGGATTTAAAACGAGTTGAAAATTGGATTTTCCGATCAAGAGAGATAAGTCGAATCTGAATTTTCAGAGACGCATCGGAAGCATAAAATGGCTAAGTCTTTTGAAGACTTATTGGACGAATTAAATGAGTTTAATTCGTATAGTTTCGGCTTGGGTTTGGCCGGCCAAAGAGGGTCCCGACC
Organism: Boesenbergia rotunda; assembly: GCA_024364735.1. Lineage (NCBI taxonomy): Eukaryota > Viridiplantae > Streptophyta > Magnoliopsida > Zingiberales > Zingiberaceae > Boesenbergia > Boesenbergia rotunda. The sequence continues at coordinate 47,051 of JAGFNQ010001023.1, forward strand.
CTCTTTGTTTGGCCGGCCACATCAAAAGGGGAGAACCAAATTGTTTGGTTCAAATTATAAAATAAATCGAGCGCGGTTTGTTTTATAAAATTATGAATAAAGAAATTTATATAAAGATATTTATATAAAGAAATTTATATAAAGGGATTTATTATAAATTAAGTTATAATAAAAACTTGGCATAACGGAATAATTCATAAAAAAATTTATAAGATAAATTTCTTATGAAAAATTTATTCTGTTAAGAGGAGACTTGGCGATTAAGAGGCTACTATATAAAGGTACCAAGGCAATGCTTGGAAATTAATCCAAGAGATCAAGGATTCTTGCCTAGCCTCTCTCCCTCTCCTTCTCTCCCTCTCCCTCTTCTAGTGCCGCCGGCCCTAGAGCTTCCCCCTTTGCCGTGAGCTTCCACCACCAAGAAGAAGCCGAAGAAGAAGAAGAAGCGGGCGCGACTCCTTCCTTCCTCCCGGAATCTTGATTCCGTTCTTCGTTTGGTGGTTAGTTTTTCATCTCTCTCTTGGTATTCTTGTCGTGCCTTTGGAGAATCTAGTAGTTCTTGTCGGCACGAAACTCGTGGCTTTGCGAAGTCATCCCGAAGAAAACTCGGCGTGGACGCGAATAGAGGCGAAGCTTCCAAGGGACGCTACGGTTGGATCTCGTCCCTTTCTACGAGTTACGCGAGGTATTAAGTAAATTAGTTTACTTTCTGCAAAATTTTAAATGTATGATCATGTCTCCACAACATAAGGTTGCATGCTAGATACGTTGTTAAAATAATTTGAGAAATTATTTATGCCAAACCTTCCGCTGCACGTAATTAAATTTTAAAATTACGAACCCGTATCCATGTCAACATGCACCCGGTCCCAACAGACTGGTGGCGAGGGTTTCAGACTCAGTTCTATTTAAGGGGACTTCGTCTTGGCTGAAAGGTTTGATTAGTTTGGTCTTGGTTAAGGGCCAAACAGTAGTCTTTGTGCTCGGGATTGTCGAAGAGTTTGTGGCGAGGTTTCTCCACCCACAAGGAGCGATGAGAGCTAGCCGGAGGTTATCCGGGGAGTGATCCACCGACGGATTCTTGGATTAGTCACCCAGCCGGGGTGGATACCAAGTAAAAGCGGTTTGTTAGCATTGTTTGTTTTCTTTATTATTGTTTCCGCTGTGCAACTAACAACGTAGGTACAAGAACGAACTAGAAAATGCCATTCACCCCCCCTATAGCGTAGGAAATCGATCTTACAATTGGTATCAGAGCGAAGGACCGCTCTCGATCGGACTGACCGCCGAGGGAGCACACGCTAGAGGAAAATGGAAGGAGAGGGTCCGCTAGGATGGGCTATCCGGATTCCACCTTCGTACGACCGCGATGATTTTTTGTATTGGAAAGGTAAAATGTCATATTTTTTAATGACTAATATTGAAGATTGGATGTGTATAGAAATAGGCTTCGAGTCTCCCAAGGACAAGAAGGGAAGGACTCTTAAGAAGAAGAAGTGGACCGAGGAGCAAATTCATCAATCTGAAATCAATAACAAGGTAATCGAAATGTTAATCAATTTAATACCTAATGACATTTTGGGTAGGATTGGTGAATATAGGGATGCTAAGGAATTGTGGAGCAAGCTAGTAGCGCTCCATGAAAGCCCTACACGAGCAAAAGAAGAAAAGGCCAAGGAAATGGACTCAGTGGACCAAGAAACAGAAAAAGAAATGGAAGTGTCAACATCCGATGAGGAAGAAGTGTCCACATCCTCAAGTAAAGGAGAAGAAGAGAGTGAGAGTCCATCCACCTCAAGAGAAGAAGAAGAAGCATCATTTTCAAGGATGGAGGGGGAGGAGAGACCCTCATCCATATAAGAGCAAGAAGAAACCTCAACCTCCACCAAAGCCAAGAGAAAGGAACACATCACATGCTTTGGTTGCAATGGAAAGGGGCACTATAAGGACAAGTGCCCGAAAGGTAAAAAGGAGGAAAATCTAAACAAAGTTCAATTTCTGTTAAATCTAATATGGGGTGTAGGAGTGAAGAAGCCCAAGCTAAAAAGAAGAAGATTAGATGCTTCACATGTGGAGAGCTAGGGCACTACCACACCAAATGCCCTAGAAAAGGTGAGCTAAAGAAAATGGAGCACTTGAGGAAATGGGAGAAAGAAGAAAGGAAGAAGAGAAGAAGCCCACATCAAGGAGGAACTCCAAAGGTAAGGAAGGTAACTTCTAACCTTAAGCTAAAATGCGATTCAAATTCCTCTATGTATGTTAAAAATAGTGCAACTTGCTCATCCATGCATGCTATATATAATGAAAAATACTTTATGGTGCATAATTTTGGATTTAAGTATAATGATAGGAATAGGGCTAACAAGATAGATCATAACTCTATAAAAAACATGCATCATGAATCCAAGACCTCTAGACCTAAGGATCGAGGCACTGGTCCCATGAAAGGGAGGAATGTGCCTAGGAACATGGGTAGGTCTAGAAATGTCCAGAGTGGGCATATGGATTCTAAGATTATAAACTTGGAAAGGGAAAATCAAGCCTTGAGGGCAAGGCTTGATACTTTGGAAAAGACCCTAGAAAGATTCACAGTTGGATCTAAGGGTTTGGATATGGTATTGGGTGGCCTAAACCGCACCAATGATAGATCGGGTCTAGGATACCGATCTAAGGTCTCTCATGCCAAGGGAAAGAGATATGCTAGGATAGCATATGATTATGGCAAGAAGGGGGAGTCCAAAAATGACAAGGGAATGCCATTCAAAGGGAAGAAAAAGGTCTTAACTAAGGACAAGGGGGTCCAAAGTTAAAAGGGTTGAGTTTGTAGGCCAAGAGTCACAGGAGGTACACTAGTGTGGCCAAGTGATGGTTGAGTCACCTAGGGAGGTGGCTAGGGCTAAGAGCTCTAGGGGGAGCTCTAGGAGCCTTTGGGATATATGATGAATAGACATTGGGAGGGTTGCTCCTAGAGGTCTAAATAGACCATGGAGTGTGCCAAAAGAATTGGAGACGGACTTGAGTCTCAATTCTTGGGTTTTGGCACGGTGTTTTTGAGTTTCATGCATGGAAATATGACATTGGGTCATATTGCATGAAAATTGGTTTTTGATGTGTAATTGCCATGTAAATCAATGCTAGGGACGCATTGTGGGTTGGCATGGGCAAAGACATCAAGAGGAAACCAAAACTAGGACTTTAGGTCAAAGTTTGATTAAAGTTTTTAGCTAGTTTTGGGTTTTGTGTCAAACATGAGAATGGTGATAGATACATTTTAGAATGTATTTTTCCCAAGTAGGTATGGGTACCACAAATGTCTCCACAAAATTTGGAAATTTTTGGAGATTTATGGAATTTCTGGCGCATTTCTGAATTTCGTCAGAAAGACTGAAATTCTAGTTTTCAGAGTATCAGTCGACTGCCCTGGGGGGCAGTCGACTGGTCAAGGCTTATTTTTGTATCAGCAGCTGGTTTGGGGTCCAAATGATGCATAACAAGTGTATGGGGGGCTAGTACACATTGTTTATGGTCATTGGGGATTAAAAGAACCGATAATTGGGATATTGTTGGATTTTTTTTGATGTTAGGCAAAGGGGGAGAATTGTTAGGTTTAAGTTGGGAAACCAAATACACCTTTGCTAGAAACCCTAGGTTTAGGGGGAGCTAAGATTAAGGGGGAGCATAGTTGCTCCATTCTTGGCGTAAGGGGAACCTTGGAGAGGTTCTTAAAAAGCCTTTGTAAGTCTAATGTAGGGGAGCTTTGGAAAAGCTTTAAAAAGCCCGTGTTGAAAAAGTCCTAATTTGGAGGGTTAGGTGTGAAAAGTCCTAGCTTGGAGGGCTAGGTGTGAAAAGTCCTAGATTGGAGGTCTAGGTGAAGGATGCCTTGGGATAGGATCCATCTTTTACATTGCATATGCATTGATTTTGCATTCCCTAACTTAAACGTATTGCCAAACATCAAAAAGGGGGAGATTGTTGAGGCAATCTGTGGTCCGGAGTGACCAAGTGTTTTGATGTTTGGGCAAAGGGTTTAAGTTAGGTTTTCCCTTGTATTTAATATGTGTATGTTGAGTGTGCAGGTTGTACAGGTTTACACATATTGACTTGACTGGACGGCCTCGGTACGATGAAGGGTGGCATGGAAACAAGCTGGAGGCTTGTGTGCACCCGAGGGACTTTGGACAGCAGGGACAATGAGCTGATGGGCGCGGACTTCGAGGCATGCGTGAAGGATGGCATGGAGGCAAGCTGGAGGCTTGCGTGCATCCGAGGGACGGGAGCCGAAGATGAAGAGGGCGCGAAAGCAACAGTCGAGGCCGCGGAAGAGGAGTCAGTCGAGTCGTGAGGGTACGAGTGTTGTGTGATTGTACTCGGGAAAGTCCTAGGGTCGAGTGCTGAGAGAAGTGTACTCGGGAAGGGAAACCCTAGGTGTGTGAGTGGGGCAGTTGACTGGTGGCGAGGGTTTCAGACTCAGTTCTATTTAAGGGGACTTCGTCTTGGCTGAAAGGTTTGACGAGTTTGGTCTTGGTTAAGGGCCAAACAGTAGTCTTTGTGCTCGGGATTGTCGAAGAGTTTGTGGCGAGGTTTCTCCACCCACAAGGAGCGACGAGAGCTAGCCGGAGGTTATTCGGGGAGTGATCCACCGACGGATTCTTGGATTAGTCACCCGACCGGGGTGGATACCAAGTAAAAGCGGTTTGTTAGCATTGTTTGTTTTCTTTATTATTGTTTCCGCTGTGCAACTAACAACGTAGGTACAAGAACGAACCGGAAAACGCCATTCACCCCCCCTCTAGCGTAGGAAATCGATCTTACAATCATGTCATATGCAATATTGAAGGCCTGATGTTGATGTTGTAACACATTTGACAGGAAGCCAAAATGTAACACCAAGCAATCTCATCTGCCTTTACCCACTTCCTATAACTTTATTTCTCCTCTTCACTAGAACCATCACTGGGCTTAGTGTTGGGACCGGGTGCATGTTGACATGGATACGAGTTCGTAATTTTAAAATTTAATTACGTGCAGCGGAAGGTTTAGCATAAATAATTTCTCAAATTATTTTAACCACGTATCTAGCATGCAACCTTATGTTGTGGAGACATGATCATACATTTAAAATTTTGCAGAAAGTAAACTAATTTACTTAATACCTCGCGTAACTGGTAGAAAGGGACGAGATCCAACCGTAGCGTCCCTTGGAAGCTCCGCCTCTATTCGCGTCCACGCCGAGTTTTCTTCGGGATGACTTCGCAAAGCCACGAGTTTCGTGTCGACAAGAACTACTAGATTCTCCAAAGGCACGACAAGAAACCAAGAGAGAGATGAAAAACTAACCACCAAACGAAGAACGGAATCAAGATTCCGGGAGGAAGGAAGGAGTCGCACCCGCTTCTTCTTCTTCTTCGGCTTCTTCTTGGTGGTGGAAGCTCACGGCAAAGGGGGAGGGCTCTAGGGCCGGCGGCACTAGAAGAGGGAGAGGGAGAGGGAGAGAAGGAGAGGGAGAGAAGCTAGGCAAGAATCCCTTGATCTCTTGGATTAAATTTCGAAGTCTTGCCTTGGTACCTTTATATAGTAGGCTCTTAATCGCCAAGTCTCCTCTTAACGGAATAAATTTTTCATAAGAAATTTATCTTATAAATTTTTCTATGAATTATTCCGTTATGCCAAGTTTTTATTATAACTTAATTTATAATAAAAACAACCATGTCTCCCCTTTTATTATGGAAAGAAATTTTTTTGTATAAATTTTTTTATATAAATTTCTTTATCATGGTAAATCAATCCATTATTAATTTTATAAAATAAAATAAACCAATCCAAGGTTTATTTTAATTTCCATGAAAAATAAATCTCTTTATATAAGTTTCTTTATATAAATTTATTTATATAAATTTCTTTATATAAATTTCTTTATCCATAATTTTATAAAACAAACCACATGTAGTTTATTTTATAATTTGAACCAAAAAATTCAGTTCTCCCTCTTTTAATTTGGCCGGCCAAACAAAGAGGGTGGGTACCCTCTTTGGCCGGCCAAACCCAAGCCGAAACCATACGAATTAAACTCATTTAATTCGTCGAATAAGTCTTCAAAAGACTTAGCCATTTTATGCTTCCGATGCGTCTCTGAAAATTCAGATTCGACTTATCTCTCTTGATTGGAAAATCCAATTTTCAACTCGTTTTAAATCCCTCGGATTACTCGTAGTGCGTGTGACTAAATAGGCTTTCGATTTATGTTGGCCATCTATAATTAACCAATTATAGAACGATCATGAGTGACACCTAGTAGTACATCATGATCCCCAATTAATCGAAAGATCAACGGTTGACCTCAGAAATAATTCTGAAACCCTTCAGCAGCTCTAATGAATCGTGCCTCATTCCCTTCACCATCTTATACTCACTTGGTTCAAGACACGGTCTATGTGTGTCAGTCCCCACTAGGCTGACTACGTCACACCTAGCCCAAGTAATGTCTTTCTCGTCCAACTGATTCTAATTACTCTCATGTTTCTGAGAGATTCATACTCAGAACATGTGATGCTCTGGCCAGAGGCTTCGAGTAACAATCCGACGATAGGCCTTGGGTATACATCTCCTCGCAAGGAGTGGTGAATCCTTTGTAGGCTGTTCAAACATCTTCGGGCACTTCGGCTTATACCCAATCATCCTGGGTCTACACCTCCTTGGAGTTGCTTGCTTAAGATGTCAAAGTATAAGTCTTCATGACCAAGATGACTTGAACACCGCAAGTCAACGGAACATCGCACTTAAGCTGCAGTAAGAACTTCATTGACATATCTATATGTAGATTACCATATGAAGTTTTACAGCTAGTCACTCCAATGAACTAGTTCCCTTAACTAGCATTCATGTTTATCTCCGGACATCCCAATGTCACCAGCCAGTGAGAATCAGTTGATTAGAGAATAACCCATGCTAGTCTCTACAGAATTGATAGTGTCCGTATCTATCAATTCATCGACTAGGGACAATTTCAATACTTCACAATTGCACATGTAGAGATAATCACTAGTTGTGAATTCATCACAAATTCTCTCATGCTGTGAATTGTATTGCGGACATTCAGTAAATGAGTTTAAGATCTCAATCAAATACACGAACATGTATACTCAAATAGTGAATATTCATTTATTAAAGTAAATGATTACAATCATAAGACGATTGCCTTAGGACACTTCTCTCATATTACTAACACTTAGCAGGACAGATCTGAAAGAGTACAAATTTGTACTCCTCAGCAGTCAAGACAATATCCAGATTTTGTTTCCAATCAATGTAGTTCGGACTAGTAAGTTCATTTTCTTTTAAAATCACAACAAGAGGATTGAAAGCCATAATGAAATCATGAGAATTACATTGGTCAAATCATTAAAATTTAAAATAATATTGATTCCTCAAATAATAAAATTTTAAATTCACCAACACCTCAAACATCGTGAATTTCGTATGCCACGATAGTGTGGACGTATACTAATTCAAACATTTGTAAGAGGAGGTTTTATGCATTAATTTTATTATCTTGTCAACCTTACTTTTTGAAAAATAAAATTAATAGTTGGTTTATCTTCGGTCATACAAATAATAACAGTGACTCCGATGGGGAAGATACTATTAATTGTATCTAAGTGTACACTATTACTTGATACAAGTCCATTATCTAGGATTATGCCCCTTAGAAGACCACATGCTCCTAAATAATTTTCTAAAATCATCCTTAAGGAAGTTTGATCTAGTGATCCGCAAAACAAACTCATCCGATGTGGAGGAAGACACTCAGAGCCAACGCGCAAGTTTGAATGCTTCACTTTCAAACCAGTAATGGAGGCAACGGGACTCAAAGATTCTCTCTCCCACTTAGTTATTTAAAACATGGAATTTTCAAGCATGCAATCACAACAAGCATAACAAACAACACAGTAATAAATATGAAAATATAAAATTTCCAACTATTATGGCTTTGTAGGTTCCGCTATTCTCCAATACGGCTCTAGTCGATCATGCCATCTCGCCTCCTTCTTAGCCGTGCCTCTGGTCATCAAATAACGCCATGCAAGCAAGGATACAATCCGTAACAAAATTTAATTTACATTCATCGATCCTATACTCCACGAAGGAGTTTACATAAAATCTAGATCGAACAACAAATTAAAACTAGATGGCTAATATTGTCGTATTTAATTACAATTAAATACAAATAACCTCGTTAACCCCGAGGGTTCAAATAAATAATCATACACAATCACACATAACATACAACCATAATAATTGGAACTAATGCCTGCAACCACAAAGTTAGTTTATTGCATATCCTACTATTATCCAGCCTAAATTATATATGAATAGTATGAAAGTAATCGAATCCAAAACACATAGAGTCGGAAAAATTCGCTCTGATACCATTTGATGGCATTGGGATTCCACTCTGTTTCTTCGGATTTAATTCTATGAATAGAATTGATCCGTACAGGGACAGAAAACTTCCCAAACGACCTTTTGATCGCCAGTTCTTGTGTTTGGTTTGGGATTTAGGAAGAATACAAATACAACTTCTGCGGAATAAAAAAAATAGATACTAGATATACCTCTCGATCTTCTATTGTATTCCTATCCTCTAGTTGGACGTCGTGTGGGCGACGATCTTCCAAGAATCACATCCACCGTTCACCCTTCTTCTTCTTCCTCCTTTCCTTCAAGGTGCGTCGACCCTAGTCCCTTCAAGGTGCGCCGACTCAAGCTCCGTCAAGGTGCGTCGCACGCCACAAAACCAAAGGAGAATAGATGTTTCTAAATCATGACTTAAGAGGGTTTATATAGGCTACAATAGGGACCAAAAGGAGGAGTCGGTTATGGCCTTCTAACGGATCTATGTTTCCTATTTGCAACCCGAAAACCAACTTAAATTCGTTAATAATAACCCGATCCACTAAAGGGTTATTATTGAACTACCACACCGACCCCACATTAAAATATGGGCTCCTTCATATTAGAGTACATTATCTCCCGTGTTTAAGATATCATATGTCCATTAATTAATTGAATTACTAACAATTCAATTAATTAACATATAATTCCAAGAGTAGTACCACTCAACTTTATTATCATGTCGGACCAAGTCCACCTGCAGGGTTTACATGATAATCCTTATGAACTCCTCAAGGGGACATCATCAACCTAAATAATTAGGATACGATTTCCTTCTATAATCAACGACACACCATATAAATAATATTATTTCCCAATTTATTATGCTTTATTGACTTAACGAATAAATCTCACCCATTGGTATATTAAAGAAATAAATACTAAGTATATGTGCCCCTTATTATATCAGGATTAAGAGCATGTACATCCATAATAATTGAGGTCTTGTTTGATTATATAATCAGTATAAATCGAACGACCTTAAAACTGTCCTGCTCAATACACACAAAGTACACTAGTGTAATTCTATAGTCAAGATAGACTAATACCAAATTACATTACAACCGTTCCAATGGTTTGTCCAAATCCATCTTGGTTGTGAGCTACTACTTATACTTTACAATGAACCGATAACATGATCTTCTGTGTGACACCACACACCATGTTATCTACAATGTGAAGTAATGGACAACTGCATATATATAACAAATATAAAAATGCAAACACATGACCACTGTGATTCTTATTCTAAAATAGATGTTCATACAAAAGCTAGGCTTAAAGTATATATCCCAACAGGCAAGGCACAGGGGCCTTCTTGAGTATCAGAACAACGATCCTTTCCTTTAATTTATTCTTTGGGAAACTCTAGTAAAACTAGTCTAGGCTGTGCCGAGATAGCTTGGCTAGTCCCACTTAGCTATGTTGACCAAGTAAGGTACTCCTTACCCTTCCAGACTTTTTAGACGAAGTTTCCCTAATATACTATCATCTCGCCCCATCTTGGTACTATATTAGGCAAGTATCAAACAATCTTTTTCTGTCTAGCTATTCTAGTTTAAGCATGAAATAAACTAGTATGAATGACATGACAGATATAAAGAAAAAGTAAGCAGATGCGTGAGCATGACAGTTATGCATGTGTCAGTTAGGTCAAAGCATATTAATTTAATTAATAATGAAGTATCAAATTCTTGATTTGATACAGATTATGTGAACCCGCGAATATGTCAAGCCACATTCATATAATTGTTATTATTAAGTTGATTATTTCAGTTAGGTAGAATTTTATTTAGTTTCATAGTTAGAAGTGTTTAATTAAAACTTAGTTCATGAATTTTATATCATTGAATTTTACATTGCATTATTAATTAAAATTTAGGATTTATTCAATTAGATTTGAATTTTTTAAGAGTTAATTATGATTTTTATATTTGGAGTAAGATTTTAAATATCCAATTCAAGTTAAATTATTGTTTTTAATTAGAATTTAAAATTTATTCAATTAGATTTGAATATTTTAAGAGTTAATTAAAAATTTCATATTTGAAGTAAGATTTTAAATTATAAATTAGAATTTGAGATTTAGATTATTAATTAAGATTTGAATTTTAAAAATTAAATCTGGAATTTTGGATTAGATTGATCTTTTCAATTAATTCAAACAATTCTAATTCATCTATTGATTTTTAGATTTTATGTTTTTAGTTTTAATATTTCTATTTTATTTGTTTCCTTGTAAGATTTTTTAATTATTGTTTCAATGTATATTAATTCAGAATCATCTTTATCTTCAGAATTATCTTCAGAGTTATAAATTTAATTTACATAATTATTTTTAGGATTATTAATTAAAGATTGAGTATTATCTTCAACATTATTAATTAAAGGTTGATTATTATCTTCAAGATTATTAATTATAATTTCAAAATTATCCTTAAGATAGGATTATCTTCAAGATTATTAATTTCAGTCTTATCTTGTAAATTGATAAATTGATTATTAGAATCATCTTTAATTTAATCTTAAGAATTATTTATAAAATTATTAGTTGAATTTTTATCTTGAAAATTATTTGAAAAATTATTAGTTTAATTTTATCTAGAAAATTATTTGAAAAATTATTAATAGTAATTTTATCTAAAGAATTATTTATAAAATTATTAATAGTAATTTTATCTTGAGAATTATCTATAAAATCATTTAAAATATCAGAGTTAATTTCTAAAATTACAACACTAATATTAAAAGTTAAAGAATTAATATTCAATATTCTAATATTATTAATGTTTGATTTAGATCCTTTACTAGCTAATTTATCATGCAATATATTTAATTTACTATACAAAAAGTCTATTTATCCAAATAATTAAAAGTTACGTTTGCATGCATAGTGGTATTTTTGGAAACAAAATTATCATGCAATTTTGATTCTAAGCTAATAGGGGTATTTTTGTAAGAAATAAATTTCCGTACCATCCTCATTTTTTTTTGATATTGCGATCTATTTTTCTTCCATTCTGGACACTAATTCTTGTAGTGCCCATGCATACAACACTTGATGCACTAGATGTGGTTGTTGTCCCTGCCGGACTCCTAGCGCTGGTACCTCCGTTATCGCCGGTGGTGACATCCGAATCTTACGAATAGGACACTTATTTTTGTAGTGTCCTCTCTCCTGCACTTAAAATAAGTTATGTGAAATTTAAATTTGACATAATTAAATTTACCTTTTTCACCCTTGTTTCCCCCTCAATTCCTGGCCTTCTTGCTCCTTCGGCGGTGAGTCCGATCAAAGCCTTCTGCTTTGTTACCAATTGTGGAATCAGTGTCGTCGATAGGGGAGGGGTGAATATCGACTTTCGAGAACTTTTGTCTTCTCATCGTTCGTTTGTTCAACTTCGTAAAAACCGTTAGTAGCACATCGGAATAAAATAAAGAAACAAGATAGTAGACACACAGTATTTATTTACTTGGTTCCCAACCCCCTAGGGTCAGTACGTTGAAGGTCAATATACTAGCGTGAGTCCACTAATGGTCTCCTTTTCGAAATTTTCTGAGGCGGAGAAAACCTATCTTACAGTTCAAGAAATACAAGCAAAAGTAAAATTTAAGTACAACTTATAATAAATGCTGTGGGATCAGTTTGAATCGATAGAGGGGGGGGGTGGATATCGATCAATAATTTTTTCTGAAAACTTAAGAGTAATTGCGTAGCAGAAAAGCAGAACAATCGCTAACACGTTTATTTTTACTTGGTTCGGAGTTGCAGTCGGCTCCTACTCCAAGGCCCACGGTCCTTGACCGATTATGACAGGCAATTCTATATTGTGTACAAGATTTTACAACTTGAGTACAAATATAGAATCTTAAGATACAGCAATTAAAAGAGAATTATATCGACGACCGAAAGATTTAGAAATTCGAAGCCGCGGGTCGTCGTTGGCACTTGAATCTTGAGCACGGAGCGTTTCAGAGCAGAACGCTTGTTAGAATGCGTTGGAAGAAGTTGTGTTGGAAGCCAAGGGGGTGAACCCCTTTATATAGTCATCGCTGGGGCGCCTGTGTTGAAGGGGGCGCCAGACACATGGCCCTCATTGCGCAAAACTCAATCCGCAGTCTTGGCCAGCGCTTATCCCCTCAACTAGGGCGCCTGAGCTAACTGGGGCGCCTGTGTTAACACAGGCACCTCATATGTAGTCTTGAGGCTTTGCTTCAAAGTGACTTGGAGTTACCCTCTGTCTGGGGCACCTGTCTCAACACAGGCGCCTAGTCCAACAGGTCGCCTCACTCCATTGAGGCACCTGGGAGCAGAAACCGTTATCCCTTCGTTCCTGCAACCAGGGTTAGTTCGAAAACACAAGTAACATATAAATAATATAGATTTTAGCATGATTTACAGCCTGAGCTGTCTTGGTTTGACTTTGGGCTTCCCAAATGGAACCCTAGGTCGAACCGACGCCTATTGTTCCCTCCTACGGGGAACGCGTCCTCACCTACTCCTCTCAGGAGATTTTACCTGTTTGGCAACCGTCTCCTCCGGTTGAACTTTTGCACAATCCCCCGGATCAAGTCTTCATGCCGAGTTTGTGACCAGGACTTATTGCCCAGCTTTAATCACCAGGTCTTCGGTGCCCAGCCCTCGGCCAGGACTTATTGCCCACCTCACTCACCAGGTCTTCGGTGCCCAGTCCACGACCAGACTTATTGCCCAACCTTTTGTCAGGACTTAGATGCCTAGCCCGCGGCCAGGACTTAGTGCCCAATTCTCAGAACGACAGGACTTCGTGCCTAGTGTACCAAGGACTTTGCCTGCACACTTGATTAAGTCTGTCAGATCACAATGAAACCTTAACTTCTGAATCCGTTGCCATTATCAAAATACAGGTTTGACTTTGGTGCTTTCCGGCACCAACAATCTCCCCCTTTTTGATTTATGGCAATACGGTTCAAAAAGTTAAGTTTTAAGAAACATTTAAAGCATATCTAATAGACAAAATTATCTTTAAGAGATACTTAAAAAATATAAGCTCCCCCTAAAAAAGTTCTCCCCCTGAAATTTTCAATGATATGCAGTTTTGAAAAAACTTCTAAATGTTTTGAATTTGACTAATTGTTTTGTAAACAGAGCAAAACATTTTGGTTTTGTCTAAGTGTTTTTGAAAATTCAGCAAAGCATTTGCACAAAAACCTTTTACACTTAGACAAATTTTATTTTGAAAGGTTTTACAAGCCCAAAAAACTTTTACTTCAAAAAGGCTTTAAACCAATTTTTGCAAAGAAAAAATTCCTTAGCCAAAGAAATTTCACTTGAGAAAGAATTTTCCAAAAAAAAAAATTTACTTAGCTAAAATTTTGAAAAAATTTCCCCTAAAAATTTTCAACTTTTGCACACTTAGAAAAATTTACTTGAAAAATATTTTGTGCCTTTCGAGAATTTTTTTTTGAAAAATATTTGTTTACTAAGAAAGGTTTTTGCACACTTTGAAAAATTTGCTTGAAAAATATTTTGTGCTTTTCAAAAAACATTTTTGCTTAAAAAAAACCTAAGAAATTTTCCTTAGAAAAAAGTTTTTCTTAAAAAAAATTTGTTCACTAAGAAAAATTTTTAGTTAGAAATACTTTGCCAAAAAAAATCAAAATGTTTTTGCTTAGGCAAATTTTGTTTCTTAAGACTCAATTTTTACTTAGAAAATTTTCTTAGACGAAGCTTGCTCAGAAACGTTTTGTTCACTAGGAAAAACTTTACTTAGAAGAATTTTCCAAAAAAAAAATGCACTTAGAAATTTTTGAAAAATGCACTTGAAAGTTCAACTTTACTTTTTTTGAAAAAGAGATAAAGAAAATTTTGAAAATGAAACATTTGAAAATTTGAAAAAAAAAAATTTACCCTATTTTTTTCTCTTCCCCTTTGCCATATATTAATAACTAGATAACAACCATTGCAAGTCAATTTCGAATTAGAGCTAGTTAAAAGAAATCGTAAGTCCATATTGAACCAACTCTAGTGAAATCAAGCAATAAAAAGGACCAAACTAATTAATCTAAACTTGTTCGGGTCCTGTCTAACCCAGTTAGCTACTTACTAACTGTTATAAAATAGTAGTTTTCACTAGGATTAGTCAAGTTATGTGATTTGATCAAGTTAGATTTGCTAAGCTTGTACACTTAACTTGATTGCTGTTCCATTTGTATTTATCGCCCCAATTACTGCAGATGCACTAACTTAAAGCATCTTAAATCAAGGCATAGTCCTAAGCATCTCAACCCAGTCTAGGTTATCAATCAAAGTACCCTAAGATGCTTGTGAGATGTTGGCTTCTAGATCTATACGTGTATGCAGTTCTAGGGTTAAGGCCTAGGCTAAGTCCATTTGTGCAAAAACCATAGTTTTAAAGGGGGTAAGTTTTCGAATAATAACTAAGTCGGAAAAATCATTTTAAATTTCAACAACTTGATAAAAGAAATGATTTTTAAAAATATATTAAATGCTAATTTTCAAAAAAAAAATGAAAATAGAAAAGTTTTTTGAAAAAATATAGAATAATCCTATTCTACTAAGCACAACCCTAACTGTCTTCTTAGTAAGCTAAACACAGATTCAGGTAAGGGTTTAGTAAAAATATCATCTAAATTGGATTTTGAGTCCACATGCATAAGTACTATTTCACCCCTAGCTATATGATCCCTTACAAAATGATGTTTGACTTCAATATGTTTAGTTCGGGAGTGCTAAATTGATTCTTAGTTAAATTGATTGAACTAATGTTGTTAATAAAAACTTTAGTTTGGGTGTAGTCTAGCTAGAAATCCTTAAGATTGTGCATCATCCATAAAAGTTGTGTCACACACTCTCCTAGGGCAACATATTCTGCTTCAGTTGTGGATAAAGCCATGCAGTGTTGCTTTCTACTACACCAGCTGACTAGACTATTTCCTAACAATTGGCAACTTCCACTTGTACCCTTTCTATCTAATTTACAACCAGCATAATCAGAGTCAGAATATCCTGATAATTCAAAAGTGGAAGTCCTAGGATACCAAATACCTACATTTAGGGTACCCTTAATGTACCTTAGAATTCTCTTTAGGACAGCTAAGTGGGATTCCTTAGCACATGTTTGGTATCTAGCACACATTCCTACAGCGAATAAGATGTCAGGTCTACTAGCAGTTAAGTACAGTAAGCTACCAATCATACTTTAGTATAATTTCAGGTCAACAGGTTCCTCAGGGCCATTATCAATTTTGACATTAATAGCCATAAGAGTACTTAATCTTTTAGAATTGTCCATTTTGAATTTCTTTATTAATTCTTTAGCATATTGGGATTGATAGACATAATTACCATCCCTAGTTTGTTTAATTTGTAGCCCTAAGAAAAAGTTGAGCTCACTTACCAAGCTCATTTCAAATTCGCTCTCCATGATTTTGACAAATTCTTTTAGAAAATTAGAATTAGTAGATCCAAATATTATATCATCAACATATATTTGTGCAATAAATATAACTTTTTCTAAGGTTTTAACAAATAATGTGGAGTCAATTTGAACTTGGTTAAATTCCTAAGAAATTAAATAAGTTGATAATCGTTCTTACCATGCCCTAGGTGCTTGTTTCAACCCATAAAGTGTTTTCCTAAGCTTGAATACATATTCAGATTTTTCTAAGTCCTCAAATCCTCGGGGTTGCCCTACATATACTTCTTCTTTTATAAACTCATTAAGAAAAGCAGACTTGACATCCATTTGGTATAGTTTAAACCCTCTATGGGCTGGAAAAGCTAGTAGCATCCTAATTGATTCAAGTCTGGCTACTAGGGCATAGGTTTCAACATAATCTAACCCTTCGGCTTGACTAAACCCTTTGGCTACTAAGCGGGCTTTGTTTCTCACAATTTCCCCTTGATCATTTAGTTTGTTTCTAAAAACCCACTTAGTGTCTATAATTGATTTTCCCTCAGGTTTAGGTACTAATTCCCAGACTTGGTTTCTCTCAAATTGGGCTAGTTCTTCTTGCATTGCTATGATCCAATCTGGGTCAGGTAGGAATTTTTCTATAGTCTTAGGTTTAATTTTTGAAATAAGTGTGATCTGACAAGATTTCTATAAGAAGACCTAGTTCTGACTCCTAAGATTGGATCACCCATGATTTGATCAGATGGATGATTGAGTCTGAGTTTCTTTGTTCTTCTAGAGCTAGGTTCAGCCTCAGGTTCGGCTGGATGGTTTTGTTCAATGTTTTGTTTAACTACTTGGGTTGGTGCAATTATTGGTTCAGTTGATTCCTTAGTAGTTGGTTCAATTGATAGTTCATTTAATGGTTCAATCAGTGGTTCAATTGATGGTTCACGGTATTCTTTATCAAGATTTGATTGGTTTAGATTGTTAAATTTTGGTTCAACCTCTTCGTCAAAGATTAAATTGGTAGTTTCCTCAATTTTGTGAGTTTGGTTATTATAAACCCTATAAGCTCTACTAGTAGTTGAATATCCTAAGAAAATCCCTGGGGTTGACTTTGATTGGAACTTACCTAGGTAATCTTTAGTATTCAAAATATGAACTCTGCACCCAAAACCCGTTAAATAGTGTAAATTAGGTAATCTATGATAATAGAGTTCATAGGGTGTCTTATTGTGTCTTTTATTAATTAATACCCTATTTTGAATGTAACACGCTGTATTTACCGCTTCTGCCCATAATTGGTTAGCTAGGTTGTATTCGTTGAGCATGGTTCTAATGGCTTCTTGAAGGGTTCTATTCTTTCTCTCAACTATCCCATTTTGTTTGGGGGGGGGGGGGTTCTAGGATAGGAAAACTCATGGATATACCCATTGACTTTGCAAAATTCCTCAAACTTTTGATTTTCAAATTCTTCCTCATGATCACTCCTAAGTCTTTTAATTTTAGTATCGTTTTGTTTTTCAATCATTTTGCATAAGTCATTAAATAAATTAAAGGTTTCATCCTTAGTTTTCAAGAACCTAACCCAGGTAAACCTAGAGTAGTCGTCAATGATTACTTAGCAGTACCGATTCCCGCTTAGTGACTTGGCTCCATGTGAATCAAATAGGTCAATGTGTAGGAACTCAAGTGTGGTTTGGGTTAAATCTGATTGGGTTGGTTTATGAGTTTACTTAGTTTGTTTGCCTTATTTACATGAGTTACAAATTGTATTTTCAAAATTCTTTATTTTAGGTACTCCTTTAATTAAACCAAGTTGAGTAATTTTTGAGATTAGTTTGGTATTAGTGTGACCTAATCTCCTATACCAAAGGTTAGATTCTTCTAATTGAGTCAGAAACCATTTGGGTACTATAGGTAAATTAATAGTGTAAACGTTGTTTTTCCTAATACCCTTAAGTGTTATCTCTGAGTTTTGGAGGTTTCTAATAAGGTCGTATGGGTATGTCAGTATGACTGCCGACCTAGCTCACCCAAAAGGGGCCCCTGATCGACAGTGATGCACAATGCACGATGATGCATAACACTGGTCAAAACAACATCCACTATCTAATCCACCTATATCAACATGATATGCAAGGTTCGTAAGTAATGCACCATAACCTAAGTCCTATAGGTATAGGTATCACATATCAGTTGTGGCACAAACAACATCAGCACAACAAATATAAGAGTTATGCCACAATCTATTACTCTATCGCTAAACAAGCATATCAAGTATATATATACCTGTGACAATTCTAAAAGAAGAGTCAGAGATACCCGCCTCCGATGTAGAAGCTCGTAGGCGAAGATAAATCCCCATCTAATAATTTGTAACCGATAACCAAGTCAATATCCTGTATCATGACATACGTTTAGCTATTTATAATAGTAATAATAGCTAAACTAATGCTAAACAATATTAGGATCTAACTTAATCAACTTTAATTAAACAACTAGCTCTAGTCATTAAGATTAAGTTCAACTTTCCAACCCAATCCAAGAGAAAGGATCCACTCTAAGGGTGGTAACCTATGACAAAATCATTGCAATGTATCACCATGTACTGATCAAAATATACTACCCTACTGGTAACACACACAAAGTCCAAAAGAGCTATCCCAAATACTCCATGACCAAAATACCTCCAAGATCAGATTAGTACATGGCAAGACCTTGCAAAAACCCAAAAGATCAAGCTAACCCTAATCCACAACCGCATCCACATAACCCTACTGTTTAATTTGCAATCCCCAACTCCATCAAATTCCCAGCCAAAATAGAAACTTCCCAAAACAACCGATCTAGCAAGAATCATTCTAATCTCAAGATTAATCCGAGGTACAAGAAGAATATCATCTATTCCGAGATCAAGGAAACAATAACAATCCTACTAAGAGCAGCCCCCAAAACCAAAAGAAACAGAATAGATCGACACATAAATCCAAGGCCACACAACCCCAAATCCGAAGCAGAAACACTAGTTACATCTCCTGATCTAATCAATATCGATCCACATCCACATTCACAGGCCAATATTGAGAACCAAACACTCATACACAAGCTACCCATACCTGTGCGATCACCCAAAATTGATGCAACCAAGGAGGACCAAACAGTGATAGTGCGAACCTTGTGTTGGTGCAGAAAGCACCAAAGTCAAACCTGTGTTTTGATAATGGCAACAGGGTTCAAAAGTTAAGTCTTACTTGTTATCTAATGTGTCACTCTAGAGTGCAGGGTAAAAAGTCCTAGCGAAGGAATGCTAGGCACTGGCGAAGGAATGCCAGGGTAAAAAGCCCTAGCAAAGGTCTGCTAAGCACTGGCGAAGGAATGCCAGGGTAAAAAGCCCTAGCAAAGGTCTGCTAGGCACTGGCGAAGGAATGCCAGGGTGAAAAGCCCTAGCGAAGGACTGCTAGGCGCCAGGCGAAGGATAGCTTGGGATTGAAGCCCTAGTGAAGGAATGCTAGGCTTCGAGCGAAGGACAGCTCGGTATCCAAGACCTGGCAAAGGACCGCTAGGCAAAAGTCCAACCAAAGGAGCGGTTGGCATCAGGTACATTCTCTCGAGAGGAGTAGGTGAGGACGCGTTCCCCGTCGAGGGAACAGTAGGCGTCGGTTCGACCTAGGGTTCCATCTTGGAGACCCAAAGTCAGAACCAAGACAGCTAAGACTGTATAAAATAATAATATAATACTGCTTGTTGGACTAACCGTTGATGTAGGACCGAAGGACTGAGTATCTGCAGCTCAGAGAGCCTCAAAGGAGTGAGGCAGAAGCTGAGCAGGGCGCCCCGGATGTTCCGGGCACCCCCAAGGTCAACCCAAGTCAGCAGGAGCGAAAACACACCTCGACAGATATATGTCGGGGCGCCCCGGATGCTCCGGGCGCCCCGCCTGTCGCGGGCGCCCCGCCTGTCGCGGGCGCCCCGCCTGTCGCGGGCGCCCCGCCTGTCGCGGGCGCCCCGCCTGTCGCGGGCGCCCCGCCTGTCGCGGGCGCCCCGCCTGTCGCGGGCGCCCCCAGTGCCAGCTGCCGAAGCACACCCTCGCGAAGCCAAGAGGATGAAGGCTTGACCCGGTCAATGCGGGTGCCCCAAGCGCTCCGGGCACCCCGGTAAAACCTGATCCAGATTTTGAAGGGATCAGATGTTGACCGAGTTGGAGACGGATCGACCGACACGTGGTGGGGCGCCCCCGACGTCCCGGGCGCCCCCAGGCCCTATATAAAGGGCCCTCGACGCCAAGCTTCAAACAACACTTTCAATCAATGCTTCTACGCTCTTCTGCTCTCGCGCCTCGCTCCGGAAACCTCCCAACTCGAGCCGACGACGTCCCGCTGCTCCGAAAAAGACAACCTACATCGGACGTCGATAAAGGAAGAGCCTCTTTTTAATTGTTAAGTTTACTGTGCTGTATTTGTAAATCAATCTTTGTAAACTATTATTGCACCTCATATAGAATTGCCGAAAGTAAACGATCAACGATCGTGGGCCTTGGAGTAGGAGTCGACCTAGGCTCCGAACCAAGTAAAAAATTACTGTGTTTGTGTTTGATTGTTTTATTCCGCTGCGTAACTGCTCTAATCTTAAAATCCGAACGATTTTCGATATTCACCCCCCTCTATCGGTTCTCTCGATCCAACAAGTGGTATCAAAGCGGGGAAGTTCAAATTTGGTGCAACCACCAGTTTGAAATTTTTTCGGATTTTTATTTTCTTTTTCTCGTTCAAATTTTCTTTAAATTTTTTGTTCGAATTTCTTTCGTTAATCGAGGTTGGTGCAACACCCCTCGATATTTTATTTTTCTTATCCCGCACTACTAATCCAAGACCTAGTCTTGGGAAATTTTTTTTGTTAGATTTTTTCAGATTAAATGGCCATGCAAGAAGGATTTAGCACCGCCAGACCTCCACTTTTTAGTGGAGAAGACTTTTCTTACTGGAAAAGTCGAATGGAGGTCCACCTGAAAACTCAGGTGGACATGTGAATGATCATCCAGTCCGGACTGGAGATTCCCAAGAACGCAGAAGGAGTACCTCAAAGCTACTCAGAATGGGACACCGCTCTGAAGCGCAAAATAGAAGCCGATGCAAAGGCAACTCAGACCCTACAATGCGGTTTAACAAAAGAAGAGCTGAACCGAGTGGGCCCCTTCAACAGTGCTAAGGAGCTGTGGGCAAAATTGATCGAGCTGCACGAAGGGACATCAGACACTCGGATCAGTAAGAGGGATCTGCTCCTAAACAAACTGTACACCATCAAGATGGCCGACAATGAAACAGCAGCCCAACTCCACGCACAAATCCAAGAATTGATGAACGGTCTTCACACTATAGGTCACAAGGTCGAAAACCGTGACCTAATAAGGAATGCCCTAAACGCTTTCCCTAGAAATACCTTGTGGGCATCTATGGTAGATGCTTACAAGGTTTCAAGGGATCTCTCTAAAATTAAATTAGATGAATTGTTTTCCGAGTTAGAACTTCATGAACAAACTAACTGCAATTTGGCCGAGAAAGGTATTGCCTTTGTTGCAGGAAAAACTGGAAGATCAACAAAGAAGAAGCCACAACCTGAACCCGAGTCTAACTCAGACTCAGACTCAGATGATGAAGAAGGAGATCGACCGAAGCTGGTCCGATTGGCCCGAAGTTACTATAAAGAATTAAAGAACCAAACAAACAGAAAGAAGGCCAACCGAAGAAAGGACGAACCAGCTAAACCCACAAATGACAAAAACAAGCCCAACGTAACCTGCTACGAGTGCAAGAAGAAGGGCCACTACAAGACGGAGTGTCCAAACCTAAAGGAGAACAAAAAGTCAAGGAGAAAGAAAGCATTACAAGCAACCTGGGATGAATCTTCCTCAGAAGAAGAAGAAGAAGCACCCCAGTCAAACCTACTAGCCCTGACCGCCTCAGAAGAAGTCGAGACTGAGTCTGAATCAGAACAGGACGACGACAGACTAACCTTTTCAGAAGACGGCGAAATCAAGGTAAGTGGTTTCAGTAGAAGTCAATTAAACGAACTTATTTCTTATCTTTCTCGAGATCTGGCGAAAGCCAAACTCCGAGTCGAATTCCTCCGACAGGAAGTAAAACTCCTGAAAGAGGGAGCTGACTCTAAATCCTTAACCGAGAAAGTTCAAGAAGGAACTCCTACTCAAGTTGAAAAACTTGAGAAAGAGAACTCCTCCCTGAAAACTCAGGTTAAGGATCTTAGAGCGGCCTTAGAACGATTCACTTCTGGTTCCAAGGGTCTTGACATGATTCTTGGAAAACAGAAGTCCGTTCTAAATCGATCCGGACTTGGCTATAGAACCAAATCCCGACTGTAACGCCCGCTTTTTTTTTTCTTTTTCCTAAAGCGGCATTACGTTAACCTACTTAAGGCATGTAGACATCATAATGCAGCGGAAACTTTTAAACTTACTCCTACATGCACTTACTACCCTTTCTAACCCCATAACATGGGAACTTAGCATATTAACTTTATACTTAGCATCATATCATGTCATACTCAGCATCATGTCATTCTTAGCATCATGTCATACTTAGCATCATGTCATAGAGTCATATTCAAGCACATAATAGTAAAGGTAAAGTTCTATCATAAGACGAGCAACCATATTGCTCCTTGGCCAAGTCACTACCACACACATTCTTGGATGCCCTCCTGCTGCTTCCTTAGTGTCCCCTTGCGTGATCTGCGGTATAAGAAATAAGATTATAAGCACACAGGCTTAGTAAGACTCTTTCCTACTCACTAAAACCATTCATCTTTTCATCATGAGCACATAAGACATTAACATACTTAGTGCTTTACTTAGAACATAAGCCTTTTCATCACTTAGCATACATTCGTCATGACATGATCATAACTTAATCACATTCGTAGCATGTCATAAACATAACCATAAAAACATTCATGGCATGACATAATACTTGGCATAGACATAAACATCGTAAACTTTCATAGCATGGCATAATACTTGGCACAGACATAACATAATAAACCTAATTAAATCATGGCTTCAGAGATTAGCATGGGCATAAATAAAATCATGGCATCCTAACTTAGCATAACATAACTAAATCATGACATCCTAAACTAGCATGAACATAAATAAAATCATGGCATTCTAACTTAGCATAAACATAACTAAATCATGACATCCTAAACTAGCATGAACATAAATAAAATCATGGCATTCTAACTTAGCATAAACATAATTAAATCATGGCATCCTAAACTAGCATAAACATAAATAAAATCATGACATCCTAAATTAGCATAAACATAAATAAATCATGGCATCATATATTAGCATAAACACAATTAAATCATGGCATCATATATTAGCATAAACACAATTAAATCATAGCATCATATATTAACATGAACATACTTTGCATAAACATACTTTTCCTAAACATACTTTTCATAACATAATGCATAACATGAATGGATGCATGTGACAATTGCATGTATATATATAAGGATGCTTAACTTTTAAAACATACTTTTAAATGCTTAAACATAATCATTATATCATTGGGGCCCTGGCTTGTACCACATACATACATCATACGCGCGCATCCCTAAGTAAATACGAGGTAGCTAGCCTCGACCTACTAGGGTAAGGACAGCATAGTCGGTAGTCCCCGAACCGAGGCGTTCTTAAGGTGCCCATCCCTGTTGCACAACTTCGGTAGTGCCAGAACCGTGGACAGCATAGTCGGTAGTCCAGAACCGGGGCGTTCTTATGGTGCCCATCCCTTGGACCCATACTTCGGTCCGGTACAAGCCCATTCATAAAATAAAATACTTTACATGCTTCATCATTCATGAGACATTCATGGCATACTTAACATAGCATAACTTGTTACGGCTCGGCCCGTCTACCGACCCATTTACCGGTCCTCTCGACCGTCGTACCGTCGACCGTGCCGTTTAGCATATTTATGCCTTAAAGACATAAGCATCATCTTTCATTCATCATACTTGTCTTTCATCATCATTCATTCATCATACTTAACATCATCGTTATGTCTTAAAGGCATGTACTTTAACTTCATTCATATGGCATACATACATCTTATTCATAAATCATGGCATACATACGTATCATTCATAAGACATGACATACATGCATATTATTCATAAAACGTGGCATATCATTCATAAGACATGACATACATACATATCATTCATAAATCATGGCACATGTCTAAACATCTATAACTTAACATATAATTCATGACATACAAACTAAGGGTTTAGTTAAGCATCTTTGGAGATTTAATCCAATCCTAGCCCTAGGTTATGTCCTTGGCCGAAAGCCCCCCAAAGAACCCTAGGTCCATGAAACTTCACATAACCTCCCAACTAACATCCCATACATACATACTAGGCCATAGGGAACATTTAATCCCATACTTAAGGCCAACCCTAATCCTTTGACCCAACTCTTGCTCTTGGCCGAAACTTCAAGGCCATGGGGGCATGGAAAAATTTCCAATAAAACCCTAAATCAATTGCTTAAACCCCAACCATACCTTACCATAGGGCCATTGGGACCCTTAATTGAAATAAGCCCTAACTTCCCACCCTATTAGGGTTCTTGGCCGAAACCTATAAGGTCTCTAGGCCATGTGAAACATTCACATAAACACCCTCCATCTCTCTCATATAGTGATAAAACATAAAACATATGCTTGAGGTCTTAAACCCAACCCTACACATGGGTCCTTCATGTTGGCCGAAACCCTAGGGTATCCTAGGGTACCCCAAAAATTCCCCAAAATTATACTTAACCTCTAAACATCATAAGGGAACATTAGATAACATTATACATATTTTTAGCATCATTATGGACCATAAAACATGGTGGCCGAAACCATAGGGTTTCTAGGGTGTTGATTCTATTCCTTTCATGTTGGCCGAAACCTTGAGGTGTCTTAGGGTACTCCAAAAATTCCTAGAAATTATACTTAACCTCTAAACATCATAATGAAACATTAAATAACATTATACAGATTTTTAGCATCATTATGGACCCTAAAACATGGTGGCCGAAACCATAGGGTTTCTAGGGTGTTGATTCTATTCCTTTCATGTTGACCGAAACCTTGAGGTGTCTTAGGGTACTCCAAAAATTCCCAAAAATTATACTTAACCTCTAAACATCATAAGGGAACATTAAATAGCATTATACAGATTTTTAGCATATTTATAGACCTAAAAATCATGGTGGCCGAAACCCTTAAGCATGAGGGTCTTGGTTTTCCTTCCTTTCAACATCAAATTCGAAAACCAACCACTATATCATACTAAAAATCATAAAAATCATAGGGAACTATTATACCACAGGTGATGGAGTCTTACCTTGGGATTTCTTGATTTTTAGACCTTAAAAGAGAAAGAACTTGTAGAACTCTTGACCCTTGATCCCTCCTTGCCCTTGCACTCTTGTGAAGACTTTAGATCTAGGAGATGGAACCTTGGTGGAAAACTTTTCCAAGGGGAAAACCTCTTCTTGGTGCTCGGCAAGAATGAGGGGAGGAAGGGGTTCGAATATGCAAGTAATGGGAAGAAGAGGTAACTCCCAAAACCCCCCTTTAATAGCCCATTAAGAAGGTAAATGAAGAGTCTCTCCATGACTCTTCATCTTCTTCCTAATCTTAACTTACATCCACTTCATTTCCTCATAGAAATCCTTTGCTAGGTGAGTTGGTTAAGGCTTACATGGTTGTACAAGAGGTCCAAGGTTCAAATCTTTGCTGCATGCATTAATTTTCCATTTTATTTTTATTTTTATTTTTTTCTAATATTCGAAAATCCCCTAAAAATTCCCCCATAATTATGTTAATATTTCCCATTAAAATCTCTTTATATTTCTATAAATTTTTACCTAAAATTCACCAATAATCATGGTACTAGAAAGCCCATATAAGGCCCATTAGTACTTAACTTCTAAATTTTAATAGGAAACCATGCTAAAACTCACCCATAATCATACTAATATTCCTAATTAAAATTCCATTTATATTTATCTTAAATTCTACCTAAAATCCACTAATAATCATGGTACTAGGAAAGCCCATATAAGGCCCATTAGTACTTAGTTTCTCAATTTAGATGAGAAAAATATGGATTTCTAGGCTAAGGTTCGTACTAATATCTCTAGGTCCCTCGGAAAATTATCTAGACATGCTTAATATTTTAGGAAAATATTAAGAGAATTTTCCAGATCGTTACACCAACAAAGATCTTATTTTGCTGTACTGAAATAGGCCAGAGGTAAAGTACAGGCATGGGTACCTAAACTGTACCTGAACAAACCAACTGGATCAAATCAGTATTGGATCCCCAAGGACAAGATTCACATCTTGCCTAATCATTATCGTGGCTATAGTCCAGGGGGA
The DNA here is from genome assembly GCA_024364735.1 of Boesenbergia rotunda. Taxonomy (NCBI): domain Eukaryota; kingdom Viridiplantae; phylum Streptophyta; class Magnoliopsida; order Zingiberales; family Zingiberaceae; genus Boesenbergia; species Boesenbergia rotunda. The sequence goes on from JAGFNQ010001023.1 coordinate 73,371, forward strand.
GCCAAGTTGAAAACTATATTTATTGTTAAATAAAATTTAATTCTTGCAATTTGCCTGATTGATTGATTATTTAAATTTCTGCAATTTACCATGCTTAGACCTAGGTTAGTATAAGGACTAAACAAACTTAACTGAAACTTAACAACATAGTATTGGGTGGAGGTGAGATGATAGTACGTTAGGGAAACCAATTCTAATAAGATCAAGTTCACTTGGTCTCTTTAGACTAGTGAAACTAGCCGAAGCTACCAATCCAAAATCCAAACTAGTTAGACCAGAACTTTTTCAAAGATTAATTTTGAAAATGAAATTTCATTAAATGGCTTTGTCAAGGAAAGGGTTGATGATCCAATAAGGCTACGGCCAAAGAAGGCCTAGTGCCTTGCCAAGACCTGGAAGCCAATTTTTGAATTTCAAATTAAAATTACTTTTTGTTAAATTCAAATCTAACACAATTTTCAGTTAAGTATAGATTCAAACATCTCCTTTTAAAATAAATTGAAATGTTTTCAAAAATTAATTAAGGTTTTCAAAATAAATAATAATTTCTCAAAAATAATTTTACTCATCAAAACCTGTCTCACAAAACCTATAAGGCTAACGTGATTGAAAACCTTAGATTTGGGTAAGACAGACTAGGCAGTGAAACTCAATTTAAGCTATTCCTGACTCTAATTGGATCGAAATCAATAAAACTCTTTATGTGTAGGAACATAAAGATTTGGACCAATGGATGTTGGATAGCGGTTGCTCCAGACACATGACTGGAGATAAATTGATGTTCACCAAACTCAAGTTCAAGAACCTAGGCTCAGTGGCATTTGGCAACAATGCTACACTCAAGGTAATTGGGTCAGGTAATATTGAGCTTAAAACTGACTTTATTATTAAGAAAGTTCTTTTGGTTGAAAACTTCAAATTTAACTTGCTTAGCATAAGTCAGTTATGTGATTCGGGTTATGTAGTCACCTTCAACAATTCTAACTGCCTGATTAGAAATGTACAAGACTCAGAAATCATACTTAAGGGCACTAGGAAAAATAATGTATACATTATAAACCTTCCCTCAGCACCCAAATGTATGCTAACTCAATTAGAACAATCGAACCTCTAGCGTAGGAGACTAGGTCACACTAATCTGAGGACTATCTCAAAAGTCACCCAACTTGGCCTAATCAAAGGAATCCCCAAAATTAAAAACAATGAAAACCTAATATGTGAATCATGTAATCAAGGTAAACAAACCAAATCTAATCACAAACTAATCCAATCTGACCAAACTCAAACCACACTTGAGCTCCTGCACCTTGACCTATTTGATTCACATGGAGCCAAGTCACTAAGCGGGAACCGATACTGCTTAGTAATAGTTGATGATTATTCTAGGTTTACTTGGGTTAGGTTTCTAAAAACCAAAGATGAAACCCTAAACATATTTAATAATTTCTGCAAATTAATTGAAAATCAAAACGATACTAAAATTAAAAGAGTTAGGAGTGACCACGGGGGAGAATTTGAAAATCAACGGTTTGAGGAATTTTGTAAGGTCAATGGGTATTTGCATTAATTTTCATGTCCTAGAACCCCCCAACAAAATGGGATAGTAGAAAGAAGAAATAGAACATTACAGGAAGTCGCTAGAGCTATGCTCAATGAATTTAACTTAGCAAACCAATTTTGGGCAGAAGCGATTAGTACGGCTTGTTACATCCAGAATAGGGTTCTAATTAATAAGCGATACAACAAAACACCCTATGAACTGTACTACCATAGGCTCCTAAATCTACACTACCTAAGGGTCTTTGGATGCAAAGTCCATATCCTAAACACCAAAGACTACTTAGGAAAATTTCAATCCAAATCAACCCTAGGTATCTTCCTAGGATACTCAACCACAAGTAGAGCCTATAGAGTTTACAACAAACAAACTAAGAAAATTGAAGAAACAACTAACTTAATATTTGATGAAGAAGTCAACTCAACATCTGATAATCCAGACCTAACTTCATCAAATTCTGATCAAGAAAATAATGAACAAACTAGTGAACCCTTAATTGAATCCTTAAACGAACTAACTATTGAACCAATTAATGAGTCAACTGAACCAATTATCGAACCAACAAATGAACCAGCCCAAAGAGTCGAATCAAATAGTGAACCAAACCGACCAGCCGGACCTGAGGCTGAACCAAGTTCTAGGAGAACCAAGAAACCTAGACTTAGTCACCCAACCGATCAAATTGTGGGTGATCCAACTCTAGGAGTTAGGACTAGATCCTCCTATAGAAACCTTAGTCAAATAGCTATGATATCAAAAATAGAACTCAAAACTATAGATGAAGTCCTACCTGACCCTGATTGGATCATAGCTATGCAAGAAGAATTAGCCCAATTTGAGAGGAACCAAGTCTGGGAACTAGTGCCTAAACCCGAAGGCAAATCCATCATTGACACTAAGTGGGTCTTTAGGAATAAGCTAAATGATCAAGGTGAAATAGTTAGAAATAAAGCCCGCTTAGTAGCTAAGGGATTCAGCCAAGTAGAGGGATTAGATTACGATGAAACATATGCCCCAGTAGCTAGACTTGAGTCCATTAGAATGTTGTTAGCCTTTGCATCCCACAAAGGATTTAAGCTATACCAAATGGATGTAAAGTCAGCCTTCCTAAATGGATTCATTAAAGAAGAAGTTTATGTAGGACAACCCCCTGGGTTTGAGGACTTAGACAAACCTGAACACATTTACAAATTAACTAAAGCACTATATGGGTTAAAACAAGCACCTAGGGCTTGGTATGAACGTTTGTCAACCTACTTAACTTCAAAAGAATTTAAACAAGGACAAATTGACTCAACCCTATTTATTAAAACCCTAGGAAAAGATATATTTATTGCCCAAATTTACGTAGATGACATAATCTTTGGATCCACCAACACAAACTTCCTAAAAGAATTTATCAAGATAATGGAAAATGAATTTGAAATGAGCTTAGTTGGAGAGCTTACCTTTTTCCTAGGACTACAAATCAAACAAACTAGAGATGGAAACTACGTCCATCAATCCAAATATGCTAAAGAGTTAATAAAGAAATTTAAAATGGATAATTCTAAAAGCATAAGTACCCCCATGGCCACTAATGTAAAAATAGATAGTGACCCTGATGGTAAGCCAGTAGACCTCAAACTATATAGAAGTATGATAGGTAGTCTACTGTACCTTACAGCCAGCAGACCTGACATTCTTTTTTGCTGTAGGGATGTGTGCTAGATACCAAACCTGTGCTAAAGAAACGCACTTAGCAGCCCTAAAAAGAATACTAAGATATATAAAGGGCACCCTAAATGTAGGGATTTGGTATCCTAGAACCTCAACCTTCAATTTGTCAGGATACTCGGATTCTGACTATGCTGGTTGTAAATTAGATAGAAAGAGCACAAGTGGAAGCTGCCAACTGTTAGGAGATAGTCTAGTAAGTTGGTGTAGCAGAAAACAACACTGTGTAGCTCTGTCCACAACTGAAGCTGAGTATGTAGCCTTAGGAGAGTGTGTAGCACAACTTTTATGGATGATGCACACTCTTAAGGACTTCCAGCTCAACTACACCCAAACTCAAGTATTTATTGACAATATAAGTTCAATTAATCTAACGAAGAACCCAATCCAACATTCCAGAACAAAAACATAGAAGTTAAACATCACTTCGTAAGAGACCATGTAGCCAGGGGTGAGATAGTACTTAAACATATAGACTCAAAATCCAACTTAGCTGATATATTCACAAAACCCTTACCTGAGTCTGAGTTCAGCTCACTAAGAAGGCAGTTAGGATTGTGCTCTGTAGAATAGATTAACTCTACTTTTTTTTTTTGCTTTATTTATTTAAAAAAAAATTTTGAAAAACTGTTTTACTTAATTTCAAAATCAGTTTTTTCTTAGTTTATTTCAAAACTACCCCTTTCAAAACTAGGGCTTTTTCGCAAATGGACTTAGCCTAGGCCCTAACCCTAGAACTGCATGCACCTATAGATTTAGAAGCCAGCATCTCACAAGCACTTAGGGTACTTTTGATTGATAACCTAGAAAGGGTTGAGATGCTTAGG
>JAGFNQ010001024.1:0-222026 GCA_024364735.1 Boesenbergia rotunda
GTGGTCCAAAATGGAACGCAAATTCAGAGAAGACATGATCGAGTGATTATCCTAGAAATACAAATTGAGCTTATGTGAGAAGAATGATTAAAGAATGTATCAACATACATTAATAAAATCCTATTTATTTTTCAAATTGAATCACCCTTTTTTTTTCAATTCGGGAGATCGTAGGAACATCTCCAAATAGGTTGATATCCAACCATAGATAAGAACAACCATGGCTGTTGCCATCAAGTTATTCTTAGCTATGAAGGTAGGTAATTATACCGATTACATATCACATATATGTAACTATCACTTTATGCTGTCAACTAATTGAATGTTTGCATAAATCATTGGGTTGTTAACTCATTAACAAGTATGCAACATTATACATAGCACCCAACTGCACCTCTCTTTACATCGACCTTGGCTGTGGCACAACAAATCGATGCTCTAAGCTTAAGGCTGACCCATTAATCAAGAAATAGTTTTAATATGGTTGGAGCTCATTCAACCGTTTAGTCAGGCTTGGATGTGTCCAACAACCAAAACTAAGGATTGACCTCTGACTCCAACTATATTATTCATAAACTAATTCCATGGTTTGAACATGTTGAGGTTCAAGCCGGGCATGGATGTGTCCATCAACCCAAACGAGAAACAAAACTCCGATTCTAACCATATTAATAGAAGGTGTTGGCCTTAATATTTTGTAAGGGGTTTTGGGTCTCATCCTTTCTTTTCAAAGCACATTCATGACATATAATTATGTCATGACTAACGATTTCCTTAATAAAGTATGTATGTGACTTAATTTATCAAGTCTCATTAATTGAATTAGGAACCGGATTTCCTAATTCTAATTTCATACTTTATTCAAGGAATTGTTTTGGGAAACAATTTCCTAAATTGTCATAATCAATTTCGGAAATAATATGTTTAAGACTTTGATTTCTCTAAATCAAATCTTATTAAATTAAGAGACAGATTCCCTTAATTCAACCACATATTATTTTCATGAAAATCTCATTTAAGAAAACTCTATAGGAAACCATTTTCCTAATTAATTTTGGAGACAACAATATGTAAGAGCATCACCTCTTAAATCAAATTTCCAAGATTTGATCACATATTTTATTCATGGATTAATTAATTACAACAAATTATTTTCTAAGGGTGGCTCCCTGAGGATCAGATACCCAAAGAAAAGAAATTTATCGTAAATCCAATTTGGTCCGCTCCCCGAGGCCTAACCAAATTAAACATGACAATTTTATTCAAAATAGGAAATTAAATTACAACAACTAACTTTAAATTGGACGGCTCCCCGAGGCTCAATCCAAAATAAAGAATTTTGTTAATAATTTAAAACCAATTCGAATTTAATTATCAATTAATGATCCATAAATTTGTCTAGACTTTCTTGAAAGAAAGTGCCCAAAAATGTGAGATTTCATAATAGGTTTTCAGAATAATTGTAAGTTTCTGGTACAAAGAAAACTTACATATTTTCAAAATTAAAATATTTCCAAAATAGGAAATTTCCAAAATTGGAAAGATTCCAAAGATGGAAAGTTTTCACAATTATCATAAAATTTCAGAAACTAGGATATTTCAAAAGTTTGCGAAATTTCATGAGGATTTCCAAACTTTGAAATTCCTAAATCTAATATTTATCATAATTGGAAAGTTTCCATAATTCGAAAATTTTCCAAAATTGAGATCATGACAAAGTTTTCCGCAAAACAATTATATGATTATGTCGAACACTAACCGGCTCTGATACCACTGTTGTGACCGGGTGCATGTCGACATGGATACGGGTTCGTAATTTTAAAGTTTAATTACGTGCAGCGGAAGGTTTAGCATAAATAATTTCTCAAATTATTTTGACCACGTATCTAGCATGCGACCTTATTGTGTGTGGACATGATCATAAATTAAAATTTTGCAGAAAAAGTAAACTAATTTACTTTGTACCTCGCGTAACTCGAAGAAAGGGACGAGATCCAACCGTAGCGTCCCTTGGAAGCTTCGCCTCTATTCGCGTCCACGTCGAGTTCTCTTCGGGATGACTTCGCAAAGCCACGAGTTTTGTGCCGACAAGAACTACTAGATTCTCCAAAGGCACAACTAGAATATCAAGAGAGAAAGATGGAAGACTAACCACCAAGTAACGAAATCAAGATCCGGGAGAGGAAGGAGTTGCGATCCACTTCTTCTTCTTCTTTGTCACCTTCTTGGTGGAGGAGGCTCTCGGGAAGCCTAGGCGGTGCGCCGGCCCTAGAGAGAGAAAGGGGCGCCGGCCCTAGAGAGAGAGGGAGAGAATAAGGGAGAGAGAGAGAGCTTCTTAATCTCTTGATTAATTGGAATTCAAGGCTTGCCTTTGGTTCCTTTATATAGTAGCCTCTCCATTGCCAAGTCTCCCTTTTAACGGAATAAATTTACATTAGAAATTTATCTTATAAATTTTCTTATGAATTATTCTGTTATGCCAAGTTTTATTATAACTAAATTTATAATAAAACAAACACATCTCCCAATTTATTATGGAATAAATTTTTACAAGAAATTTATTATATAAATTTTTCTTATCATGGAAAAATCAATTCACAATTGATTTTATAAAATAAAATAAACCATTTAAAGTTTATTTTAATCTCCATGAAAATAAATTTATTTATATAAATTTCTTTACATAAATTTCTTTATATAAATTTATTTATCCATAATTTTATAAAACAAATCGCGCTTGATTTATTTTATAATTTAAACCAAATAAATTGGTTTTCTCTCCATGTGGTGGCCGGCCAAACCAAAGAGGGTGGGGACCCTCTTTGGCTAGCCAAACCGAGCCGCCTCCTCGCGAATTAAACTCATTTAATTCGCCTAATAAGCCTTCAAAAGACTTAGCCGTTTTAGGCTTCCGATGCGCCTCTGACAAATTCAGATTCGACTTATTTCTCTTGATCGGAAAATGCAATTTCCAACTCGTTTTAAATCCCTCGGATTACTCGTTGTGCGTGTGACTAAATAGGCTTTCGATTTATGTTGGCTGTCTATAATTAACCAATCATAGAACGATCATGAGTGGCACCTAGTAGTACATTATGACCCTCAATTAATCGAAAGATCAATGGTTGACCTTAGAAAGAATTCTGAAACCCTTGAGCAGCTATAATGAGTCGTGCCTCATTCCCTTCACCATCTTATACCCACTTGGTTCAGGACACGGTCTCTGTGTGTCAGTCCCCACTAGGCTAACTACGTCACACCTAGCCCAAGTAATGTCTTTCTCGTCCAATGGATTCTAATTACTCACATGTGTCTAAGAGATTCATACTCTGAACATGTCATGCTCTTGCCAGAGGCTTCGAGTAACAATCCGACGATAGGCCTCGGGTATACATCTCCTCGCAAGGAGTGGTAAATCCTTTGTAGGCTGTTCAAACATCTTCGGGCACTTCGGCTTATACCCAACCATCCTGGGTCCACACCTCCATGGAGATGCTTGCTTAAGATGTCAAAGTATAAGTCTCCATGACCAAGATGACTTGAACACCGCAAGTCAAAGGAACATCGCACTTAAGCTGCAGTAAGAACTTCACTGACATGTCTATATGTAGACTACCATATGAAGTCTTACAGCCAGTCACTCCAATGAACTAGTTCCCTTAACTAGCATCCATGTTTATCTCCGGACATCTCAATGTCACCAGCCAGTGAGAATCAACTGATTAGAGAATAACCCATGCTAGTCTCAACAGAATTGATAGTGTCCCTATTTATCAATTCATCGACTAGGGACAATTTCAATACTTCACAATTGCACATGTAGAGATAATCACTAGTTGTGAATTCATCACAAATTCTCTCATGCTGTGAATTGTATTGCGGACATTCAGTAAATGAGATTAAGATCCCAATCAAATACACAAACATGTATACTCAAATAGTAAATTTTCATTTATTAAAGTAAATGATTACAATCATAAGGCGATTGCCTTAGGACACTTCTCTCATATTACTAACAGAGAAACCTCACCACAACACTTCGGACGCTATCTGAGCACAAGAGACTACTAACTCACTTTACCCAGGCGAGTTTTGTCAAGAGTCTCAACCCAAACCGAGTTCTCTTTAAATAGAACTCGGGCTTGAAACCCTCACTGGCAGTCGACTGCTCCAAGGGCAGTCGACTGCCCTACTCAGAATTCGACCGTTGACAGCCCCAACGTTTGAATCCAGTTGTACACCAGTCGACTGCTCGCAAAGCATCCAACTAGTCCAGGGCCAGATCCATTTGTGAGTTTTGGCAGTCGACTGGACAATCCCCATTCGACTGCCCAGCTTACCACAGCACTCTTACTCACTCTCTCGGCCCTCCTTCACGTTAGCCTTCAGGCCCTTGTTAGTGATATGAGAGAAGTGTCCTAAGGCATTCGCCTTATGATTGTAATCATTTATTCTAATAAATAAATATTCACTATTTGAGTATACATGTTTGTGTATTTGATTGAGATCTTAAACTCATTTACTGAATGTCCATAATACAATTCACAGCATGAGAGAATTTGTGATGAATTCACAACTAGTGATTATCTCTACATGTGCAATTGTGAAGTATTGAAATTGTCCCTAGTCGATGAATTGATAAATACGGACACTATCAATTCTATTGAGACTAGCATGGGTTATTCTCTAATCAGCTGATTCTCACTGGCTGGTGACATTGAGATGTTCGGAGATAAACATGAATGCTAGTTAAGGGAACTAGTTTATTGGAGTGACTGGCTGTAAAACTTCATATGGTAGTCTACATTTATATATGTCAGTGAAGTTCTTACTGTAGCTTAAGTGCGATGTTCCTTTGACTTGCGGTGTTCAAGTCATCATGGTCATGGAGACTTATACTTTGACATCTTAAGCAAGCATCTCCAAGGAGGTGTGGACCCAGGATGATTGGGTATAAGCCGAAGTGCCCGAAGATGTTTGAACAACCTACAAAGGATTCACCACTCCTTGCGCGGAGATGTATACCCGAGGCCTATTGTCGGATTGTTACTCGAAGCCTCTAGCCAGAGCATGACATATTCAGAGTATGAATCTCTTAAATACATGAGAGTAATTAGAATCCGTAGGATGAGAAAACGTTACTTGGGCTAGGTGTGACATAGTCAGCCTAGTGGGAACTGACACACATAGACCATGTCCTGAACCAAGTGGGTATAAGATGGTGAAGGGAAGGGGCACAATTCATTATAACTGCTGAAGTGTTTCAGAATTATTTCTGAGGTCAACCGTTGATCTTTCGATTAATTGGGGATCATGATGTACTACTAGGTGTCACTCATGATCGTTCTATAATTGATTAATTTTAGACGGCCAACATAAATCGAAAGCCTATTTAGTCACACGCATACGAGTAATCCGAGGGATTTAAAATGAGTTGAAAATTGGATTTTCCAATCAAGAGAGATTAAGTTTGGTTGAGCCAAACGATAAGTCGAATTTGAATTTTTCAGAGACGCATCGGAAGCGTAAAATGGCTAAGTCTTTTGAAGACTTAATAGATGAATTAAATAAGTTTAATTCATTGGGGCTTGGCTTGGATGGGCCGGCCAAAGAGGGCCTCCATCCATTTTGCTTGGCTGGCCACAACAAAGGGAGAGAACCAAGTTTTTGGTTCAATTTATAAAATAAACCAAGTGTGGTTTGTTTTATAAAATTATGGATGATATAAATTTTTATATAATAAACCAAGGTTTCGTTTATTTTTCATGGAATTAAAATGAACCATGGATTGGTTTATTTTATAAAATCAATCATGGATTGATTTACCATGATAAGGAAATTTATTCCATAGAAAGAAAAGAAAAATTAAGGGTGACCGGTCGAATTTATTCCATAGGAGAGAAGAGACTTGATTGATTTTTTATCATGAATTAAAATATGATTTTAACCATGATATAAAATCAAACATGGCATGATGGAATAAGTTATTTCATCTTTGAGAGGCTTGATGGTTGAGAGGCCACTATATAAAGGACCCAAGGCAAGGCTTGGGTGATAATAAAAGAGATGAAGGCATAGGCTCTCTCCCTCTCTTTCTCTCCTTCTGTTCTCCCCTTCTTGCCTTGCGCCAACCAGCCCCAAGAAGGAGCACCAGCCGGCCGCCCCTGCCCTTTCCCTGCCGACCACCACCTACTGCTGGAGAAGGAAGCTCCGGCCATCTCTTGGCCGGAAGAAGGTGCTGCCGGAATTAGAGTTTGCCGCAAGGATCCTTTTGTCGCAAGCCTCTTCTTTTGCTTTGCCGAAATTTTGATTTCGGCCATCCTTTTGTGGTTAGTCTTCTAACATCTCTCTTGGTTTTTCTTGTTGCGTTCTCAGAGAATCTAGTAGTTCTCGAGAACACGACACTCGTGACTTTGCGAAGTCATCCCGAAGATACTCGGCGTGGACGCGAATAGAGGCGGAGCTTCTAAGGGACGCTTACGGTTGGATCTCGTCCCTTCCTTCGAGTTACGTGAAGTAATACGTAAATTAGTTTATGTTTCTGTAAAATTTTAAATATATGATCGTGTCTACACAAGATAAAATTGCATGCTTAGATGTGTGGTTAAATAATTTGAGAAATTATTTATGCTAAACCTTCCACTGCACGTAATTAATTTTTAAAATTATGAACCCGCATCCATGTCAACATGCACCCGGTCCCAACAGTGGTATCAGAGACGAGGTTTGTGTTCGACATAATCATATAATTGTTTTGCGGAAAGCTTTATCATGATCTCAATTTTGAAAAATTTTCAATTATCGAAACTTTCCAATTATGGTAAATTTTCGATTTAGGAATTTCAAAGTTTGGAAATTTTTGATTTTATGATAATTGTAAAAACTTTCGATTTTTGGAATCTTTCCAATTTTGGAAAAACGTAAGTTTTCTTTGTACCAGAAACTTACAATTATTCTGAAAACCTTTTATTTTTGGAAACTTTCCATTTATGGAAAGCTCGCAATTTTGGGCACTTTCTTTCAAGAAAGTCTAGACAAATTATGGGATTATTAATTGGCATTTAAATTTATAATTGGATATTAAATTATTTACAAAATTCTTTATTTTGGATTGAGCCTAGGGGAGCCGTCCAATTTAAAGTTAGTTGTTATAATTAAATTTCCTAAATTGAATTTAAACTGTCAAATCCTTATTTTGGATTGAGGCTCGGGGAGCCGTCCAAATTAAGTTATTGATATTAATTTTCTATAAATAAAATATGTGATCAAATCTTGAAAATTTTTGAGGTGATTCTCATACGATAATTTCCTTATTTGATTTATGAGGTGATGCTCTTACATATTATTGTCTCCAAAATTAATTAGGAAAATTATTTCCTATAGAGTATATTTCCTTAAATAAGATTTTCATGAAAATAATATGTGGTTGAATTAAAGGAATCTGTCTCTTAATTTAATAAGATTTGATTTAGAGAAATCAAAGTCTTAAACATATTATTTCCGAAATTGATTATGATAATTCAGGAAATTGTTTCCCAAAACAATTCCTTGAATAAAGTATGAAATTAGAATTAGGAAATCCGGTTCCTAATTCAATTAATGAGACTTGATAAATTAAGTCACATACATACTTTATTAAGGAAATCGTTAGAACATGACATAATTATATGTCATGAATGTGCATAAAAGAAAAGGATGAGACCCAAAACCCCTTACAAAATATTAAGGCCAACACCTTCCATTAATATGGTTAGAACCGGAGTTTTGTTTCTCGTTTGGGTTGATGGACACATCCATGCCCGGCTTGAACCTCAACATGTTCAAACCATGGAATTAGTTTATGATTAATATAGTTGGAGTCAGAGGTCAATCCTTAGTTTTGGTTGTTGGACACATCCAAGCCTGACTAAACGGTTGAATGAGCTCCAACCATATTAAAACTATTTCTTGATTAATGGGTCAGCCTTAAGCTTGGAGCATCGATTTGTTGTGCCACAGCCAAGGTCGATGTAAAGAGAGGTGCAGTTGGGTGCTATGTATATTGTTGCATACTTGTTAATGAGTTAACAACCCAATGATTTATGCAAACATTCAATTAGTTGATAGCATAATGTGATAGTTACATATGTATAATATGTAATCGGTATAATTACCTACCTTCATAGCTAAGAATAACTTGATGGACTCTAGCCATGGTTGTTCTTATCTATGGTTGGATATCAACCTATTTGGAGATGTTCCTACGATCTCCCGAATTGATAAAAAGGGTTATTCAATTCGAAAAATAAATAGGATTTAATTAATGTATATTGATGCATTCTTTATCATTCTCATCACATAACCTCAATTTGTATTTCTAGGATAATCACCTGATCATGTCTTCTCTGAATTTGCGTTCCATTTTGGACACCAATAAGCTGACTGGGCCAAACTTCATGGACTGGCTTCGAAACCTGAGGATAGTCCTCAAGGCAGAAAAGCTTGCTTATGTCCTTGAAGAACAACTTCCCAACCATCCTCCTGAAGATGCAACTCCAGACCAGTTAGTGGCCTATCAGAAACATGTGGCCGATTCTGAACTTGCGAGTTGCATCATGCTGGCCGCTATGGTACCTGAGCTACAAAAGCAGCATGAGCATATGGATGCTCATACCATCGTCTTCCATCTTCATGAGCTATTTGACGAGCAGGCGAGATCCGAAAGGTTTGAGGTCTCCAGACTCCTCTTCACCTCTAAGATGCAGGAAGGCACTTCTGTTTCACAGTTTGTGTTGAAGATGTTGGGGTACATTGAGCGACTAGGCACACTCGGATTTGCAATGGATCACGAACTAAGTATTGACTTAATTCTGCATTGTTTGCCCAAGAGTTACTCACAGTTTGTGATGAACTATCGGATGAACAAACTGGAGACTACCATTCCTGAGTTGCTTAACCTGCTGAAGACTGTAGAGCCTTCTGTAAAGCAGGATCAGAAGATGGTACTGTTAGTTGGTTCCTCAAAGAAAGGCTCTAAGAGGAAGCCCAAAGAACAAAATAAGGGAAGGAAGAAAAAGGCCAAAAAGATTGAAAAGGCACCAAAAGGCACTTGCCATCACTGCGGCAAGGAGGGCCATGGCGAAGAAACTGCAAGGTTTATCTTGAGTCCTTGAAGAAGAAGGCATCCGATGCCCCATCCTCTTCAGGTATCTTCGTTATTGAATGTCACTCTATTTCCTCGGACACCTGGGTACTTGATACTGGGTGTAGCTCACATATATGTAATGACATACAGGGGCTAAGGAATAGAAGAAGACTCGTCAAGGGAGAAGCGAATTTGCGAGTTGGAAATGGAGCAAAGATTGCTGTTGTTGCCATCGGAACATATTTGCTAAAGCTCCCTACTGGACTTGTCTTAGAATTGGATAATTGTTATTTTGTTCCTTCGTTAATAAAGAACATTGTATCTATTTCATGCTTGAATGAAAAGGGTTATCATTTAACTTTTAGTAACAATTGCTGTTACATAACTTTAAATGGTGTTCTTTATGGGACCGGAACTTTATGCAATGGTATCTACACGTTAGATTTATCCGGTGACGTATTCAATATCGAAGTTAGCAACAAACGTGCTCGAATAGATAATCAAATAGACTCCTATATGTGGCATTGTCGTCTTGGCCATGTAAGTAAGAAACGCATGACCAAATTACACCGATGTGAAATTCTGGAATCATTTGAACCCGGTTCATTTGATACATGCGAATCATGCTTAAAAGGCAAGATGACTAAATTACCCTTTTCCGGAAAAGGTAAACCAGTGGGAGAATTGCTTGGTCTAATACTGATATATGTGGACCAATGTCAACTCTTGCACAAGGAGGCTATAGCTACTTCATTACCTTTATCGATGATCACTCACGATTCAGGTATGTGTTCTTAATGAAACACAAATCTGAAGCTTTTAAGAAATTCAAAGAGTTCAGAAGTGAAGTAGAGAAACAACTTGGCAAAAGTATTAAGATACTTCGATCCGATTGGGGTGGTGATAACTTAAGTCAAGAGTTTCAAGATTATCTTAGGGACAATGGGATATTGTCTCAATGGACTCCGCCATATACACCACAGCATAATGGTGTATCTGAGAGGCGTAACCGAACCTTGATGGACATGGTTAGATCTATGATGAATCATGCAACTCTTCCAAAATCCTTTTGGGGCTATGCGCTTAAGATAGCTGTTTACTTACTAAACAGAGTCCTGACCAAGGTAGTCTCTACTACTCCATATGAGACGTGGAATAGTAAGAAACCTCATTTATCTCACCTAAAGATATGGGGTTGTCCTGCTTATGTAAAGCGGATTGTATCAGACAAAGTGGATGCTAAGTCTGATAAATGTGTATTTATTGGATACCCTAAGGAAACGAAAGGTTACCAATTCTATCATCCCTTGGAACAAAAGGTGTTTGTTTCAAGGCATACTGTATTTCTAGAAAAAGTATTTCTTTTACAAGAAAATAGTGGGAGTAGCATTGAACTTGAAGAAGTTCATGAAACTCCAATAGACATTACAGAGACACCTAGTCTAGACCCACAACCAATAACTAATAATGATGAGCTATCAGTTGAACCTAAAACAACACCACTTCTTCGTAGGTCTGATAGGACACGCAATATTCCAGAGAGATACGGATTTCTCATCAGTGAATCGAACGACGTGTTACTCATTAACCATGACGAACCTATCAGTTATGAAGATGTTCTGAAAAATTCAGAAAGGGATAAATGGCTTGAAGCCATGAAGTCGAAAATGGATTCCATGTATAAAAATCAAGTATGGGACTTGGTTAACCCACCTGAAGGGATTAAGCCCATAGGGTGCAAGTGGGTTTTCAAGAAGAAACTGACATGGAAGGTAATGTTGTTACCTTTACACTAGTAGAATTTCCTTAATTTACTTCGTATATTCACCGAAGTCATAGATAGATAATTACCGAAGTAGACACACGTGAAGTAAAAAGGGATTATTTTACTTCGTCATATCACCGAAATCATATCCATGAAAATAGCAAATTCTTTTACAGGTTCAAAGAGGCAAACCGGTTCAGATTTGGACCGATTCTGAAGTAAAAACATGTCTTTTACTTCATTAGTTTTGTAAAGTGCTGAAGTAATCGATGATATATAACTTTACAGTTTAATTGATTGTCGAAGTAAAAAAATATCTGTTACTTTAGTAGTTTTGTAATGCGACGAAGTAATAGATGATATGTAACTTCACAATTTATATTAATTGTCGAAGCAAATATATTTTATAACTTCGCCGATATTTATATTTATCAAAGTATGTAGTATTATGTTACTTCATAGTATATATTTATTGACATAGTAATCGATTTAAAAAACTTCATTGTTTTGTATGATTCAGAAGTAATAGATTTGAAACGACTTCACAATTATTAAATTGTGATGAAGTAAATATTTTTTTTTTAACTTCTTCACAATTTAAATGGATGAAGTATTTTATTTTTGATTACTTCACCTTCAAATTTTATTATTAAAGTAAATAATCATATTTTATTACAATATAATTTTAATTTAATAAAGTAATTGTCAATTACCACCGCACTAATTTAATAAAAGAGTGAAGTAAAAATTCATTAAATGGCAAAGCCAAGGTATCCAAGATGCAAAACATCATATTCCAGAGTTCCAGTAATCAAAATTAAGGCAAGTACAATAAGAGTACAGCCACAGATAATCAAGAAATGTCCAGAAACTTTTTGTTTCAAATGAAAGATCTTTCCATACAGATGCCCTTATCCTTTGGGGCATCATCTAAAAGTAGGTATGTGATTCTGAGAAGCCTAAATAATGATCAGCACGGAGTTTGAAAGAAGAAAAGATAAAAACCAAATAATAGCTCACAAGCATTCGTGAATCATCAACAATCATCCCTGCATTACAGAAAAAATAGTTGTTTCTTTTAGTTCAGAAATGATAAATAAAATCCTACAAAATACATGAATGTATAAATGGATGAAATAGATTTGCACATCTGCAAGCATGCTCACTGATATGGAAATCAATTTATACACAGTCTCAGAAGTGTACCTAGCCAACATTGCTTGCAAAAGCTAAAGAAGTGGTCTGACTTACTCCAACAATCATGGCAGTGAATTTCAACCCCACTAGTTTCACTAGTCCATGGAAGTAGATCTTTCCAGGTGACAAAGTATTCAACAATCAAGACAGAGGCAAATATGAAAACAAATACAGGCCACAACTTACATATAACTTCTCGTTTTAGAAGAATGCACACAACAGGTCGTTGATGCCATGCGTCAAACTGTGACAAATATGATAGGAACACTTCCGCCTCAATTTTTTGTAGTAACTGTTACTACGGTAGCAGAAAACCTGACACAACTTATGTATAGTGTTTTGATGACTGGTTACATGTTTAGGAATGCACAATACCGTTTGGAATTGCAGCAAAGTGTAGAACAGATTTCCCTTCCTGATCCAGAAGAGAAAAGTAAGGATTCAGATCATGCACCTGGTACACAGAAGAAGGTGACTGGAGAAGTTATCAGATGGAACAGTGTAACTGGTCCTGAAAAAATAGATGCTGTAAAATACATAGAATATCTTGAACAGTGTAATTGGAGAATAATTTTTCATTCAATCTTAATCATATTAATGCAACCGCATTGGAATGAAGATGTTAATCTATATAGGAAGACAAACCATTTTTTTGCATTCTCAATCTTTGCATCAGTCACGATATCGATAATCTCTGGTTCTGAGCAAACCTCTGTCAAACACCAATGCGGAGCAACTAAGGCAGAAACCAATCTATATCCCTGTGGTTGGTTAATGAGAAATATTAGCGTGGAATTTAAATTAATTATTTCAGCATCATCATAGGTTCCTACAAATCGGAATAAAATGCAGTGCTCCCAACCAAGATTACACAAGGGTAAGGGAAAATCAGACAAGTTGTACTGTTTTCTTGTGCAAGAGGTTAAAAAAAGAAGGCGGAAAAAAACACTTACAGCCAATCTAATTTTTGGTTCCTGTTTTAGTGCGGAGAGAAATAATCCCTGCCAGCCAAATTTTAAATAGTAACTAAACTTCAACAAAACCAAATTAGTAGATGTCGTGGGCAACTAAAGTAAAATGTATCTCAGACTCCGTGTTGTGTGACAATGGTCGAAGATTGTTTGTTAATTAAGTATAGTTCCAATATACAAATAAACTCGAACAGCATCATTTGGAATTCTGCTCCGCCACACCTTAGAAGAAAATTAGAATAAGTGTGATATAATATGAAAAAGTGAAGAAGAAACTAACTGATGGTTTAAGCTTTGGTGTGTTTGCAGCAGCTGTATAGATGAGACGCCTAAGATTTTCCTCAGCCTTATCATCCAGTACCCTGCTAACTTCTGGTCGGTCCTGAAAAATAGATGCTGTAAAATACATAGAATATCTTGAAGTTATCAGATACTATTCTTACACATTTTACAAGTGTTAGAAGAACCATATCAGTATACCCTATCTATGCATTGCATTCTAAGACATGAAATTCCTTTTCGTAATAGTATTCCCTAGGGCAGGAGCTGCCAAAAATCATAGGGCAGAAAACCAACCTAGTTGGCGAGCTAATATGGTTGCAGGACCGGATCGGTTAGAGATGATGGCGTCACGCTCAAACAAAACACTTGCCTCTTCTTCACGTGGCCAAAAAAACTCAAAGGGGAAGACTCGGCGGTGCTACAGAGAGGAAGAAAACTAGTGGCACTGTGGGGAAAGGAGAGAAGGGGGTGGGAGAGGGAAGAAAACTGAAAGGAAAAGAAGAGGAGCAAGCGAAGGAGACGATGGAAGCCTCGAGCTTGTGCGTCGAGCAGAGGAGGAGTCACTTGTGCATTATCAGGAAGAGGGGAAGGTGCTTGTGCGCCGATAGGAAGAGGGGATGCGTGCCGTCATGCAGAAGGGGGAGGTGTGTCATGCATCATCAGGAAGATGGGACGGAGGTGCGTCGTCGGGTAAAAGGGGGCGGCGCGTCGTCGGGAGAAGGGGGAGGCGTTGCAGTTGTGCGCGATGAAGATGAAGTTAGGGCCGGATTGGGGAGTTTTAAGGATTACTTTAAAAATAAATATAAACTGGTTAATTTATTGATAAACGAAAATATATTTTAGTTGATTTAAACTTATTACTTCGGTATAGAAATTTATGGATTTTATTTTATAACTTATTACTTCATCAAATATTTATTATGAAGTAAAATATCAGATAAATTTAGTAGTAAGACCCACAATTTTTAAGCTATGAAGTTTAAAATGAAATTTACTTCGTCAAATTTATTACCGAAGTTGATTAACATATATTACTTCGTTAAAAGATTTCGCCGAAGTAATCTATGGCGAAGTCTATTCTTGATTTTCACATAGTGTTAAGGCTAGATTAGTTGCAAAAGGATATCGTCAGAAACAAGGAATTGATTATGACGAAACCTATTCGCCAGTAGCTATGCTTAAATCCATTCGGATGCTCCTGGCCATAGCAGCTCATTATGATTATGAGATATGGCAAATGGATGTGAAAACAACTTTCCTTAATGGAAACCTGCTTAAGGATGTATACATGATACAACCTGAAGGTTTCACATCGGTTAATAAAACCAAAGTATGCAAGCTTCGACGATCCATATATGGACTAAAGCAAGCATCCAGGAGCTGGAACATCCATTTTGATGAGACAATCAAAGAGTTTGATTTCTCATAAAATCCTAACGAACCTTGTGTGTACAAGATGGTTAGTGGGAGTGCAGTCGTATTCCTAGTGTTATATGTCGATAACATATTACTTATAGGAAACGATATATCAGTCTTACAATCAGTTAAAATTTGGTTGTCCAAAACTTTATCCATGAAAGACCTGGGAGAAGCAACCTATATCCTTGGGATTAGAATCTATAGAGATAGATCAAAACGGTTGCTTAGTCTTTCGCAGTCTACATATATAGACCAAGTGCTAGAAAGGTTTAGCATGTCGGAATCGAAGAATGGTTACCTTCCCATCAGGCATGGGATCAACCTTTCGAAGTCTATGTGTCCGCGCACAGAAGACGAGAGGATTTGCATGAATAAGATTCCTTATGCATCCGCGATAGGATCTATCATGTATGCTATGTTATGTACTAGGCCCGATGTATCGTATGCTTTGAGCATCACAAGCAGATACCAGTCTGATCCAGGAATGGATCATTGGGCGGCTGTCAAGACAATCCTCAAGTACTTAAGAAACAATAAGGATGTGTTCCTAATATATGGAGAAGGTGATATGGTAATACGTGGGTATACAGATGTCAGTTTCCAGACAGATAAGGATGACTCCAAATCTCAGTCTGGATACGTATTTATTTTGAATGGAGGCGCAATAATTTGGAAGAGTTCCAAGCAAGACACCGTAGCGGATTCTACCACGGAAGCAGAATATATTGCAGCTTCGGAAGCAGCAAAGGAAGCAGTCTGGATCATGAAGTTTGTCTCAGAACTTGGTGTGGTTCCAACCATTGATGAAGCAATACCGGTTTACTGCGACATCAATGGAGCTATTGCAAAAGCAAAGTAACCAAGGTCTTATCAGCGATCCAAACATGTGCTTCGCTGCTATCATCTGATCAGAGAGATTATAAGTACGAATGATATACAAATTGAGAAAATTTCCACTGAAAGGAATTTAGCGGATCCTTTAACTAAGGCCTTGGCTCAAAGCAAGTTTGAGGGTCATGTTAGAGCCTATGGTATTGGGTACCGTAGCGATTGGCATTAGGCCAAGTGAGAGTTTGTTAGTGATATGAGAGAAGTGTCCTAAGGCAATCGCCTTATGATTGTAATCATTTATTCTAATAAATGAATGTTCACTATTTGAGTATATATGTTTGTGTATTTGATTGAGATCTTAAACTCATTTACTGAATGTTCGCAATACAATTCACAGCATGAGAGAATTTGTGATGAATTCACAACTAGTGATTATCTCTACATGTGCAATTGTGAAGTATTGAAATTGTCCCTAGTCGATGAATTGATAAATACGGACACTATCAATTCTGTTGAGACTAGCATGGGTTATTCTTTAATCAGCTGATTCTCACTGGCTGGTGACATTGAGATGTCCGGAGATGAACATGAATGCTAGTTAAGAGAACTAGTTCATTGGAGTGACTGGCTGTAAAACTTCATATGGTAGTCTACATATAGATATGTTAGTGAAGTTCTTACTGTAGCTTAAGTGCGATGTTCCTTTGACTTGCGGTGTTCAAGTCATCTTGGTCATGGAGACTTATACTTTGACATCTTAAGCAAGTATCTCCAAGGAGTTGTGGACCCAGGATGATTGGGTATAAGCCGAAGTGCCCGAAGATGTTTAAACAGCCTACAAAGGATTCACCACTCCTTGCGAGGAGATGTATACTCGAGGCCTATCGTCGGATTGTTACTCGAAGCCTCTGGCCAGAGCATGACATGTTCAGAGTATGAATCTCTTAAATACATGAGAGTAATTAGAATCCGTAGGACGAGAAAACGTTACTTGGGCTAGGAGTGACGTAGTCAGCCTAGTGGGGACTGACACACATAGAACATGTCCTGAACCAAGTGAGTATATGATGGTGAAGGGAATGGGGCACGATTCATTATAGCTGCTGAAGGGTTTCAGAATTTTTTCTGAGGTCAACCGTTGATCTTTCGATTAATTGGGGATCATGATGTACTACTAGGTGCCACTCATGATCGTTCTATAATTGATTAATTATAGACGGACAACATAAATTGAAAGCCTATTTAGTCACACACACTACGAGTAATCCGAGGAATTTAAAACGAGTTGAAAATTAGATTTTCTAATCAAGAGAGATTAAGTTTGGTTGAGCCAAATGATAAGTCGTATCTGAATTTTTCAGAGACGCATCGGAAGCATAAAATGGCTAAGTCTTTTGAAGACTTAATAGATGAATTAAATAAGTTTAATTCATTGGGGCTTGGCTTGGATGGGCCGGCCAAAGAGGGCCTCCATCCTCTTTGCTTGGCTGGCCACAACAAAGGGAGAGAACCGAGTTTTTGGTTCAATTTATAAAATAAACCAAGTGTGGTTTGTTTTATAAAATTATGGATGATATAAATTTTTATATAATAAACCAAGGTTTCGTTTATTTTTCATGGAATTAAAATGAACCATGGATTGGTTTATTTTATAAAATCAATCATGGATTGATTTACCATGATAAGGAAATTTATTCTATAGGAGGGAAGAGACTTGATTGATTTTTTATGATGAATTAAAATATGATTTTAACCATGATATAAAATCAAACTTGGCATGATGGAATAAGTTATTCCATATTTGAGAGGCTTATTGGTTGAGAGGCCACTATATAAAGGACCCAAGGCAAGGATTGGGTGATAATAAAAGAGATGAAGGCATAGGCTCTCTCCCTCTCTTTCTCTCCTTCTCTTCTCCCCTTCTTGCCGTGCACCAACCAGCCCCAAGAAGGAGCACCAGCCGGCCGCCCCTGCCCTTTCCCTGCTGACCACCACCTGCTGCCGGAAAAGGAAGCCCCGGCCATCTCTTGGCCGGAAGAAGGTGCTGCCGGAATTAGAGTTTGCCGCAAGGATCCTTTTGTCGCAAGCCTCTTCTTTTGCTTCGCCGGAATTTTGATTCCGGCCATCCTTTTGTGGTTAGTCTTCCGACTTCTCTCTTGGTTTTTCATGTCGCGTTCTCGGAGAATCTAGTAGTTCTCGAGAACACGAAACTCGTGGCTTTGCGAAGTCAACCCGAAGATACTCGGCGTGGATGCGAATAGAGGCGGAGCTTCCAAGGGACACTTACAGTTGGATCTCGTCCCTTCCTTCGAGTTATGCGAGGTAATACGTAAATTAGTTTATGTTTCTGCAAAATTTTAAATATATGATCATGTCTACACAAGATAAAATTGCATGCTTAGATGTGTGGTTAAATAATTTGAGAAATTATTTATGCTAAACCTTCCGCTGCACGTAATTAATTTTTAAAATTACGAACCCGCATCCATGTCAACATGCACCCGCTCCCAACAGTCCTCTCCTTTGGCTTGCCCCTTGAAGTCGTCTTCCACTGTTAGTGAGAGCCCTAGAGCCAATCATATGATGATTACTTTTTGGACTCATTGTATCATATTCTTGTATATATATTTCTTATATATAAAGGCATTTCTTATGGTTATTGTACTTATGTGTATTGGTGCCAAATAACTTAGTATAATAACGTCCTTGAGTAGAAGGTTCTTATCTATATCAATCGATTAGTTGAATCGATAGTGAGATGATATAGAGAACACTACTTTTAATTATTCCTAGTCAAGTATTAACATTCAAGGACAATGTTAATACATAGAGACTAGCATGTAGGTCAACATGATGACTTAATCTCACAAGTCATGGATATGAGATATCAAGTTGACACATGGGTATACATTAGAGAATGTATACTGAATGGCCCGTCATGAGAAAGTATCATGGATCGTTATATGAGTGTCATATACTTTTTCATGTGACTATTAGTATGACTATTAGTCCTTAGACCTGAAGTCACCATAGTTCCCTACATAAGGAGTTATGTACTTTGGTTTCGTCAAACGTCACCCGTAACTGGGTGGACTATAAAGGCGATTACTGGGTATGTAACAAATTATGCGGAGGGATGTGAGTGATGTAGATGGGATCTATCCCTCCTATATGACGGGAGAGATATCATAGTCTTGATAGAGTGAGATCACTAAGTGCATGGCCATGCCCAAATAAGGCAATATGAGATATTGAGCTTATTTGATTATAGTGAGTCTACTTGGAGTTCAAGACACATAGATTGATTGGAGGATGACACGGTCTATGCCTCATGAAAGATCAATCTAGATATCGAGGATAGAAGGACGTTGTCACATATTGTGATGGTCACAATTATTAGTCACAATGGTGATGTTGGATCTCGACATTCTTGTAACTTGGGTAGCAATGATGTGTTGCTAGATACCTCTCATTGCTTATGTCCTTAAATAGGTTTAAGGGCATTGCCAACGATACAAGAACCTATAGGGTCACACACATAGAGCAATAGATAGAGAATAAGTCCATATGATGGACCGAGAGTAATGAAGTCAAAGTTTGACTTTGGCTAAATATGGAAAGTCCATAAAAGGCAAGTTTGACTTGACTCAAATTAGACAACTTGAGTTGGACTCGAGTTTGATCCAAGTGTTGGATGAATCTAATCATGGGAGAATAATGAAGTCAAAGTTTGACTTTGGCTAAATATGGAAAGTCCATAAAAGGCAAGTTTGACTTGACTCAAATTAGACAACTTGAGTTGGACTCGAGTTTGATCCAAGTGTTGGATGAATCTAATCATGGGAGAATAATGAAGTCAAAGTTTGACTTTGGCTAAATATGGAAAGTCCATAAGAGACAAGTTTGACTTGACTCAAGCCACATCACCTTGACTTGACCAAGTGATGACTTGGCATCATCATCAAGGCTAAGTAACCTCCCAATTTGAATTTTGAATTCAAATAAGGGGGTTATGGAAGGTGGTGGCCAGCCACTTATACACACAATATGAGTTTTTTTGTGTGTGATTGATTCTTCTCCCAAGGGGTTTTTTTGGGTTTTGGCTCTCCCTCTCCTCTCATCTTGCCGAGACCCCAAAAGTGCTAGCACACTTTTGGGCTCTCCTCTCCACTCTCTTACTTGTGTGGATACTTCTAGAGGGTTGTTACTTTGCATCCTTGAGATCCGACACTAACCGAGGAGCGAGCGGGAATTGCGGGGCACGCATCGAAGGTAGTTTTTCTCTTCTCTAATAGATCTAGGTTGTAGATCGGTTTTGAAGCATGTAAACGAGCACTCGTAAATTTTTGAAATGGTTTTCTTCGCTCGGATCCTTTCTATTGGGGCTTTCGGGGTTTCCGCGACGCGAAAAAGCGGTTTTCGCGGCCCGAAAAACCCTACATCCACCTGCTATCGTCCCTCGGATGCGCACGCAAGTCCTCGACTTGCCTCAATGCCACCTTTCACGTGTGCACTTTGAGGTTCACTTCCCGGCTTGCCCTTGGAGTCCTCCTCCCTCGGGTCATGTCCCTTGCCTTAGCTGACTCAACATGTGTACACCTGTACAACCTGCACACTCTACATACACATATTAGAACACAAGGGAAACCTAACTTAAACCCTTTGCTCAAACATCAAAACACATGGTCACTCCGGACCACAGATTGCCTCAACAACCATTCCATTGTGGTGTTCCAGGTGGAGTGAGTTGGGATATGATCCCACACTATGCTAAATGGTCACGAAACTCTTGGCTAAGGTATTCACCACCTCGATCTGAACAAAGCATCTTAATACTCTTGCCAAGTTGGTTTTGTACTTCACTTTTGAATTCTTTAAACTTTTCAAAGGATTCCGACTTATGTTTCATGAGATACACATGCCGTATATATTGTCATCAATAGTGAAAGTGATGAAGTACTAATAGCCTCCTCTAGCTGCGACATTGAAAGGTCCACATACATCAGTATGTATGAGTCCTAACAAGTCTGTCGCTCTTTCGCTGTGTCCACTAAATGGAGTCTTGGTCATCTTGCCTAGAAGACAAGATTCACATGTCTCATATGATTCAAAATCAAATAAGTCCAGTAATCCATCCTTATGGAGCTGGGATATACGACTGTCATTTATATGTCCCAAGCGACAATGCCAAAGATATGTTTGGTTCACATCATTGGATTTGAACCGTTTGATATTTATGTTATAGATTGGGTTTTCTAGGTCTAGAACATAGAGTCCATTCACAAGTGGTGCATTACAATAGAACATGTCATTTAACATTATGTAACAACATTTACCCTTTATGATAAATGAAAAGCCTTTCTTGTCTAAACAAGATACTGAAATTATGTTCTTAGTCAATGCAGGTACATAAAAGCACTCCTCTAGTTCTAGGATAAGCCCAGTGGGAAAAGACAAGGAATAAGTTCCTACAGCTATGGCAGCGACTCTTGCTCCATTGCCTACTCGTAGGTCCACTTCGCCCTTTGTCAATGATCTAGCTCTTTGAAGGCCCTGCACATTAGTACAAATGTGAGACGCACATCCGGTATCTAATACCGAAGAAGGAGAGATAGATAAATTGACTTCTATAACAAAAATACCTGAAGCAGAAGTCTCACTTCTTTTCTTCTTTACTTCCTCCAGGTAATATTTGCAGTTCCTCTTCCAATGTCCGGTCTCACCATAGTGGAAGCAGGTCCCTTCCTTAGGCACTTTATCTTTAGCCTTGGATGTAGTAGAGTTGGCCTTGCCTTTGGCTTGGGTCTTACCCTTGCCTTTAGGCTTCCATTTGCCTTTGCCCTTTTGTACCATCAGTACATTACTGGTTTTAGTTTTCTTGAGATTATGTTCAGCAGTTCTTAACATGCTGAGCATCTCAGGCAAAGACTTGTCAATTTCATTCATGTTGTAGTTCATGAAAAATTAATTATACCCCCCCGACAATGATTGCAGGATAATGTCCTTTGCCAATTCTTGGCCCAGTGGAAATCCTAGTCTTTCAAGGTTCTCGACATACCCATCATCTTGAGTACGTGAGTTTCTACAGGAGTTCCTTCTTGCATCTTGCATGCAAATAGGGCTTTAGACACCTCAAACCGCTTGTGTCTAGCTTGCCCTTGATATAGTTCCTTTAGATGCTCAACCATCTCATGTGCATTCATGTTCTTATGTTGCTTCTGAAGCTCAGAGTTCATGGTGGCAAGTATAAGGCATGATACATCAAATGCATCATCTTGATGCTTCTTGTAAGCATCCTTTTCGGCATGGGTAGCGGTAGCGGCGGGTGCTTCTGGAAAAGACTGCTTTAGGACGTACAATTTTCGTTCTTGTTTGAGGACTATCCTCAACATTCTGTTCCAGTCCAGGAAATTAGCTCCGTTGAGCTTGTCCTTCTCAAGGACGGTTCGCAGAGAGAGTGTATTTGATGTGTTAGAAGACATTGTGATCAACAACATTAAAATTATGCAGAAATAAGTATCATATCTAATTTATTTAATTAGGTCTTTAATTAAATGATGCTCCCATTGAATCGTAGAGCTTTGGTTGGGGATAGTCATGGATGTAGACAAACTCAATTTACCAACACTACTAGCTCCAAACCAAATAGCAATCATTATTCAAGTGGGACAAGATCCATATTATACTTCATCTTGAGTTAGCTTTGGCTAATCGCCCAAGACTTGGTATAATTAGGTAGGTAACATTTTACCAATTACATCTCATGCAACTCTTTGAAATAAAGGGTCAAGATCCACATTACACATCATCTTGAGTTAGCTTTGGCTAATCGCCCAAGACATGGAATAATTGTTCTCTTACCCAATTTCTTCAACTTTTGGGATATGCCTCCAGGTTTCTCAATCTAATTGAGGGGACTTAGTTAAGTCTCACCCAAAATTTGATAGCGGGACATCATAATTGTCCTCTTGCACTCTACCAAGATAAAATACGTTGCTTTGCTTTGGCAAACCCAACAACAAATGATCGAGGTAGTTTATGAGTATCAAACTTTGGTAGGCATATTGAGTTGACTTAATTAAGATAAACATCTAAGCATGCATCACATACACACACATAGCATATATCAACATATAAGCAAGAAAACGTGACATGGTTATGGCCCGTATACTATGATCTTCTCAAGCCAATGAGAAGATCGATGGTCATCCTAGGGATAACATCTTCTCCAAGTGCATCCTTCGGTCATCGTGTGTGATCAGCATCCTTCTTGTAACTTCATTCTTCAATAGACACTCCACTGCTCCTTTTGTACATTACAATGTAGGAAAACTCGAGTTACATTCGAGTCTAAATCTATTTTTACAACTAGGAAAAATAGAGACAAGGTACTGTTAGTAATATGAGAGAAATGTCCTAAGGCAATCGCCTTATGATTGTAATCATTTACTTTAATAAATGAATATTCACTATTTGAGTATACATGTTCGTGTATTTGATTGAGATCTTAAACTCATTTACTGAATGCCCGCAATACAATTCACAGCATGAGAGAATTTGTGATGAATTCACAACTAGTGATTATCTCTACATGTGCAATTGTGATGTATTGAAATTGTCCCTAGTCGATGAATTGATAAATACGGACACTATCAATTCTGTTGAGACTAGCATGGGTTATTCTCTAATTAGCTGATTCTCACTGGCTGGTGACATTGGAAATTTTCCAATTTTGGAAATATGTAAGTTTTCTTTGTACCAGAAACTTACAAATATTCTAAAAGCCTTTTATTTTTGGAAACTTTCCATTTACAGAATGCTCGCAATTTTGGGCACTTTCTTTCAAGAAAGTCTAGACAAATTTATGGAACATTAATTGACAATTAAATTCGAATTGGTTTTTAAATTAATAACAAAATTCTTTACTTTGGGGAGTGCCTCGGGGAGCCACCCAAATTATAGTTAGTTGTTGTAATTTAATTTCCTATTTTGAATAAGAATTGTTAAGTTTAATTTGGCTACGCCTCGGGGAGCGGGCCAAATTAGATTTACGACAAATTTCTTTTCTTTGGGTATCTGAGCCTCGGGGAGCCACCCAAAGAAAATAATTTGTTATAATTAATTAGTCCATAAATAAAATATGTGATCAAATCTTGAAAAATTTTGAGGTGATTATCAAACGATAATTTCCTTATTTGATTTCTTACATATTGTTGTCTCCAAAATTAATTAGGAAAATTGTTTCCTATAGAGTTTATTTCCTTAAATAAGATTTTCATGAAAATAATATGTGTTTGAATTAAGGGAATCTGTCTCTTAATTTAATAAGATTTGATTTCGAGAAATCAAAGTCTTAAACATATTATTTCCGAAATTGATTATGACAATTTAGGAAATTGTTTCCCAAAACAATTCCTTGAATAAAGTATGAAATTGAAATAAGGAAATCCGGTTCCTAATTCAATCAATGAGACTTAATAAATTAAGTCACATACATACTTTATTAAGGAAATCGTTAGTACATGACATAAATATGTGTCATGAATGTGCTTAGAAAGAAAAGGATGAGACCCAAAACCCCTTACAAAATATTAAGGCCAACACCTTCCATTAATATGGTTAGAACCAGAGTTTTGTTTCTCGTTTGGGTTGTTGGACACATCCATGCCTGGCTTGAACCTCAACATGTTCAAACTATGGAATTAGTTTATAATTAATATAGTTGGAGTCAAAGGTCAATCCTTAGTTTTGGTTGTTGGACACATCCAAGCCTGACTAAACGGTTAAATGAGCTCCAACAATATTAAAACTATTTCTTGATTAAAGGGTCAGCCTTAAGCTTGGAGCATCGATTTGTTGTGCCACAGCCAAGGTCGATGTAAAGAGAGGTACAGTTGGGTGCTATGTATATTGTTGCATACTTGTTAATGAGTAGACAACCCAATGATTTATGTAAACATTCAATTAGTTGATAGCATAATGTGATAGTTACATATATGTAATATGTAATCGGTATAATTACCTACCTTCATAGCTAAGAATAACTTGATGGCCCTAGCCATGGTTGTTCTTATCTATGGTTGGATATCAACCTATTTGGAGATGTTCCTACGATCTCCTGAATTGATAAAAAGGGTTATTCAATTCAAAAAATAAATAGGATTTAATTAATGTATATTGATGCATTCTTCTCATCACATAACCTCAATTTGTATTTCTAGGATAATCACCTGATCATGTCTTCTCTGAATTTGCATTCCATCTTGGACACCAATAAGTTAACTAAGGACAAAAGGATTGAAAAGGCACCAAAAGGCACTTGCCATCACTGTGTCAAGGAGGGCCATTGGCGAAGAAACTGCAAGGTTTATCTTGAGTCCTTGAAGAAGAAGGCATTCGATGCCCCATCCTCTTCAGGCATCTTCGTTATTGAATGTCACTCTATTTTCTCGTACACCTGGGTACTTGATACTGGGTGTAGCTCACATATATGTAATGACATACAGGGGCTAAGGAATAGAAGAAGACTCGTCAAGGGAGAAGCGAATTTGTGAGTTGGAAATGGAGCAAAGATTGCTGTTGTTGCCATCGGAACATATTTGCTAAAGCACCCTACTGGACTTGTCTTAGAGTTGGATAATTGTTATTTTGTTCCTTCGTTAATAAACAACATTGTATCTATTTCATGCTTGAATGAAAAGGGTTATCATTTAACTTTTAGTAACAATTGTTGTTACATAACCTTAAATGGTGTTCTTTATGGGACCGGAACTTTGTGCAATGGTATCTACACGTTAGATTTATCCGATGACATTTTCAATATCGAAGTTAGCAACAAACGTGCTCGAATAGATAATCAAATAGACTCCTATACGTGGCATTGTCATCTTGGCCATATAAGTAAGAAACGCATGACCAAATTACACCGATGTGGAATTCTGGAATCATTTGAACCCGGTTCATTTGATACATGCGAATCATGCTTAAAAGGCAAGATGGCCAAATTACTCTTTTCCGGAAAAGGTAATCCAGTGGGAGAATTGCTTGGTTTAATACATACTGATGTATGTGGACCAATGTCAACTCTTGCACAAGGAGGCTATAGCTACTTCATTACCTTTATCGATGATCACTCACGATTCGGGTATGTGTTCTTGATGAAACACAAATCTGAAGCTTTTGAGAAATTCAAAGAGTTCAAAAATGAAGTAGAGAAACAGCTTGGCAAAAGTATTTAGAAACTTCGATCCGATCGGGGTGGTGAATACTTAAGTCAAGAGTTTCAAGATTATCTTAGGGATAATGGGATATTGTCTCAATGGACTCCGCCATATACACCACAGCATAATGGTGTATCTGAGAGGTGTAACCGAACCTTGATGGACATGGTTAGATTCATAATGAATCATGCAACTCTTCCAAAATCCTTTTGGGGCTATGCACTTAAGACAGCTGTTTACTTGCTAAACAGAGTCTCGACCAAGGTAGTCTCTACTACTCCATATGAGACGTGGAATAGTAAGAAACCTCACTTAACTCACCTTAAGATATGGGGTTGTCTTGCTTATGAGAAGTGGACTGTATCAGACAAATTGGATGCTAAGTCTGATAAATGTCTATTTATTGGATACCCTAAGGAAACGAAGGGTTACCAATTCTATCATCCCTTGGAACAAAAGGTGTTTGTTTCAAGGCATGCTGTATTTCTCGTTAAGGAATTTCTTTTACAAGAAAACAGTGGGAGTGACATTGAACTTGATGAAGTTCAAGAAACTCCAATAGACATTACAGAGACACCTAGTCTAGACCCACAACCAATAACTCATAATGATGAGCTATAAGTTGAACCTAAAACAACACCACCTCTTCGTAGATCTGATTGGACACGCAATATTCCAGAGAGATACGGATTTCTCATAAGTGAATCGAACGACGTGTTACCCATAAGCGATGATGAACCTATCAGTTATGATGATGTTCTAAAAAGTTCAGAAAGGGACAAATGGCTTGAAGCCATGAAGTCGGAAATGGATTCCATGTACGAAAATCAAGTGTGGGGCTTGGTTAACCCACCTGAAGGGATTAAGCCCATAGGGTGCAAGTGGGTTTTCCAGAAGAAAACCGACATGGAAGGTAATGTTGTTACCTTTAAGGCTAGATTAGTGGCAAAAAGATATCGTCAGAAACAAGGAATTGATTATGACGAAACCTATTCGCCAGTAGCTATGCTTAAATCCATTCGGATGCTCTTGGCCATAGCAGCTCATTATGATTATGAGATATGACAAATGTATGTGAAAACAGCTTTCCTTAATGGAAACCTGCTTGAGGATGTATACATGATACAACCTGAAGGTTTCACATCGGTTGATAAAACCAAAATATGCAAGCTTCGACGATCCATATATGGACTGAAGCAAGCATCCAGGAGCTGGAACATCCGTTTTGATGAGACAATCAAAGAGTTTGATTTCTCACAAAATCCTGACGAACCTTGTGTGTACAAGAAGGTTAGTGGGAGTGCAGTCGTATTCCTAGTACTATTTGTCGATGACATATTGCTTATAGGAAATGATATATCAGTCTTACAGTCGGTTAAAATTTGGTTGTCCAAAACTTTCTCCATGAAAGACCTGGGAGAAGCAACCTATATCCTTGGGATTAGAATCTATAGAGATAGATCAAAACGGTTGCTTGGTTTTCGCAGTCTACATATATAGACCGAGTGCTAAAAAGGTTTAGTATGTCAGAATCCAAGAAAGGTTACCTTCCCATCAGGCATGGGATCAACCTTTCAAAGTTTATGTGTCCGCGCACAGAAGACAAGAGGATTTGCATGAATAAGATTCCTTATGCATCCGCGATAGGATCTATCATGTATGCTATGTTATGTACTAGGCCCGATGTATCGTATGCTCTGAGCGTCACGAGCAGATACCAGTCTGATCTAGGAATGGATCATTGGGCGGCTGTCAAGACAATCCTTAAGTACTTAAGAAGAACTAAGGATGTGTTCCTAATATATAGAGAAGGAGATATGGTAATACGTGGGTATACAGATGCCAGTTTCCAGACAGATAAAGATGACTCCAAATCTCAGTCTGGATACGTATTTACTTTGAATGGAGGCGCAATAAGTTGGAAGAGTTCCAAGAAAGACACTGTAGCGGATTCTACCACGGAAGCGGAATATATTGCGGCTTCGGAAGTAGCAAAAGAAGCAGTCTGGATCAAGAAGTTTGTCTCGGAACTTGGTGTGGTTCCAACCATTGATGAAGCAATACCGGTTTACTGCGACAACAATGAAGCTATTGCACAAGCAAAGGAACCAAGGTCTCATCAGCGATCCAAACACGTGCTTCGCCGCTATCATCTGATCAGAGAGATTATAAGTAGGAATGATATACAAATTGAGAAAATTCCCACTGAAAGGAATTTAGCGGATCCTTTAACTAAGGCCTAGCCTCAAAGCAAGTTTGAGGGTCATGTTAGAGCCTGTGGTATTGGATACCGTAGCGATTGACATTAGGCCAAGTGGGAGTTTGTTAGTAATATGAGAGAAATGTCCTAAGGCAATCGCCTTATGATTGTAATCATTTACTTTAATAAATGAATATTTACTATTTGAGTTTACATGTTTGTGTATTTGATTGAGATCTTAAACTCATTTACTGAATGTTCGCAATACAATTCACAGCATTAGAGAATTTGTGATGAATTCACAACTAGTGATTATCTCTACATGTGCAATTGTGAAGTATTGAAATTGTCCCTAGTCGATGAATTGATAAATACGGACACTATCAATTCTATTGAGACTAGCATGGGTTATTCTCTAATCAGCTGATTCTCACTGGCTGGTGACATTGGGATGTCCGGAGATAAACATGAATGCTAGTTAAGGGAACTAGTTCATTAGAGTGACTAGCTGTAAGACTTCATATGATAATCTACATATAGATATGTCAATGAAATTCTTACTGCAGCTTAAGTGCGATGTTCCTTTGACTTGCGGTGTTCAAGTCATCTTGGTCATGAAAACTTATACTTTGACATCATAAGCAAGCATCTCCAAGGAGGTGTAGACCCAGGATGGTTGGGTATAAGCCGAAGTGCCCGAAGATGTTTGAACAGCCTACAAAGAATTCACCACTCCTTGCGAGGAGATGTATACCCAAGGCCTATCGTCGGATTGCTACTCGAAGCCTCTGGCCAGAGCATAATATGTTCTGAGTATGAATCTTTAAGAAACATGAGAGTAATTAGAATCCGTTGGATGAGAAAGACATTGCTTGGGCTAGGTGTGACGTAGTCAGCCTAGTGGGGACTGACACACATAGACCGTGTCCTGAACCAAGTGGGTATAAGATGGTGAAGGGAATGAGGCACGATTCATTAAAGCTGCTGAAGGGTTTCAGAATAGTTTCTGAGGTCAACCGTTGATTTTTCAATTAACTGGGGATCATGATGTACTACTAGGTGTCACTCATGATCGTTCTATAATTGGTTAATTATAGACGGCCATCATAAATCGAAAGCCTATTTAGTCACACGCACTACGTGTAGTGTTGGGACCGGGTGCATGTTGACAAGGATACGGGTTCGTAAAATTTTAAATTTTTACGTGCAGCGGAAGAATTAGCATAAAATAATTTCTCAAATTATTTTAATCACGTATCTAGCATGCAACCTTATGATGTGTGGACATGATCATAAATTAAAACTTTGCGAAAAAATAAACTAATTTACTTAGTACCTTGTGTAACTCGAAGAAAGGGACGAGATCCAACCGTAGCGTCCCTTGGAAGCTCCGCCTCTATTCGCGTCCACGCGGAGTTCTCTTCGGGATGACTTCGCAAAGTCACGAGTTTTATGCCGACGAGAACTACTAGATTCTCTAAAGGCACAACTAGAAGATCAAGAGAGAAGAAAGGAAACTAACCACCAAGAAATGGAATCTAAATTTCGAGAAGGAAGGAGACGCGATCCGCTTCTTCTTCTTCTTCGTTGGCTCCTTCTTGGTGATGACAACTCACGGCAATCCCTTGGATTGGGAGGGTGATGCACCGGCCCTAGGTGGGTGGACGCCGGCCCTAGGGTGAGCAAAGGGGGGCGCCGGCCCTAGGAGGAAAGGAGAAGGAGAGGAAGAGATTAAGAGAGAGAGGAAGAGAATTAATCTCTTGATCACTTAATTAGAAATTCAAGGCTTGCCTTTGGTTCCTTTATACAGTAGCCTCTCCCTTGCCAAGTCTCCCTCTTAACGGAATTTTCATAAGAAATTTATCCTATAAATTTTCTTATAAATTATTCCGTTTAAGCCAAGTTTTATTATAACTAACTTTATAATAAAACAAATACATCTCTCCTTTTATTATGGAATAAATTTTACAAGAAATTTATAAATTTTCTTATTATGAAAAAATCAATTCATAATTGATTTTATAAAATTAAAATAAACCATTCCATGGATCATTTTAATTCCCATAAAAAGAATAAATTTCTATAAATTTATTTATATAAATTTCTTTATACAAATTTATTTATCCATAATTTATAAAACAAATCGCGCTAGATTTATTTTATTAATTAAACCAAATAAATTGGTTTCTCCCCATTATTGTGGCCGGCCAAACCAAAGAGGGTTGGCACCCTCTTTGGCCTGCCAAACCGAGCCGAACCCATCGCGAATTAAACTCATTTAATTCACCCAATAAGCCTTCAAAAGATTTAGCCATTTTTAGCTTCCGTTGCGCCTCTGATTAACTCAGATTCGACTTATTTCTCTTGATCGAAAAATCCATTTTTCAACTCATTTTAAATCCCTCGGATTACTCGTAGTGCGTGTGACTAAATAGGCTTTCGATTTATGTTGGCCATCTATAATCAACTAATTATAGAACGATCATGAGTGACACCTAGTAGTACATCATGACCCCCAATTAATGGAAAGATCAACGGTTGACCTCAGAAGTAATTCTGAAACCCTTCAGCAGCTCTAATGAATCGTGCCCCATTCCCTTCACCATCTTATACCCACTTGGTTCAAGACATGGTCTATGTGTGTCAGTCCCCACGAGGCTGACTACGTCACACCTAGCCCAAGTAGTGTCTTTCTCGTCCTTTGGATTTCTAATTACTCTCATGTATTTAAGAAACTCATACTCTAAACATGACATGCTCTGGCCAGAGGCTTTGAGTAACAATCCGACGATAGGCCTGGGTATACATCTCCTCGCAAGGAGTGGTGAATCCTTTGTAGGCTGTTCAAACATCTTCAGGCACTTCGGCTTATACCCAATCATCCTGGGTCCACACCTCCTTGGAGATGCTTGCTTAAGATGTTAAAGTATAAGTCTCCATGACCAAGATGACTTGAACACCGCAAGTCAAAGGAACATCGCACTTAAGCTGCAGTAAGAACTTCACTGACATATCTATATAGATTACCATATGAAGTTTTATAGCTAGTCACTCCAATGAACTAGTTCCCTTAACTAGCATCCATGTTTATCTCCGGACATCCCAATGTCACCAGCCAGTGAGAATCAGCTGATTAGAGAATAACCCATGCTAGTCTCAACAGAATTGATAGTGTCCGTTTTTATCAATTCATCGACTAGGGATATTTTCAATACTTCACAATTGCACATGTAGAGATAATCACTAGTTGTGATCTCATCACAAATTCTCTTATGCTGTGAATTGTATTGCGGACATTCAGTAGATGAGTTTAAGATCCCAATCAAATACACAAACATGTATACTCAAATAGTGAATTTTCATTTATTAAAATAAATGTTTACAATCATAAGGCGATTGCCTTAGGACACTTCTCTCATATCATTAACAAGTAGTCCGAGGGATTTAAAACGAGTTGAAAATTGGATTTTCCAATCAAGAGAGATAAGTCGAATCTGAATTTTCCAGAGTCGCATCGGAAGCATAAAATGGCTAAGTCTTTTAATGACTTATTGGACGAATTAAATGAGTTTAATTCGTGAGGTCATGGCTTGGTTTGGCCGCCCTCTTTGTTTGGCCGGCCACATTAAAAGGGGAGAACCAAATTGTTTGGTTTAAATTATAAAATAAACCGAGCATGGTTTGTTTTATAAAATTATGGATAATATATATAAATTTTTATAAACCGAAGTTTGGTTTATTATTTTCATGGAAATTAAAATAAACTTTAAATAGTTTATTTTATTTTATAAAATGAATTATGAATTGATTTTTTCATGATAAGAAAAATTTATATAATAAATTTCTTGTGAAAATTTATTCCATAATAAAAAAAAGGGAGACATGGTTGTTTTTATTATAAATTAAATTATGATAAAAACTTGGCATGATGGAATAAATCATAGAAAAATTTATATGATAAATTTCTTATGAAAATTTCTTCCATAAAAAGGAGACTTGGCGATTGAGAGGCTACTATATAAAGGAAGCAAGGCAAGGCTTGGAAATCAATCTAAGAGATCAAGGAATAAGCCCTCTCTCTCTCCCTCTCTCTCTCTCTCCCTCCTTTAGTGCCGCCGGCCCTAGAGGCACTCCCTTTGCTGCCGTGAGATTCATCCACCAAGCAGCTACCGTGAGAAGAAGAAGAAGCGGGTGCGACTCCTTCCTCCTCGGAATCTTGATTCCGTTCTTCGTTTGGTGGTTAGTCTTCCCATCTCTCTCTCTTGGTATTCTTGTCGTGCCTTTGGAGAATCTAGTAGTTCTTGTCGGCACGAAACTCGTGGCTTTGCGAAGTCATCCCGAAGAAAACTCGGCGTGGACGCGAATAGAGGCGGAGCTTCTAAGGGACGCTTACGGTTGGATCTCGCCCTTCCTTCGAGTTACGTGAGGTAATAAGTAAATTAGTTTACTTTCTGCAAAATTTTAAATGTATGATCATGTCTACACAATATAAGGTTGCATGCTTAGATGTGTGGTTAAATAATTTGGGAAATTATTTATGCTAAATCTTCCGCTGCACGTAATTAATTTTTAATGTTACGAACCGCATCCATGTCAACATGCACCCGATCCCAACAGGTACGACATGCAGGCCGTATTATGAATTATAACATGCACACACACACACACACATACATCCAATCACATTGGGGTTAAGGCTATAACCATGCACCATGTCATCAATCAAATACAATAGATTTAGGACATCAATTTTTATTATAATTGTGAAAATGCTCATGAGCCGATACCATAGGTTATAAAATTGGTCGAGTACATTCGCATCATAGCACACTTTCATATTTCATATGATGATGCTATAGACTTTTAGTTTGATCAACACAAACTTTTGTATCTCGACAAATGCTCATACATTATACAATCTATAATAAAATTATATCCTATTTCTATATCACATATAAAAGTTTTCTAAACTTTGTACAATCTTTTGCAAGTGGCTATGATACCACTGTTGGGATCTATGGGTAAAAACATTTAAAATCGCAGCGGAAATAAGATCCCTCGAGCGATCCATGCGAAAGAAAACTCATATAAAGTGATCTATAATTCCTATCTTATAGGAATACCTTTGTCGTGCGTCCTTTGCTTATCCCGCTAGTCCTTTGGTTCACCGGATCTCTTGCACATTCAAGTGTCCGTTCCTCTATGCGTATCCACACGAACACGATCTATGCCTCGGAGAAGAACCAGCTTAGTTGTGCTAGCAACTTGGGATGGTTCACAAAGCACAAGAACCTCCACTAGGGAGTTATGGACAAGGAGCAAGAAAGAAGAGGAAGAGAGATGCACACTCTAGCCTCTGACAAGGGGGGGGGGATTTATACTCATCTAATGAATACCAAGGGTCTATGTCCCTTGAACTCCTCTCATCTTAATGCTAATAAAACCCAATGAATACCAAACCTCTTGGTATTCCTTGAGAATCTTAATATTCTATTCATCTAATGAATAGAATGCCTCTTAGCCTTCCTCTTAAATTATATTTATTAAACCCTTTAATGAATATTATCCATAATTAAGTGGTTGAGTATAATCTAAATGAGTCTAACTCAAATTAGACTCAATCCCATAATCTAATTGGATTCACTTGAGTCTAACTCAATTAATCCAATTCTAATCAAATTTTAGTCAATCCAAGATCAATTAATCTCCGAAGCATCGTGTCCTTAGTGTGTGACCCAATAGGTTCTCGTAACGTTGGCAATGTGTCTAAACTACTTTAGACACATAAGCAATGTGCGGCATCTAGCAATGCATCATTGCTATCCAAGTAACAAGAAAAGTCGAGATCCGACTAAACCTCCGTGACTATGATAATGTATAAGTTTGTCCTTCTATCCTCGATATCTAGATTGACCAATGAGGCATAGACCGTGGCATCCTCAGTCAATCTTGTGTTTCTTGATCGCCGAGTAGACTCACTCAAACAAATAAGCTCAATATCTCATATTGACTCATTTGAGTATGACCATGCGTTTTAGTAGTCGTACTCGATCAAGGGGCCCATAGATATCACTCCCGTCATATGGGAGTAATAGATCCCATCTACATCACTCACATCCCTCCGCATAATTCATTACATACCCAGTGATCGCCTTTATTGTCCACCCTGTTACGGGTGATGTTTGACGATACTAAAGTACATAACTCCTTATGTAGGGAACCGTAGTGACTTTAGGTCTAAGGACTATTTATACTAATAGTCACATGAGAAAGTTTATGACACTCATATGACAATCTATGAAACTTTCTCATGGCGGGTAAATTCAGTACACATTCTCCAATGTATACCCATGTGTCAACTTGATATCACATATCCATGACTTGTGAGGTCAAGTAATCAGTTGACCTACATGCTAGTCTCCATGCATTAATATTGTCCTTGAATATTAATACTTGACTAGGAATGGTTTAGAGTAGTGTTCTCTACATCATCTCACTATCGATTCAACCAATCGATATGATGTAGATAAGAGCCTACTACCCAAGGATATTATTATACATAGTTATTTGGCACAAATACATAGTAAGTATAATAAGCAATCATGCCTTATTAATTATAGAATATGATACAAAATGTCCCTAGTCAATCATCACATAATTGGCTCTAGGGCTCCTACTAATAATGTCCCACTAGCACTAGTGTCAATCATTGTAATATCTAATACCCAGTGACCTGGTATGACCATCATGCTTCTTTTGTGCCAAAGC
This sequence comes from Boesenbergia rotunda, assembly GCA_024364735.1. Classification (NCBI taxonomy): domain Eukaryota; kingdom Viridiplantae; phylum Streptophyta; class Magnoliopsida; order Zingiberales; family Zingiberaceae; genus Boesenbergia; species Boesenbergia rotunda. The sequence continues at coordinate 34,778 of JAGFNQ010001024.1, forward strand.
CTTAGTCAAAGGATCCGCGATGTTAGCATTTGTGGGTACTCTGCATATCCTCACATCTCCTCTATCGATGATCTCTCGAATGAGATGGAAGCGCCGTAGTATGTGTTTGGTCCGCTGATGTGAACGAGGTTCCTTAACCTGTGTAATAGCCGCATTGTTGTCACAATAGAGGTCTATGGGATCTACCATGCTAGGAACCACACCAAGTTCTGTAATAAACATTCGGATCCAAACAGCCTCTTTTGCTGCCTCAGATACAGCAATATACTCGGCCTCTGTTGTAGAATCTGCGACCGTGTCCTGCTTCGAACTCTTCCAGCTCACAGCGCCACCATTCAGGCAAAACACATACCCTGACTGCGATCTAAAATCATCCCTGTCTGTTTGGAAGCTTGCATCACTGTAACCCTTTACAGCTAGCTCCTCATCGCCTCCAAATATTAAAAAATATTCTTTCGTCCTTCGTAAGTACTTAAGAATATTCTTGACAGCTATCCAGTGACTTTCACCTGGATCTGACTGGTACCTGCTCGTCATACTCAAAGCATATGAGACATCTGGTCGAGTACAAAGCATGACGTAAATGATAGACCCTATAGCGGATGCATAAGGGATTTGATCCATAAGGTCTCTCTCCTCCTTAGAAGAGGGACCATGAGTCTTTGAAAGACTCACACCATGTGACATTGGCAGAAATTCCTTCTTGGAAATCTACATGGCAAAACGATTAAGCACCTTGTCAATATATATACTCTGACTTAAGCCAATCAATCTCTTAGATCTATCTCTATAGATCTTGATGCCTAGGATATAGGCTGCTTCACCTAAGTCTTTCATTGAGAAACAATTTCCTAGCCACGTCTTCACAGACTGTAGTGAAGGGATATCATTCCCAATGAGGAGTATGTCATCTACATACAAGATTAGGAAGACAACTGTGCTCCCACTAAGCCTCTTGTAGACACAGGGTTCATCTTCATTCTTGATGAAACCGAACGCTTTGATTGCATCATCGAATCGAAGAATCCAGCTTCGAGAAGCTTGCTTTAGCCCATAAATGGACCTTTGCAATTTACATACCTTTCCAGCATGCTCTGGATGTATAAAACCCTCAGGTTGTGTCATGTACACATCCTCGAGTAAATTCTCATTTAGGAATGTGATTTTGACATCCATCTGCCAGATCTCGTAGTCATGGTAAGCTGCAATAGCAAGCATGATCTGAATAGACATAAGCATCGCCACTGGTGAAAAGGTTTCATCATAGTCGATACCATGAATTTGTTTGAAACCTTTAGCTACCAATCGCCCTTTATAGGTGTGCATGTGTCCATCCATGTCAGTCTTTCTTCTAATGACCCACTTACACCCAATGGGTTTAATTCCCTCAGGTGGATCAACCAAAGTCCATACTTGGTTAGTGTACATGGATTCCATTTCGGATCTCATGGCCTCTAGCCATTTCTCAGAATCTGGGCTCATCACAGCTTCTTGATAAGATGCTCATTCAACTCAATAAGCGTAACGTCATTATGATCAGACAAGAGAAATGAGTATCTCTCAGGCTGACGACGTATCCTATCAGATCTGCTAAGAGATTGGTCTACTTGAACAGCTTGTTGTTCCATAACTTCTTGTGAAACAATCTCATGATCTACAACATCTTGTGGTGCCTGTTCAATGTCCATAAAGGCCTCAGTACTATCTGCATCTTGAACTTCTTCAAGATGGATTTTACTCCCACTAGTTCTTCTAGAAATAAACTCCTTTTCTAGAAAAACATCATTTCTAGTGACAAACACTTTGCCTTGTGTGGGATTGTAAAAGTAATATCCCTTCGTTTCCTTGGGATATCCTATAAAATAGCACTTATCAGATTTGGGTCCTAGTTTATCTGAGATTTGACGTCGAACGTAAGCCTCACAACCCCAAATCTTCATAAAAGGCATCGTGGGACTCATCCCAGTCCATATCGTATATGGTGTCTTTGTGACGACCTTTGATGGAACTCGGTTAAGTGTGAAAAGAGTCGTCTCTAGAGCAAATCCCTAGAAGGAAGTAGGAAGGTCTGTCTGACTCATCATCGATCGTACCATATCTAATAGTGTATGATTTCTCCGCTCAGACACACCATTGATAGATCGATCGGCGTGCTACAGGGGGGGTGAATAGCACATTTTCGGTTGAATCTCTACAAGGTTGTTAGCGCGGCGGAAACAATAATATGCAATGAACAATAAAAACAAAGCTAACAACCTGATTTACTTGGTATCCACCCCGGACGGGTGACTAATCCAAGAATCCGTCGGTGGATCAACCCCCGGATAACCTCCGGCTAGATCTGTCACTCCTTGTGGGTGGAGAAACCTCGCCACAATACTTCGGATGCTATCTGAACACAAGAGACTACTAACTCACTTTACCCAAGCGAGTTTCATCAAGAGTCTCAGCCAAAACCGAGTTCTCTTTAAATAGAACTCGGACTTGAAACCCTCGCTGGCAGTCGACAGCTCCCAGGGCAGTCGACTGCCCTACTCAGAATTCGATCGTTGACAACCCCAATGTTCGAATCGAGCTGTACACCAGTCGACTGCTCCCAGAGCAGTCGACTGGTCCAGGGCCAAATCCATTCTGTGAGTTTTGGCAGTCGACTGGATAACCCTCAATTGACTGCCCAGCTTACCACAGCACTGCTACTCACTCTCTCGGCCCTCCTCCACGTGAGACTTCAGGTCCTCTCCTTTGGCTTGCCCCTGGAAGTCCTCTTCCACCGGCTATTGTCCCTCGGATGCGCATGCATGTCCTCGACTTGCCTCTATGCCACCCTTCACGTGTGCCCTTTGACGTTCACTTCCCGGCTTGCCCTTGTAGTCCTCCACCCTCGGCTCTTGTCCCTTGCCTTAGCTGACTCAAAATGTGTACACCTGTACAACCTGCACACTCAACATACACATATTAGAACACAAGGGAAACCTAACTTAAACCCTTTTCCCAAACATCAAAATACTTGGTCACTCCGGACCATAGATTGCCTCAACAATCTCCCTCTTTTTGATGTTTGGCAATACGTTAAAGTTAGGGAAGACAAATAGTATAGAATAGCAAAGACAATACTAAACAAATGCATATACAATGCATACATAGATCCTATCCCAAGGCATCCTACACCTAACCCTCCAAGTTAGGAATTTCCGAAACGGGCTTTTAAATGCTTTTCCATAGCTCCCCCCTACATTGGATTTACAAAGGCTTTTTAAGAACATCTCCAAGCTTCCCCTTACGCCAAGAATGGAGCAATCATGCTCCCCCTTAATCTCAACTCCCCCTAAACCTAGGGTATCTAGCAAGGGTGCGTTTGGTTTCCCAACTTAAACCCAAACTTCTCCCCCTTTGCCTAACATCAAAAAGAACTCAACAATATCCCAATCATTGGTTCTTTTAATCCCTAATGACTATAAACAATGTGTACTAGCCCCCCATACACTTGTTTTGCATCATTTGGACACATACCCAACTGTTGAAACTTAATTCAGCCTTTACCAGTTGACTGCCCTAAATGGCAGTCGACTGATACTCGGAAAAAAATCAGAATTTTAGTCTTTCTGTCGAAATTTAGAAATGCGCCAGAAATTCTACAAATCTCCAAAAATTTCCAAATTTTATGGAGACATTTGTGGTACCCATACCTACTTGGGAAAATACATTCCAAAATCTATCTATCACCATTCCCTAGTTTGTCACAAAACCCAAAACTAGCTAAAAAGTTCGATAAACTCTTGACCTAAATTCCTAGTTTTGGTTTCCTCTTGATGTTACTGCCAATACCAACCCACAATGCATCCCTAGCATTGATTTACATGGTAATTATACAATAAAAATCAATTTTCATGCAATATGATCCCAATGTCATATCTCATTGCATGAAACTCAAAAACACCGTGCCAAAACCCAAGAATTGGGTCTCAAGTTTATCTCCAATTCTTTTGGCACACTCCATGATCCATCTAGACCTCTAGGAGCAATCCTCCCAAGGTCCATTCACCATATATCCCAATGGCTTCTAGAGGTCCCCCTTGAGCTCTTAGCCCTAGCTACCTCCCTAGGTGACTCAATAAACACTAGGCCACGTCGGTGTTCCACCGGTGACTCTTGGCCTACAGACTTGACACTCTTAACCTTAGACACCTTGTCCTTGGTTAAGTCACCCTTTGTAACGCCCGCCCTTAATCCCCTAGGGATTCGGCGGCGCTACTTTAATTTTCGTACATTACAACTACACGCATGCATTCATATTTTTCTATCTAATCTATGCATGGGCATATGTATCATTTAAGCATGCAAGGTTCATGTAGCGGAAGCATGATTATTTTTTTTTATTTTATTCATCTTCAAACATAGCATGTATATAAAAAGAACATAACATGGGTTTAACATGACAAGTTCCAAAACTTGAAACAACTAAGAGCAAGATCTTTTTATCCACCAGCACTATCACACACACACTTGCCCTTCTCCCGCAGCCTCCATAGTTTAGCGTCCTTTATCTGTAGCATAAGGGGAAATATTAAACGATAAGCAATAGCTTAGTAAGACCCTGTCCTACTCACAAAACCGGATATCATAAAAAGGTAAGAGAATATATCACATTCAAGCATGGTAAGCGTTTAAGCATGTTAAACATCTAAGCATGTTAAACATCTAAGCATGTTAACTTCATAGGAAGGTTCTTTTGAAAACATATAAACATAATACTTGAACATAGCATAATCATTAGGGCCCGGGTTGTACTTCATGTTTTGCGTGCGCCCCTGAATGGGAACGAGGTAGCTAATCCCGAACCACTAGGGTTTACTAGGCCTTCTCAAAAGTCCTTCAGCCTAGTATCATAATCATTCGACTCGCTTTAAGAGTCTATAGTACAAGCCATTACAAAATAAAATAGTTATCATGTTCTTCATTTTCATAAAGTATGCTCTTAGTCCCAACCTTCTAGGGAAGCATTCTTTAGGCCCTAAGCCTTCTTCGTCCATGCCCTATAGGGCTCATTTTTATACATATGTATACATTCATAATCTTGATAACTAGCACAGTATAAAGCATGCATTTCATGGGAGCAACCAAGGCTAGGGTCCAAGAGCTCTCTCTTGGCCGAAAGTTGTAATTTGGCTAGCATGCATTCCAATCAACATATCAAGAATCACACAAGCATGTCATATCCTACACAAGATCATTATCATGCATGGTATTTATTAATCCAATCCCAAGTATAGGGCCCTTTGGCCGAAAGATAAGGGTGGAGGTAGCTTAGGTTTTTGACATCAAACATCCCATACAAGTATCATATATATATATATCATGTATCATACTAAGCATAGCATACATCATGGGGTAATCAACATTTATAAACCTAATGTTCCATGCTTTGGCCGAATATCACATGCTAGGGAAAAATTAAGTTTTCCAATCAAACATTCCAATTAAACATCACTTGCATATACATATCATCATCCCAAACATAAGCATATCTCATAGGGTAGTTTATCCTCTACAAACCCTAACTTTAGGGTGTTGGCCGAATGGTGTAGGGTAGGGGGGATTAGGGTTTTTGGAAATCAAACCTGCACACAAACATTTACACAAACACCTCACATACATATCATGCAACATTATTAAACATGGATTTCATCATAGGTTAATCATGCACCCTAAACCCTAATTCTTCTAGGGTTGGCCGAAAGTGTAGGGTAGGGGGATTTAGGGTTTTTGAAATCAAACATTCACACAACCATTTATACAAACACCTTATCTACACTATCATGTCATACACTAACATAAGATACATCATAGAGTAATTCAACCCTTGAATCCCTAATTTTTCCATGTCTTGGCCGAAACTTGTAGGGGGTGCAAACCCTAATTTTTTTTTGTTATCACAACTTGAAGGAAATCAACATATAGGTATACCCTAAGTTCCAAGGGGTCTTCTCATGTATCAAAAAGTAACCAAGGCTTTCCCTTAAGGGGTGGCCGAAACATACCTAGGGCAAATCCCCATTTTCGCAAACTACAAGAAGAAGGAAATCATACACAGCAATTATGCTACAGGTGAGGGGCACTTACCTCTTTCGCTAAATATCCTTAAGGTATACCCTTAGATCGGAGGGGAGGTGCTTGTCCTTGCTCTTGAGGTCCTTGACTTCTTCTTGCCTTGCAAGAGTTTCAAACCTTCAATGGGGTCTTGGGATTTTCGAAAATTGAAGAGGGAGAGGGGAGTTAGGATTTCGAAAATTGAAGAGGGACAAGGGAGTTCAATTTTCGAAAATTTAAAAAGGGAGTCTCTTGGATTTTCGAAAATTGAAGAGGGAGAGTGAGTGAGGGGCTTGCAACAATGATGGTTATCCCCTTAGCATTCCCTCTTATTTATACTAAGGGAAGAGGCAAGGTGCCTCTTCTCCAAGTGTCTCTTCACTAAGGGGTTTCTCATCAAGAGTCTCTTCCTCTACCCTTTCACATTCCCTAACCCTTAACAAGAATTTCCCTTCCTTTCTCTCAGCAATCCCCTGCTGGGTGAATTGGTTACTTCGTTGCTTTTCAAGGCTTTGCTTACTAAGAGTTCCAAGGTTCGATTCTCGGCAAGAGCATATTTTTGCTCCTCTTTGGTTTTCACTTTTGCAAAGCCCATTAGCCCAATTTACTCTCATATTCTCAAATCACATATTATAATTAATGCAAATTACATATTCCTATTTATGCAATCACATATTCGAATTTATGCAATTACATATTCTAATTTATGCAATCACATATTCTAATTTATGAAATCACATATTCTAATTTATGCAATTACATATTCTAATTCTTTCTAATGAAATCACATATCATTTAATCATGACATCACAAAAATGTAATTTTATTCATTCATGAAATAAATGTCATACCATCCGATAACCTATATCGACATTTTTGTGCCCTAATGAAAATCGAAAGCAAGCCCCAAAATTTGGGGCGTTACAATCCCCTACACCTTATAGAAAGTTCGTCCTCGAACAAAAACAATTCTAGGTACTAACCATGGTATAATTATACACATACATCGTAATTATATACTTATCGTGATTATGGGTAACCCAACTCATATTATGCTTCCCCTAATATTCGTCCTTATTTGTTGCATGATTAATATAGGGTAGATGAGATCTTATTTATTATATCACCAAAATTTATTTTATTCCGTCTTATAATTCTACATACAAAACTAGTCCAACTTAGTGGCCTGTGACTACATTTGATGTATTCGTCACGTCTTCCTAGGATAATGAGAAAACCCTTGCATTCGTCGCAACCGGTGGTACGTGCGGTTGGGGAGGTGCTTGCTTTTTGGCGCGGCAATCTTGGGCCTTGTGCCCTACCCGTCCACAGTTGTAACACTTGCCTGTCCCCTGGAGACAAGCTCCTGGGTGCGGTCTTCCGCATGTAGCACACGGGTCAATCTTGGTTTGCTTGCTGGCGGGACCACTTTGTGAGTCGTTCTTTCTCTTGCCATTGTGGTTCCCCTTCCAACTATCATTCTGAGACTTCTCACCTCCGGCTTGGGTTTGGCTCTTGTTTTCAGTCAGCACCTTCTATTGCTGGTTGATGTTATTCAGGTAGTGCTCAGCAATTAGAGCACTGCTGAACAGCTCTTCTACTGTCTGTGGCAGGTTGACCCCGCCGGCCGCATTCAGGGCAATTTCAGGCCGCAGGATCTTCAGCATAAGTCTGACTTTTTCTTTCTCAGTGCTGACTAGCTCCGGGTAGAGGTGGCCCAGTCTGTTGAATTTCTTCATTGCCTCGCTGACTGATAGCTCACCTTGTCGGAACTCGGTGAACTCGTCGAAATGCCGGTTGGTGACCCGCATGTGGAAGAATTCTTCGAAGAATTGGTGTTCAGGATTCATAAAGAACTAGATTTAAGCCTGGGTCTAGGGTTCGAATCCTGGGAAGGCAAAAATCCACGCCCAGGAGTGGGAAGACCTAGTATTGGTAACGGCATGGTCGACGGTCGACGGTCGAGACCGCCAAATGGGCCGGGTCGTTACACCCTTTCTACTTTTTGATGGCACCCTCTTGTCATTTTTGGACTTACCCTCCTTGCCATGATTATATGCTTCCCCAACATATTTCTTTCCCTTGGCATGGGAGACCTTAGATCGGTATCCTAGACCCGCTCTATCATTGGTGCAGTTTAGGCCACCCTACATCATATCAAAACCCTTAGATCCAACCGTGAATCTCTCTAGGGTTTTCTCTAATTTATCAAGTCTTGCCCTCAAGGCTTAATTTTTCCTTTCTAGACCTTTAACCTTAGAGTCCATAGGTCCACTTTGAACATTCGTAGACCTACCCATTTTTCTAGACACATTCCTCCCCTTTTTGAGATTAGTGCCATGATCCTTAGGTCTAGTGGTCTTGGGTCTATCATTATGCATGCTTTTCCTAGGGTGTTGATCTACCTTGTTATCCCTAGTCCTATCATTATATCTAAAACCATGGTTATGCACAAGTAAGCAATTTTCGTTAATTTCAGCATGCATGCATGAATGATTAACATTATTTTGGAAATGCAATGAGGAACTTGAAATTGAATTACACTTTAACCTAGGGTTAGGAATTACCTCCCTTACCCTTGAGGTTCCCCCTTGATGTGATCTTTGCTTCTTTCTTTCTTCTTTCTCCCATCTCCTCAAGTGTCGCATTTTCTTGAGCTCTTTATTCCTTGGACACTTGGTGTGGTAGTGCCCTAGCTCACGACACGTGAAGCATCGAATCCTCCTCTTCTTCTCTTGGAATTCTCCATTCCTACACCTCATATTAGAATTAACAAGAATCAAACTTGGTTTAGATTTTACCTCCATTTTACCTTTTGGGCACTTATCCTTGTAGTGCCCCTTTTCGTTGCAACCAAACATTTGATGTGACCCTTTTTACTTGCTTTGGTGGAGGTGGGGCTAGGTTGACTTCTTCTCCAACCTTTGATGATGTGGATGCCTCCTCTTGATCCGGTACGGTTGAGGGTCTCTCCTCCCCCTCAATTCTTGAAATCGATACCTCCTCTTCTTCTCTTGAGGAGGTTGATGATCTTTCACACTTTTCCTCACTTGAAGATGTAGATACTTCCTTTTCTTCTTCTTCTTCTCCTTGACTCATTTGACCTTGTGTAGGACTTTCATGATATTCTTTCAAATTGCTCCACAATTCACATGCATTTTGGTATGCCCCTACACAACTCAAAATTTTGTTAGGCACAATATCGATCAATATACCCATTACCTTTTCATTTGCCCTTGCTTGTTCTTGTTGCTCTTGATTCCAATACCTATGTCTAAGCCTCTTCCCGTGCTTATCCTTTGGAATCTCGAAGGGCTCTTCAAGCGCGATCCGAAGGTCCCACTCCATTCCAAACCATGCCTCCATTCTCGCTTTCCAATATCCGAAATTTTCATGGTCGTAGGCCGGTGGAGTGTAGATGTAATCCCCGAATTTGGCTTCCATGTTCTTCTTCCTCTAGCAGGTGCTCCCTCGGCGATTAGTCCAATCAAGAGCGGTCCTTCGCTCTGATACCAAGTGATAGATCGATCGGCGTGCTAGAGGGGGGTGAATAGCACTTTTTCGGTTGAATCTCTATAAAGTTGTTAGCGCAGCGGAAACAATAACATGCAAAGGACAATAAAAACAATGCTAACAACCTGATTTACTTGGTATCCACCCCGGATGGGTGACTAATCCATGAATCCATCGGTGGATCAACCCACGAATGCCCTCCGGCTAGATCTGTCGCTCCTTGTGGGTGGAGAAACCTCGCCACAACACTTCGGATGCCATCTGAGCACAAGAGACTACTAACTCACTTTACCCAAGCGAGTTTCGTCAAGAGTCTCAACCCAAATCGAGTTCTCTTTAAATAGAACTCGGGCTTGAAACCCTCGCTGGCAGTCGACTGCCCTACTCAGAATTCGATCGTTGACAGCCCTAACGTTCGAATCTAGCTGTACACCAGTCGACTGCTCCCAGAGCATCCAACTGGTCCAGGGCCAGATTCATTCTGTGAGTTTTGGCAGTCTACTGGATAACTCCCAGTCGACTGCCCAGCTTACCACAACACTCCTACTCACTCACTCGACCCTCCTCCACGTGAGCCTTCAGGTCCTCTCCTTTGGTTTGCCCCTTGAAGTCCTCCTCCACCTACTATCGTCCCTCGGGTGCGCACGCAAGTCCTCGACTTGCCTCCATGCCACCCTTCATGTGTGCCCTTTGAAGTTCACTTCCCGACTTGCCCTTGGTGTCCTCCTCCCTCAACTCTTGTCCCTTGCCTTAGCTGACTCAACATGTGTACACCTGTACAACCTGCACACTCAACATACACATATTAGAACCCAAGGGAGACCTAACTTAAACTCTTTGCCCAAACATCAAAACACTTGGTCACTCCGGACCACAGATTTCCTCAACAAACATTCCATTGTGGTATTCTAGGTGGTGTGAGTTGGGATATGATCTCATACTCTACTAGATGGTCACGAAACTCTTGGCTAAGGTATTCACCACCTCGATCTGAACAAAGCATCTTAATACTCTTGCCAAGTTAGTTTTGTACTTCACTTTTGAATTCTTTGAACTTTTCAAAGGATTCCAACTTATGTTTCATGAGATACACATAGCCGTATATACTTGCATCAATAGTGAAAGTGATGAAGTACTGATAGCCTCCTCTAGCTGCGATATTGAAAGGTCCACATACATCAGTATGTATGAGTCCTAACAAGTCTGTCGCTCTTTCGCCGTGTCCACTAAATGGAGTCTTGGTCATCTTGCATAGAAGACAAGATTCACATGTCTCATATTATTCAAAATCAAATGAGTCCAGTAATCCATCCTTATGGAGCTGGGATATATGACTCTCATTTATATGTCCCAAGCGACAATGCCAGAGATATATTTGGTTCACATCATTGGATTTGAACCGTTTCGTATTTATGTTATAGATTGGGTTTTCTAGGTCTAGAACATAGAGTCCATTCACAAGTGGTGGATTACAATAGAACATGTCATTTAACATTATGGAACAACATTTGTCCTTTATGATAAATGAAAAGCCTTTCTTGTCCAAACAAGATATTGAAATTATGTTCTTAGTCAATGCAGGTACATAAAAGCACTCCTCTAGTTCTAAGATAAGCCAAGTGGGCAAAGACAAGGAATAAGTTCCTACAGCTATGGCAGCGACTCTTGCTCCATTGCCTGCTCGTAGGTCCACTTCGCCCTTTGTCAATGATCTAGCTCTTTGAAGGCCCTGCACATTAGTACAAATGTGAGACGCACATCCGATATCTAATACCCAAGAAGAAGAGATAGATAGATTGACTTCTATAATAAAAATACCTGAAGCAGAAGTCTCACTTCTTTTCTTCTTTACTTCCTCCAGGTAATATTTGCAGTTCCTCTTCCAATGTCTGGTCTCACCACAGTGGAAGCAGGTCCCTTCCTTAGGCACCTTATCTTTAGCCTTGGATGTAGTAGAGTTGGCCTTGCCTTTGGCTTGGGTCTTACCCTTGCCTTTAGGCTTCCATTTGCCTTTGCCCTTTTGTACCATCAGTACATTACTGGTTTTGGTTTTCTTGAGATTAGGTTCAGCAGTTATTAACATGCTGAGCATCTCAGGCAAAGGCTTGTCAATTTCATTCATGTTGTAGTTTATGAAAAATTGACTATACCCCTCCTGCAATGATTGCAGGATAAGGTCCGTTGCCAATTCTTGGCCCAGTGGAAATCCTAGTCTTTCAAGGTTCTAGACATACCCAATCATCTTGAGTACGTCAGTTCCTATAGGAGTTCCTTCTTGCATCTTGCATGCAAATAGGGCTTTAGACACCTCAAACCGCTCGTCCTAGCTTGCCCTTGATATAGTTGCTTTAGATGCTCAACCATCACATGTGCATTCATGTTCTCATGTTGCTTCTGAAGCTCAGAATTCATGGTGGCAAGTATAAGGCATGATACATCAAGTGCATCATCCTGATGCTTCTTGTAAGCATCCTTTTCGGCACGGGTAGCGGTAGCGGCGGGTGCTTCTGGAAGAGATTGCTCTAGGACGTACAGTTTTCGTTCTTGTTTGAGGACTATCCTCATCTTTCTGTACCAGTCCAGGAAATTAGCTCCGTTGAGCTTGTCCTTCTCAACGACGGATCGCAGAGAGAGTGTATTTGACGTGTTAGATGACATGGTGATCTACAATATAAAATTATGCAGAAATAAGTATCATATCTAATTCATTTAATTAGACCTTTAATTAAATGACGCTCCCACTAAATCGTAGAGCTTTGGTTGGGGCTAGTCATGGATGTAGACAAACTCAATTTACCAACACTACTAGCTCCAAACCAAATAGCAATCATTATTCAAGTGGGACAGGATCCATATTATACTTCATATTGAGTTAGCTTTGGTTAATCGCCCAAGACTTTGTATAATTAGGTAGGTAACATTTTACCAATTACATCTCATGCAACTCTTTGAAACAAAGGGTCAAGATCTACATTACACATCATCTTGAGTTAGCTTTGGCTAATCGCCCAAGACATGGAATAATTGTTCTCTTACCCAATTTTTTCAACTTTTGGGATATGCCTTCATGTTTCTCAATCTAATTGAGGGGACTTAGTTAAGTCTCACCCAAAGTTTGATAGCGGGACATCACAATTGTCCTCTCGCATTCTACCAAGATAAAATGCGTTACTTTGCTTTGGAAAACCCAACAATAAATGATCAAGGTAGTTTATGAGTACCAAACTTTGGTAGGGATATTGAGTTGACTTAATTAAGATAAACATCTAAGCATGCATCACATACACACACATAGCATATATCAACATATAAGCAAGAAATCGTGACATGGTTATGGCCCGTATACTACGATCTTCTCAAGCCAATGAGAAGATCGATGGTCAACCTAGGGATAACATCTTCTACAAGTGCATTCTTCGGTCATCGTGTGTGGTTGGCATCCTTCTTGTAACTTCATTCTTCAATAGACACTCCACTGCTCCTTTTGTACATTAAATGTAGGAAAACTCGAGTTACATTCGAATCTAAATCTATTTTTACAACTAGGAAAAATTGAGACAAGGCACGACACGCAGGCCGTATTATGAATTACAACATGCACACACACACACACTCATACATCCAATCACATTGGGGTTAAGGCCATAACCATGCACCATGTCATCAATCAAATACAATAGATTTAGGACATCAATTTTTATTATGATTGTAAAAATGCTCATGAGCCGATACCATAGGTTATAAAATTTGTCGAGTACATTCGCATCATAGCACACTTTCATATTTTATATGATGATGCTATAGACTTTTAGTTTGATCAACACAAACTTTTGTATCTCGACAAATGCTCATACATTATACAATCTATAATAAAATTATATCCTATTTCTATATCACATATAAAAGTTTTCTAAACTTTGAACGATCTTTCGTAAGTGGCTCTGATACCACTATTGGGATCTATGGGTAAAAACATTTAAAATCGCAGCGGAAATAAGATCCCTCGAGCGATCCATGCGAAAGAAAAACTCATATAAAATGATCTATAATTCCTATCTTATAGGAATACCTTTGTCGCGTGTCCTTCGCTTATCCCGCTAGTCCTTTGGTTCGCCGGATCTCTTGCACATTCAAGTGTCCGTGCCTCTATGCGTATCCACATGAAAAAGATCTACGCCTTGGAGAAGAACCACCTTAGTTATGCTAGCAACTTGGGATGGTTCACAAAGCACAAGAACCTCCACTAGGGAGTTATGGACAAGGAGCAAGAAAGAAGAGGAAGAGAGATGCACACTCTAGCCTTTGACAAGGGGGGGGGAATTTATACTCATCTAATGAATACCAAGGGACTATGTCCCTTGAGCTCCTCTCATCTTAATGCTAATAAAACCCAATGAATACCAAGCCTCTTGGTATTCCTTGAGACTCTTAATATTCTATTCATCTAATGAATAGAATGTCTCTTAGACTTCCTCTTAAATAATATTTATTAAACCCTTTAATGAATATTATTCATAATTAAGTGGTTGAGTATAATCTAGATGAGTCTAACTCAAATTAGACTCAATCCCATAATCTAATTGGATTCACTTGAGTCTAACTCAATTAATCCAATTCGAACCAAATCTTAGTCAAACCAAGATCAATTAATCTCCGAAGCATCGTGTCCTTAGTGTAACGACCCGGAAAATTCTCTTAATATTTTATTAAAATATTAAGCATGTCTAGAATAATTTTCCGAAGGACCTAGAGGTAATAATACAAACTTTGGCCTAGAAAATCCATGTTTTCCCATTTAAATTGGGAAAAAGGGCACTAATGGGCCTTATATGGGCTTGCTAGTACCATAATTATCGGAGGATTTTAGGTGAAAATTAGTATAAAGATAAATAGGATTTAATTAGACCTATTAGCATGATTATGGGTAAGTATTAGTTTAATTTTCCTATTTAATTTGAGGAATTAGGTACTAATGGGCCTTAAATGAGCTCCAAAAATGGGTATTAATTGGGTAAAATTTATATAAATATAAAAGGATTTTATTTGGGAATATTGGCATAATTATGGGTGATTTTTGGAGAATTTTCGAAATAAAAGGGAAATTTTCGAAAATAAGAAAAAAGATTAAATAAAATAAAAATAAAATAAAAATAAAGGTGCATGGGCCAAGGATTAAACCTTGGACCTCTTGTACAACAATGAATGCTTTAACCAACTCACCTAGCAAGGAATTCTTGAGAGGAAAGGAAGTGAATGGTGGTTAAATGGTAGAGGAAGATGAAGGGCCATGGAAAACTCTTCATTCACCACCTTAATGGTTGATTAATAAGGGGGTTTGGGAGTTTCATTCTTCATGCCATCAATTGCATTTGCTCCTCTCTTCCTCCTCCATTCTTGCCGAGCACACAAGGAGGAATTCTCCCTTGAGAAAACTCCACAAAAGGTCTTCTTCTCCAAGATCTAAGGTCTTCTCAAGGTTCTAAGGGCTAGGTGTGGTCAAGTCTTCTTTCTTCTTTCCATCCAAGGTCCAAAAATCAAGAAATCTAAGGTAAGACTCCCTCACCTGTGGTATAATAGTTATCTATGATTTCCATGATTTTTAGCATGATATATGGGTTAGTTTTTGGATGTGATGATGAAAGGAAAGAAAAAAACCAAGGTCCTTAAGTTCAAGGGTTTCGACCAGCAGGTTTTAAAGGTCTAAAACTATGTTAAAAATTATGATAATATTATTTAGTGTTCCCTTATGATGTTTAGAAGTTAAGTAAAATTTTTTGGAATTTTTAGAGTGCTCTAGGACAACCTAGAGTTTCGGCCAACATGAAGGAAGCAAAACCCAGAACTTTAAGTTCAAGGGTTTCGGCCAGCATGTTTTAAAGGTCTAAAAATATGTTAAAAATCATTATAATGTTATTTAGTGTTCCCTTATGATGTTTAGAAGTTAAGTAAAGTTTTTGGGAATTTTTAGAGTGCTCTAGGACAACCTAGAGTTTCGGCCAACATGAAGGAAGCAAAACCCAGAACTTTAAGTTCAAGGGTTTCAGCCAGCATGTTTTAAAGGTCTAAAAATATGTTAAAAATCATGATAATGTTATTTAGTGTTCCCTTATGATGTTTAGAAGTTAAGTAAAGTTTTTGGGAATTTTTTAGAGTGCTCTAGGACACCCTAGAGTTTCGGCCAGCATGAAGGAAGCAAAACCCAGAACTTTAAGTTCAAGGGTTTCGGCCAGCATGTTTTAAAGGTCTAAAAATATGTTAAAAATCATGATAATGTTATTTTGTTCCATTATGATGTTTAGAAGTTAAGTATAATTTTTTGGAATTTTTGGAGTACCCTAGAGATCCTATGAGTTTCGGCCAACAACAAGGAAAGGAAACCAAGAACCCTAGGTTTGTGGGTTTCGGCCACCATGATTTTGGGGTCTATAATTTTGCTAAAAATCTTGATAATGTTGTATAATGTTCTCTTATGAGGTTTAGGAATTAAATATAATTTTTGGGAATTTTTGGGGCACCCTAGGATGCCCTAGGGTTTCGGCCAACAACAAGACCTCATGGGTGGAGTTGGGTCTAAAACCCCGAGCATGTGTTTGATGTATTAACATGATATAAGAGAGATGGAGGGTGGTTATGTGAATGTTTCACATAGCTTTGAGACCCTATAGGTTTCGGCCAAGTACCCTAAAAGGGTGGGAAGTTAGGACTTATTTCAAGTAAGGGCCCCAATGGCCCTATGGTAAGGTATGGTTGATGCTTAAGCAATTGATTTGGGGTTTTAATGGAATTTTTCCATACCCCCATGGCTTTGAAGCTTCGGCCAAGAGCAAGTTTAGGGTTAAAGGATCAGGGTTGGGCTTAAGTAGGGAACCAAAGGGTTCCTATGGCCTAGTATATGTGTATGAGTTACCAAGATATATGTTTAAGTAAGATGGAAGAAGTTCTATGTTAACCAAACCTTTAGTTTGTATGTCATGAATTATAGGATAAGTCATAGATGTTTAGACATGTACCATGATTTATGAATGATATGTATGTATGCCATGTCTTATGAATGATATGCCATGTTTTATGAATAATATGCAAGTATGTCATGTCTTATGAATGATACGTATGTACGCCATGTTTTATGAATAAGATGTATGTATGTCATGTATTATGAATGAGGTTCAAGTACATGCCATTAAGGCCATAACGATGATGAATGACAAGTATGATGATGAATGACAAGTATGATGAATGAAAGATGATGCTTATGTCTTTAAGGCATAAATATGCTAAACGACACGGTCGATGGTTGACGGTACGACGGTCGAAAGGACCGGTAAATGGGCCGGTAGACGGGCCGAGCCGTAACAAGTATGCTATGTTAAGTATGCCATGAATGTCTCATGAATGATGAAGCATGTAAAGTATTTTACTTTATGAATGGGCTTGTACCGGACCGAAGTATGGGTCCAAGGGATGGGCACCTTAAGAACGCCCCGGTTCTGGACTACCGACTATGCTGTCCACGGTTCTGGCACTACCGAAGCTGTGCAACAGGGATGGGCACCTTAAGAACGCCTCGGTTCGGGGACTACCGACTATGCTGTCCTTACCCTAGTAGGTCGAGGCTAGCTACCTCGTATTTACTTAGGGATGCGCGCTTATGATGTATGTATGTGGTACAAGCCAGGGCCCAATGATATGATGATTATGTTTAAGAAATGAAAAGTATGTTTTTAAAGATTAAGCATCCGTATGATATATACGCATTGCCCATGCATTCATTATGAAAAAGTATGTTTATGAAAAGTATGTTTATGAAAAATATGATTTTAAACTAAGCATCCTTATGATATATGCACTTGCTCATGCATCCATCTATGTATGCATTATGTTATGAAAAGTATGTTTACGAAAAGTATGTTATGAAGGTAGGTTCATGCCATGATTTTATTTATGTTTATGCCATGATTTATTTATGTTTATGCCATGATATTTATGCCATGATATTATTTATGTTTATGCTATGATGTTATTTATGTTTATGCCATGATTTGATGCTAGTTTAGAATGCCATGCTTTAATTATGTTTATGATAGTTTAGGATGCCATGATTTTATCTATGCTCATGTTAGTTTAGGATGCCATGATTTTATGCTAGTTTAGAATGCCATGCTTTAATTATGTGTATGCTAAGTTAGGGTGCCATGAGTTTATTGATGTTTATGTTAGTTTAGGATGCCATGGTTTAATTATGTTTATGTTACGTTAGAATGCCATCATTTTGTTCATGCTCATGCTAGTATGGGATGCCATGATTGTAATTAGATTTATGCCATGATTTTATTTATGTCTATGTCAAGTATTATGCCATGCCATGAATGTTTACGATGTTTATGTCTATATCAAGTATTATGCCATGCTATGAATGTTTACGATGATTATGTTATGTCAAGTATTATGTCGTACCCGAATGTTTATGGTTATGTTTATGCCATGCTATGAATGGGATGAAGCTATGTCCATGACATGTCAAATGAATGCTAAGTGATGATAAGGATGATGTTCTAAGTAAAGCGCTAAGTGTGCTAATGTTTCATATGTTTATGATTAAGTGACGGATGGTTTTCGTGAGTAGGAAAGAGTCTTACTAAGCCTGTGTGCTTATAGTCTTACTTTCTTATACCGCAGATCACGCAAGGGAACAGTAAGGAAGCAGCAGGAGGGCATTGCAGAATGTGTGTGATAGTGACTTGGCCAAGAGACCATATGTTTGCTTGTCTTATGATAGAACTTTACCTTTACTACTAAGTACTTGAATATGACTATGACTCTATGACATGATGCTAAAGTATGACAGAATGCTAAAGTATGACATGACGCTAAGTATGGCATGATGCTAAGTATGACATGATGCTAAGTATGTTATGATGCTAGGAATGCTAGAAAGTGCATGTAGGTGTAAGTTTAAAGTTTTCCGCTGCATTATGATGTCTACATGTCCTAAGTATGTTAACGTAACACCGCTTTATGATGGTCAAAGAAAAAAAAAAAGCGGGTGTTACACTTAGTGTGTGACCCAATAGGTTCTCGTAACGTTGGCAATGTGTCTAAACCACTTTAGAGACATAAGCAATGAGCGACATCTAGCAATGCATCATTGCTACCCAAGTAACAAGAAAAGTCGAGATCCGACTAAACCTCCGTGACTATGATAATGTATAACCTTATCCTTCTATCTTCAATATCTAGATTGACCAATGAGGCATAGACCGTGTCATCCTCAGTCAATCTTGTGTTTCTTGATCCCCGAGTAGACTCACTCAAACAAATATGCTCAATATCTCATATTGACTCATTTGAGCATGACCATGTGTTTTAGTAGTCCTACTTGATCAAGGAGCCCATATATATCACTCCCGTCATATGGGAGGGATAGATCTCATCTACATCACTCACTTCCCTCCGCATAATTCATTACATACGCAGTGATCGCCTTTATAGTCCATCCTGTTACGGGTGACGTTTGACGATACCAAAGTACATAACTCCTTATGTAGCGAACTGTAGTGACTTCAGGTCTAAGGACTATTCATACTAATAGTCACATGAGAAAGTTTATGACACTTATATGACAATCTATGAAACCTTCTCATGGCGGGTCAATTCAGTACACATTCTCCAATGTATACCCATGTGTCAACTTGATATCACATATCCATGACTTGTGAGGTCAAGTAATCAGTTGACCTACATGCTAGTCTCCATGCATTAATATTGTCCTTGATTATTAATACTTGACTAGGAATGGTTTAGAGTAGTGTTCTCTACATCATCTCACTATCGATTCAACCAATCGATATGATGTAGATAAGAACCTACTACCCAAGGATATTATTATACTTAGTTATTTGACACAAATACATAGTAAGTATAATAACCAATCATGCCTTATTAATTATAGAATATGATACAAAATGTCCCTAGTCAATCATCACATAATTGGCTCTAGGGCTCCTACTAACAGGTTCTACCTCCTAAAGTAAACACAAAACCTCGAGGAATACTTACATTTGCCCCTATCCGACTGGAAGTCTGTATCCGTATAACCCATAGGGAATTGTTCTGCCTTGTAAACCAGCTTATAATCCTTAGTCCTTCTCAAGAACTAATATAAGCTTTTACAGCAATCCAATTTCCTTGACCTGGGTTACTATGATGTCTGCTAACCATGCCCATGGCAACGTAGATATCCGATCTCATTTTTAGCATACATGAGGCTTCCTATAGCCGATGCTAAAGTAACTGCCATTACCTGCTCTATCTCCTTTGATAATCCTAACATATCTCCTTGGATAAAGTAGCTCCATAGCTGAAAAGTTCAAAACTTTTCTTGAAGGTTTCCATGCTAAAACGAGTTAAGACACTGTCACTATATGAAGCTTGGGATAAGCACACCATCCTTCTCTGGTGATCCCTTAGAACTTTGATTGCCAAGCATGTGTCCTACTTCTCCTAAGTCCTTCATATCGACTGTTTGGACAACCATACCCTTACATTTGATAAAATTTATCACTGTTGCCAACTGACAAAATATTATCTACGTATAGTACAAGAATACCACTTCGTTTCCGTCACATTTCTTACATACACAACTCTCATCCGTCCTTCGAACAAATCCATATGACCGGATTTATCTTTTCAAAGCGGATGTTCCTTGTCATAGGTCTAGGGATCTTGATTCATGGTCGCCAGGGATCGAGTCTGAATACTCTCCCAAGAACATGAATCCTTCTGGTTGACTAACAACCCTCCCACTATGACAAGGTAGCACCTGTGTATCTTCTGTGACACGCGGTGCAGTGACTTGTGGTATATCTTCTTGTGCAGTTGGTACTAAGGTCAGAACATCCCATTTTCTTAATTCTTCAAGAACTAGTCTACTCATGGGCTTGTGGTTCATCACATAGTCTACTTCTGAGATTCGGGTTTTCGTCCCAATGATTATCCTCTGATCCTTAAGACTATAGAACCACCTTTCATTCTTCTAGGATGGCCCACGAACAAGCATACGAGATTCCAACCTATCAGTCCCCTCTCAGCACCTGTGCTGAGCTACCCCAAATCTGAATATGTCTTAGACTTGACTTTCGCCCAGTCCACACTTCTATGGGAGTAGAATGTACTGACCTAGATGGTATCAAGTATGTACGCTGTCGTTTCCAGACCATATCCCCAGAACGATTCCAGCAACTCGGAGCAGCTCATCATTGTCCTAACCATCTCCATAAGAGTCATTTCCTTCGCGCTACTACACCGTTCTGTTGGGGCAAACCGGATGCAGTCAATTGGGATTAAATCCCAGCCTCTAATAAGTAAGTCCTGAACTTTTCCAAGAGGTACCCACCACCACGATCCGATCGTAGTGTCTTGATACTGTTACCTTGATGTTTCTCCACAACAATCTTGAATTCTTTGAACCAGTCAAAGATTCAGACCTGCGGCCATCAAGTGATCATATCCATAACTTTGAATATTCGTCTCACGAAGTATTCAAAGCTACCTCTATTCTAGATAGGCATAGGACGACACAAATCAGAATGAACCGATTCTAACATATCTTTGGCTCTATACCCCTTGGCCTTGAAAGGCCTCTTGGTCGCCTTACCTTCCAAGTAAGATTCAAAGATTAGGAAGTCTCCTACCATTAATGAACCCGAGGGCCCATCGGCTATCGGCCTTTGAACCATATTAAGATTAATGAGACCAAGCCTTAGACGCCAAAGGTATGTTTGGTTCATTTGGAAGGAACCTTTCTCTTACATTGGTTAGATGATGAGCTATTAGCTACTATTTGCATCATGGGAGACTTTAGTTTTAATTACTTAAATTGTTTATCCATGTTCCTAAATAGATAGTCTTTCTATTCCACCTTTCTTAACAAAAGTAATAGATAGTCTTTCTAAAATTAGGAAGATAAAAGCAATTTTAAAACCAAAACTTTATCTTCTAAAGACAAATAAATAACTCTCACTGCAATAGTCGCCACCTCCATAACATATCTCATGCAGATGGTAATCTTTTCATTAGCTAGTCGTTGGGCTTCCTGGAACCCCTGCAAAGAATTGCAGACATGTTTAGTGGCCTCCGTATCTACCCACTAGGTACCGGTAGACAACACCGCTAAATATATTACAACGACAAAAGAAAAAGATATACCTATCTCTTGATGACGAGGAATGTTTGCCTTTCAATGTCCAGTCCGCTGGCTCGTGAAGCACTTGTCTTTCGGCTTCTTCACACCAGCCTGATGTCCCTGTGATTTTGCTGCCTTCATGGACTCACCTTATTCTTTCTCTCCCTGCCTTTCGGCCTAGAAATAGAATCCTTCTGAGTGACCAAGGCCTGCGAATCTTTACGAAAGAGCCCATCTCTCCCCTAGAGTTCTCCCAGGAGTTCCCTCAACGTATACTCATGCTTATTCATGTTATAGTTGAGCCGGAACTACTCAAAACTCCTAGGCAGAGATTGGAGTATTATATCGACCTGGGTTTCCCCGTCAATATGTCCTCCAAGAACCTCAATCTCATTGAGGTGGGCCATCATCTTCAGGATATTCCTCGAAGAGTATGTAACACCCCAAAATTTTCCCATATGAAATATTATGAATTTATGAAACATTATTATTATTATGAAATATTATGAATTCATGAAACATTATCATTATTATGAAATTTCATGATGGGCTTGGCTTAATGGGCTTTGATATGGATTAGTGCAAAATGTGATAAAAAGAAGAGGTAGAAAGGAGGAAGCAAGGATTGAACCTTGAACCTCCTAGTTGCACTAATCATGTCATAACCAACACACCAAGCCATGTTTCATGTTGAGAGAATAAGAAACATGCTTGTTAAAGCTAGGGAAGTGAAGAGACATGTCTCTTCATGAGAAAAGTATAAATAAGTGAAGGGAAGTTGGAATAACTTCCTCTCTTCTTCTTCCTCACTCTTCCCTCTTCAAAATCGAAAACTCTCCCCTCCCCTTCTCAAATTTTCGAAACTCCAACCCTAGGTTTCCTCCATAAGAAAAACTCCCAAGAGGGCCCTATAGAGAGACTACCTTCTACTAAAGCAAGGCTAAGGAAAAGAAGCGCAAGAAGGGCTCTCCTCTCCTCCTCTTCAAGGACTTCTTGGGGGAGATTCAAGCGAGAGGATGTAAGTAATCCCCTCACCTGCATTATAATAGTTTCGAGTGTTTAAAAAGGGTTTAAACATAGGATGAAGCTCTTGTTGTTTTCGGCCAAAAAGGTTTTTAGGGCTTGCGAGGGTTTAAACTACTCCTATACTTGCATATGTTTTTCCTCATGATGTGTGACTAAATATATGATGATAATATGATGTTTTCCTTGTCCTTAAGCCCCCAAAAACCCGGAGTAGGCTTGCTGGAATTTTCGGCCAAGGACCTCTTTTAGGGCTTAGAGAGGTTTAAACTCCTAGTATGCTTGATAATGACCCTCCCTATGATATATAAGATGATATGTGATGTAAATATGGTTTATTCATGATATTAACATGCTTAGAAACTAAGATATGTATGCTAGAATTTTCTGTAAAGAATGATAAGTAGGACTTAAGAAGGGGTAACAACCCCAACATGCCTTCTAATGTCTCCTCTATGATGCCTACCTTAATGTATGATGTTAGTGTAATGTTTTTCATGGTTTATCATGCTCTAAACTTAGAGTTTATATGCTGGAATTTTCTGATTAAATAAGAATTTGGGCTAAGGGGGAAGCTACAACCCCAATTAGGCACGCCAAGGATGCCCATGATATGCTATGAGTAGTATAGGTGATAACATGTCTTCTCCCATGCTTTTTCATGCTCTAAGAATCATGATGTACATGTCTATGTTTAAGCTCTTTAAGCACCCTTATGTTATGCATGGCTTATGTATGATGAAATGCCTAAGAGATGCTTCCCTGTAAGTCGGGACTAAGAACACTCTTCATGATAAGATAAGAGGCATGTCATGCTCATGATATGACAATGATGTGATAGGTTATGATGATATGCTTATGATATGATAAGAATGTGCTATGCAACTCCTAGGTTGACGGACTATGAACGGACCTAGTAAGAAACAAGAATGTGCTATGCTTATGATATGATAAAAATCCATGTATGCTATTTTACTTTGTATGGCTTGTACCGGACCCTAGCAAGGTCCACGGGTGGGCTCCGGATGCAGCCCCTAGGTCGACGGACTATGAACGGACCTAGTAAGGGGATGGGCTCCCGAGACGCCCCTAGGTCGACGGACTATGAACGGACCTAGTAAGGGGATGGGCTCCCGAGACGCCCCTAGGTCGACGGACTATGAACGGACCTAGTTTCCCTAGTAGGTTAGAGACTAGCTACCTCGGCCTATTAGGGATGCGCGCATTATGTATGTATGTATGTGGTACAAGCCGGGATCCCCCAAATGATGATGGATGTATGTTTAAGTACCTATATGTATGATTTAAGAAAAGCATATGCATGTACTTATCCTATGCATGTTTTCAAAAGAGCATCTTGCATTCGCATTTTTGTCATAACTATATGACTATTATGCTATAAAGGTGAATTATGTTAAGTTCAAGTATGCTTCTTATGATAAGTACATATGCTCCCTTATGCTATGTTAAGTTAAGTGTTTTTAATGCTATGCACTATTATGACGTGATGCTTTCTCTACTTGATGGAACGTATGATTTTGTGAGTAGGAAGGGATCTTACTAAGCTATATGCTTATAGTTTCCATGTTTCCCTTGTACTGCAGAAAAGGGTAAAGAATGGATAAACTAAAGGGAGCAGCAGGAGGGGCAAAGATGTGTGTGGTGGTGGCATGGTGGAAGAAGATCTACTCATGTTTTGTTTAGTTATGCATATGCTGAGTATTGCATGTTAAATGTTGAATCATACTTACTATGTTGCTACTTGCTGATATTTAGACTCATATGGATATTTCATGCTCACTCTCGCTCATATGCTAAATACTTAGTTTAGACTTGCTAAAGAACTTTAGTATTATGTTATCCTTCCTCATACTTACTACCTGTCTTAAGAAATGGCTATGTGCATCTCTATTATGCAGTAGAAAAGTAAAGTCCTCATGTCTAAGTGTTTAAAGGTTCATGTTACATGTTCAAGTACAAGATTATACATGTTCATTTTCAAGTTTCAAGTTTCAAACGCTTCCGCTAAAACGAAAACTATGTTCGCGTAACCCCGCCCTAGTGTGAGAAGGGCGGGCATTACAGAGTACCTATTTGTACTCCTCTGCGGAAAGGGCAATGTCTAGGCTTATTTTCCAGTCTATGTAGTTGGGGCCACTAAGTTTGGTTTCCTTAAGTATTGTAGCTAGTGGGTTAAAGACTATTTTGAAAATTCTAAGAATCACAACATTCACTACTTTAGAAATCGAAAATAAATTGATTCCTCAAAACAATTAATTTTTGAAATCAACC
This sequence comes from Boesenbergia rotunda, assembly GCA_024364735.1. Taxonomy (NCBI): domain Eukaryota; kingdom Viridiplantae; phylum Streptophyta; class Magnoliopsida; order Zingiberales; family Zingiberaceae; genus Boesenbergia; species Boesenbergia rotunda. The sequence continues at coordinate 59,874 of JAGFNQ010001024.1, forward strand.
AACACCCCAATACACCGAGAAATTCGCATGCCACGATGGTGTGGGCGTATACGAATCCCTATATTCGTTAGAGGAGGTTTTACCCATTGATCTTACTATCTTGTCAACCTAACTTTTTGACAAGTAAGATCAACAGTTGGTTTCCTTCGGCTCTGCAAAATAATATCAGTGACTCCGATGGGGAGAATACTATTATTCGCATCTAAGTGTGCGCCATTACACGACACTAAAAAAATTATTTTTGATTATGTGCCTTCCGATGGGGAAGTACACAAGCTCTTCAATAATTTCCTATAGTCTTTTTTGACCCAGTGATCCACAGGACAAGTCCATCCGATGGGAGGAAGGCACTCAGAGCCGACGCGCAGACTTGTTCGCATCACTTATCGAATTGTAATGGAAGCCGTGGGACCCTTAGGGTCCTTCTCCCACTTAGTAATTTATCTTGAGAAATTTTCTAGCACTACTACACAACCAAGCACACAACCAATCAACATGAAACAAAATAATGAAAAATCCTAGATTTTCCAACTTTCATGGCCCCTTAGTCTCTCATGTGCCTCCAGTCGTGTCGTCACTTCGTCCACTCTTCCCTTCCTTCTGCGCATGCTACCTTGAGGGATCTCCGAGCCAAAATGAAGAGCTAATTATTTACATCATTGATCCTATACTCCACAAAGAAGTGTACATGATATCTAGATCAACTATAAATAAAAAAACTTGGCTAAATATGTGCCGTATTTAATTACAAAAATTAAATACCTAGTCTCGTCAACCCCGAGGATTAATTAATTACAAAAATTAAAAATAATCACACAAACAATATTTTGGCCATGAAGTTGGAATCTCGTGCCTGCAACACAAGTTAGCCAACACACATCCACACATCATCAAAACAAAAATGTATGAAAAATTGCAAAATTAACCAATCATAAACACACAAAGTCGGAAACCTCAGCTCTGATACCAATTGTTGGGTATGGCTTGGCGGGTTTCCATAGCAAATACTTAGTCAATTCGAAAGACCTCTCCACGTCTACGATTAAAATTAATCTGAGTGGAGACCGGTCTCCCATCAACCGTTTCGTGCCGTATCGAATGATCTAAATTGCAACTTAGCCAATTACCAAAATTCGCCTTGCAATTTGCTCGATCGTTCGACCGCGGAAAAGGAGACGAGTTGATCGCCGGCTCTTGTGTTTATGGTCGGGGTCCAGTTAAGAATTTATTAAACATATTTTGCAATCAAAACAATAAATTCTTAAGCATAAAATGACAAGACATATAAACATGGCACAAAAATAACATAAGGAAATACAAGGGAGCATAGGGAAAGTTATACCTTTCCGATCACCTCGCGGACTTCTACCTTATGTCCCTCCCTTCGCGGACGTCATGTGGGTGACGATCTACCGCGATCCGAGATCACCAAGAGCTCCAAACAATCCTCTTCTCCAACCGGCCAAAACCCTAGCTCCTAGGGTTTGCACCGCCGGCCACTTCTTCCCCTCCCTTTGCGTCGCCATCCGCTGGAGCCAGCTCCAAGCCCTCCGGACCAGTGGCGGACCTTGAGAGGAAGATGAAGAAGTAGAAGAAGGAAAGAGACTACCTTCTTCCTAACCCCAACAGCCCGCAATCTCCTCCTCCTTCTACCTTGCGGCGCTGGCGCAACCCTTGGTTGCGCCGCCTGCAGCCGGCCGCCGACGCCTCCTCCGCCTTCCCTGAGCCTCATGCATGGTAGAGAAGGTCTCTACCTTGCTTCCTTGAGCCTCAATCAGAGCTTGGTGGAGGGGATGGAGAGACCCGATGGGAAGATCCCCTTCTTCTCTTGCTCGGCGTCGAAAACCTATGAGGGAGAGAGGAAAAGAGAGAGAGGCTTGGGGATCAAACTCTTGGATTGATTAATTGGCCTGGTTTCTTGATCTCATAGGGTATTTATAGGGCTAAGGAAGGGACCAAGAGGAGGAGTTGGTTCATGGTCTGCTAATGGATCCAAACCCGATCCATTAATTAAGATCCATTCCACTAAAGGATCTTAATTGAACTTCCTCACCAATCCCCATATTTTCATATGGGCTCCACATATTACGAGTCATCCATCCCTCCGTGTTTAAGATCTCGAATGCCCGTTAATTAATTAAATTACTGACAATTTAAATTAATTAACCTCTGGGTCCTTGACTAGTACCACTCAACCTTATCATCGTGCTAGATCAAATCCACCTGCAGTGTTTAGCACGATGAACCTTTTGATCTCATCAAGGGGGCATCATCATCCTGACTCACTAGGACACAGATTCCGTTAATAATCATCGGCACATCATATTATTAATATTATCTCCCAACTTACCGGGTTTATCGATCTAACAGAATAGATCTCGCCCTTTGGTAAATCAAATAAACAATAATTAATAATATATGCCCGATATTATTTCGGATTAAGGGATCGTACTCCATAATATAAACTGAGGTCCTATCCAATTATCGAGTCAGTATAAATTAGATAACCTCGGGTTTCGATCCTGCTCAATGTACTTATAGCACACTAGTGTAATTCTATGGTTAAGACCAACCACACCTAATTACACTACAACAATTCCGATGGGTTGTCCAATTCCATCTCGGTTGTGGGCCTCTTATTTATACTAAGCAAGGAACCGATAACACGATCTTCCGTGTGACACCACACACCATGTTATCTACAATGCAAAATAATGAGACTTCGTGTATGTACTATTATAAACAAACACCTAGTGTAGTTGTGATTCTCTTTTCAAAATAAGATGTTCATATAAAGAAATCATGTCTTTCAGTATACACATCCTACAACCACCTCCCTAGGTGACTCAATCCACACTAGACCACACTGGTGAGCCCCCGATGATTCTTGGCCTACAAACTTGACCTTCTTAACATTAGACACCTTGTCCTTGGTTAAGTCATTCTTTTTACCTTAAATAGCACCCCCTTGCCATTTTTGGACTTCTCCTTCTTGCCATAATTATATGCTTCCCTGGCATACTTCTTTTCCTTGGCATTGGAGATTTTAGACCGGTATCCCACCCCTGATCTATCATAGTTGGGGTTCAAACTACCCAACACTAAATCTATGCCCTTAGATCCAACCGTGAATCTTTCTAGAGTCTTTTCCAATTTATCAAGTCTTGCCCTCAAGACTTGATTTTCCCTTTCTAGACTTTTAACCTTATTGTCCATATGTCCACTTTGGACATTCCTAGACCTACCCATCTTCCTAGGCATGTGTCTCCCCTTCTTGGGATTTATGCCTTGATCCTTAGGTACAATGGTCTTGGGTTTATCATGATGTATAATTTTCCTAGGGTTTTGATTTACTTTGTTAGCCCTACTCCTATCATTATATTTAAAACCATGATTATGCACAAGCAAATATTTTTCATTGATTCTAGCATGCATGGAGGAACTTAAATTTGAATTGCATTATAATTTAAAGTTAGGGGTTACCTCCCTTACCCTTATAGTTCCCTCCTTGATGTGAGCTTCTTTTCTTCCTTTCCTCCTTCTCCCATCTTCTCAATTGCTCCATTTTCTTTAGCTCTCCTTTTCTAGGACATTTTGTGTGATAGTGCCCTAGTTTTCCACATGTGAAGCATCTAATTTTTTTCTTTTTCTCTTGAGCTTCTCGAATCCTACAACTCATGTTAGATTTAAACGGAATTGAAATGAGTGTAGGATTTACCTCTTTTTTCTTACCATTTGGACACTTGTCCTTGAAGTGTCTCTTTTTATTGCACCCAAAGCATATGATGTGGTCCTTTTTCTTTGCTTTGGTGGAGGTTGAAACTTCTTCTTGCTCCGGTATGGAAGTGGGTCTCTCCTCCCCCTCAATCCTTGAGGTGGTGACCTCTTCCTCTTCCCTTGATGAGGTTGATGATCTCTCACTCATTTCTCCCTCCTCTAGTGCTATCGATCTCACTTCGTTGGGTTCTTCTATTATTAGAACTAGTGTAGGGCTTTCATGAAATGCTACCAATTTGTTCCATAGCTCATGTGCATTTTGATATTTTCCTACACCACTTAACTGTAGCGACCCGCCTTCTCTACCTTAGACGGACCGCTACTTTATCTACTTCTTGACTCTAATGCACGACTAAGAATACGGAACTTCTTTTTTTTTCTATTTAAATGCATCTAAGGATGATACTCTAACTTTAATAGTCATGCATGATACAATGGCACACTTCCTTCTGCAATGGTACCAGTCGACTGCGATCTGACCAGTCGACTGATATCGGCCACAGAAAGTTTCTGGGCGCGGCACCAGTCGACTGGCCTCTTGGCAGTCGACTGATGCATCGAACAGAAGCTACTGTTCGATAGGGCAGTCGACTGATACTGAACCAGTCGACTGACACGCCTGAAAGTCTGAAATTTCAGATTCGAATCCTTGTATCAAAAGTCCACCAAACATATGGTTTCGAGCCATACAAAGACACAACACCATTTCTATACTCTATACTAGTTTTCTAAACATTTTAGCCAATCAAAACAACTTCATAAACTCGAAATTAGAACTTTTGCGGAGGTAAATAAGTTATGAAAAATCTATATGAACTTTAAACTAGAGTTTTGTACCAAACTTAACTCCTATGCATCCATAACACCAAAATACATGTTCTACACCTTACTAAAGCATTTTGGAATGTAATGCAACTTTTCTAGGCAGATTTATAGCAATAAAAACTTGATTTAAAGGGAAACTCACCATATCTTGGCACATGCATCAAATAACTCCATCAAGTATCAATATTCAAAACTACTCATACTTATACTCATCCAATGCAATCATAAGGATATGTATGCTAAATAAAATGACATGGAATCTTTACTCATGGTTTTAGGATATGCAAAATATCTAAAACGCAAATACTTGGATAAATGCTATAAGATCTAACTTAAACTAAGACTTTATGATAAATGCACTTTAAGTCCTTCATTCATCTTGTCCCAAGGACCTCTCCAAGGTCAGCCACCACACACACGTCACTCAGCACCGCCTTGTCGCCTTCCTTCAGAATTGCTTACCTTTACCCTTACCTGCAGCAAGAGGAAATGCAACTAATAACCATAAAGCTTAGTAAGTACTATCTAGCTCACAAAATCTCGAAATGTGCAAACATGTTTTTTTTTTAAACAATATGAAATCACATGAGATACTTTTATGCTTAAAAGAAAACACTAAAACATGAATAACTCAAGACATGCATACTCAAGCATAAATAAGTCTCAACTTACTTGTTCTTGGCTTAACTTGAAACTTTAGCAATTCTTTAACTTTAAATCTTTCTTTAACTTTTAGAAAACTTCTTTAAACTTTAGAAAAACTTTGCTAAAGTATATACTTGAAAATAATATCTCACTTGGATCCACTTAAGACGTAAGTACCATCTTATGTGCGTTCCCTAAAAGGTTGGGGTAGCGAGCCACCAATCCTAATAGAGCAGACCTTGGTCTACCAGGGCCAAGACCTTGGAATTGGACATCTGGATTTCTTTAACGACGCCCTTGGTCACCGGGTACTGGCCTTAGAAAATAAAATACTTACTTTTTCTTATCTTGAATGCCTTGGCATTTTAACGAGCACCTTGTGTGCCCAAATCCCTAAGTCTTGACTTTTGGGGATTTCTTAAGGCCTTGGCCTTTTCTTTTCTTATCTTTATCTTCTCTTTTCTTTTCTCAAAACTTTTCTTAGTCCCTAACCTCATATAGGGTACTTAATTAAACTTATACAAGCATATAATGAACTAAGATCACATGCAAAATCTTAAACTAAAAGGAAATATCTCTTTTAAAACTTTCGAGGGAAAATTCTTGCGGAAAACCGCCTCTTACTGCAGGTGAGCAGTACTTACTTTGATATCTTGGACTTATAACCGAAATTGACGTTTAGGGCTCGGGAGAAACTTGAGATCTCGATGATTTCTTCGCGCTCACGCGTTCCTCTCGTCGCGGGGATTCCGAATATTGGAAGATCTCTCGGAGGAGAGCCTTGGCCGGCCACCGGAGGAAAGCCCTAGGCTTGGCTTGGTGTGGGCGTGCGCACAAGAGGGGGAGAGGGGTCGGCGGATGGTGAGGAGGAGAGGGAGTTGCCGAAAAAATAAGAATAAAAGAATCACTTAAGTTCTCCTATTTATACTTAGGGTATTTAAGTCCAACTTATAACTTAACTTAATATCTCTCTATTTTCTTTCAGCACACCCCTGCTGGGGCTCCTGGTTAACCTGACCAACTTAAGTCGTTGATCCCATGGGAGGTCTCGGGTTCAAAACTCATCCAGGCAACTTTTTGCCAAAAACTCTATTTCTTTTAGTAAAGATACTAAACGGACTCAGAAAAATCTGTAAAAATATTCTAAAAATTTCTAAAAATCCAAAGAATATCTCTAAAGTATTTTTAACTAATTTCAAGGACTTTAAGGACTTAAAATGGAAATTTTGGGGCGTTACATTAACACATTAGTAGGCAAAATGTTAAGTAATATACCAATTACCTTTTCATCTGCCTTTGATTGATTTTGTTGCTCTTGATTCCAATATCTAGGCTTAAGCTTCTTCCCATGCTTATCCTTAGGAATTTCGAATGGTTCTTCAAGAGCAATCCTAAGGTCCCACTCCATTTTGAACCATGTCTCTATCCTTGTCTTCCAATATCCGAAATCTTCATGGTCATAGAGAGGTGGAGTGTATATGTCATCCCCAAACTTCTCTTCCATCATCTTCTCCTCTAGCTTTCTTGCTCTGTGGGCGGTTAGCCCAACACGAGCAGTCCTAGCTCTGATACCACTTGTAAGATCATTGCCGTTGCTAGAGGGGGGGGGCGAATAGCACTTCTTCGATTCGTTCTACTACCTACGTTGTTAGTTGCGCAAGCGGAAATATAATAAAGTAAAACTAACAACTAAACAATGCTAACAATACTGATTTACTTGGTATCCACCTCCAAGAGCTGACTAATCCAAGAATCCTTCGGTGGATCACTCCCCGGATGACCTCCGGCTAGCCCTTGTCGCTCCTTGTGGGTGGAGAAACCTTGCCACAATACCTAGACAATATCTGAGCACGAAGACAACTATTTGGCTCTTGACCAAAGCCAAATTCGTCAAGAGTTCCAGCCAAAATGAAGCCCTCTTAAATAGAACTTACCCCTATTCTGGCCGCCACCAGTCGACTGCCCCCAGGGCAGTCGACTAGTCCCACTGAAATTCGACCGTTGTAGCTCAATGTTCGAATTTTCAGCCTACTCAACCAGCCGCTACCAGTCGACTGCTCCCAGGGCAGTCGACTGGTCCTAGGTTGACTACATTCTGTGAGTTTCTATGACCTTTATCAGTTGACTGCCCCAGGGCAGTCGACTGGTCCACTCACACACCTAAGGTTTCCCTTCCCGAGTACACTTCTCTCAGCACTCGAACCCTAGGATTTCCCGAGTACAATCACTCAACACTCGTACCCTCACGACTCAGCTGACTCCTCACTAGCAGCCTCGACTATTACCTTCACGTCCTCTTCATCTTTGGCTCCCATCTCTCGGATACACACAAACCTCCAGCTTACCTCCATGCCATCCTTCATGCATTCCTCCAAGTCCGCACCCCTCAGCTCATCGTCCCGGCCATCCATGGTCCCATGGGTACGCACACAAGCCTCCAGCTTGTCTCCATGCCACCCATCACCATATCAAAGTCGTCCAGCTAGGTCAATATGTGTAGTCTGCACATCCTGCACACTCAAATACACATATTAGTACACAAGGGAAAACTTAACTTAAACGCTTTGCCCAAACATCAAAACTCATGGTCACTCCGGACCATAGATTGCCTCATCATGTTGTGTGTGAGTTGTTGTTCTATTATTTTCTGATTTTGTAGGTTACTATTCGGGTGGAGCTTATTTTGGTTGTTGTTGTGAGTCTAATGGGTTGGAGGAGTTTGGTTGTTACATGGCTGTGAGTGTTCATTAGTGGATGTATGGTTGAAATTTGGAAATTTGATCTAATAACCTAATTATAATAATTAGGTTAGGAAAACAAGTGGTTCATTGTGGGTTATGAGTTAATTAAATAGGGGTTGTAATTAGGATTTGTCCTAATTGTGTTTAGCTAATTTGTTAATTTTATAATTAGCTAAACTTTATCATTTATACAGGACCTTAACTTTGGACTCGTTCGGTTGATCGTAGAAGGTCCTCGTTTACGAACATTTACATAAAAGGCGGGTACTCCTCCTTTGTACTCATGTAGTTCTTTTACCTTTAAGCATGGTTGTTTATGTCTAAATAGGTTGGTTGACCTTGTTCTTTGTTGTTTGTTATTTCAACATCGCCGTTGATACTTTCTTCGTTGATCTTCGAGTATTCGAAATTTTGTATCCGTATAGTGTCCTGTTGAATTTCTGTGCTATAAAGTACCTCTTGAACGCGAGTACTTAGAGGTTCATTAAACACAACTAGGTTTATTTGACATTAAAATTATTCCTACCTAGTAGTATATATGCATAATCGTTGGTTTCTGATACTTGGTTGATTGTATCATTGCATCATTGATGCTTGTTGGATTTTGTTGCATCGTTGTTTTCCGGTTGTTTGTGCATCTTATAGCATGCACCATACCTGCACGTTGCATGCTAACGACTGTTGGGCTTCCATATGGTTAAGTCGTCATTAGTCATTTAATTGCTCAGTTCACTCAACCACTTGTTGTCGTGGTAGTTGATAGAGTGTGAGCAACTGTCCTGTTATGCCACACATGTTGCAGCTGTAGGCAAGCAATGACACCCTCACCGTTGTTTTAGAGGGATATTAGAGCTATTGATAGCTCCCCCTTTATTCTGGGGTTTGGAGCAGTTGGCTCCCCAGCATCCTGTCCACTCAACCACGTGTATTAGTGGTATTTGTTGGAGTGTGTACAGTTGTCACAACCCTACCCACTCGGTCACACAGATGGAATGTGTTGACGGCATGACTGGCGTTAGGGGTGACACATGTCATTACATCATATGCATATATTGCATTTATATATTTTCTTGTGATTGTTGCATTTATATGAGGTATGTTTGCTGTATTTGGTTGACATGCATGTATGTTTTGATATTGAGATATTATGAGATTTTTCGTACATGATTAGTTGTCGTTTTGTTTTATGCCATGTTGTTTTATATGTTATACATGTTTAGGTATTCTTATATTCCTTAGAGACTGTACCTGTTGTTTTCTCTACTTGTTCTATCATTATTATGCCATGCTATTTGTCTAATCATATACCCGCAGAGTTCACCCGGACTCACCACCGCTACCACCTATTTTTGTTTCAGGTAGCAGGTAGTTACATTACTTGGAGCCAGGAGAGGATCCAGTCGCCAGTCCCTCAGTCCCACTGTGTCGGTTTGGTTTGATTTAGTGTCTGATTTCTTTTCACATTTTCGTTCTTTCCGTATTTAAATTCCTAGACTGATGTTTCTTTCTACTCGTTAGGTATTAGACTAGTAGGTACCTTTTCGATTTTTATTGGAGTCTTTTCGTTTATACAGATTCTTTCCTGTTTTCTTTCCTTATCAAAATAATAGTTATCTACTTTGTTTCTTTTATGTTTATGATGGCAGAGCCATCTAATTATTATAAACTACGTTGTTGTGTTTATTTTCTTTTGTTGTGATGCCAGCCGCTTATGGCTGAGCTAGATTGGTGAGATGATATGTATATATGTCCCAACTTGTTTGCCATACAGGGGAGATGCTGCCCGATTTTTGAGTAAGCATGTGTCTCTGGGGGCGTGACACTTTCATGTACACTTAGTGAAACACATTAGATCATAAAACACACTTAGCTTTGAACTATTTATCAATATCAAAATAAGGTTTGATCTGGTGCTTCCAGCACCAACACAATGTACCTATGTCTGGTCAATTTTTACTAATGGATTAATCCAAACAGGACTTGATGTTTGGAAATGAGAAGTCTACTAAGTGACTAGTCCTAACTAGAGGTTAGACAAAGGGGTAAGAAATCTACCAAGCGACTAGTCCTAATTAGAGGTTAGGTAAGGAGGTGAGATGTCTACCGAGTAACTAGTCCTAATTGGAGATTAGGCAAGGGAAGTCCTGGTGAGTGAAGTTAAGTAATAAAAGTCCTAGTGAGTGAAGTTGGGCCCTAGTGAGTAAAGCTATGTAGTGGAAGCCCTGGTGAGTGAAGCCAAGTGAGTGAAGCTAGACCCTAGTAAGTGAAGCTAGGTGTAACGCCCGCTTTTTTTTTTCTTTCGTAAGCGGCGTTACGTTAACATGCTTAGGGCATGTAGACATCATAAGGCAGCGGAATAACTTTAACTTATACATGCCCTGTTATCATTCTTAAATTAATGACATAGGGACCTTAGCATATTAACTTTGAACTTAAGCATCATATCATATCATGTCATACGTAACATCATATCATAAGGTTCCACAGGTCATTATTCAGACATATAAGTAACCAAGGTGAAGTTCTAGCATAAACCGTAAACATAAAGTTTCCTGGGCCAAGTCACTACTACACACATGCGTTCTTGCCCTCCTGCTGCTTCCTTCATTGTCCCCTTGAATGATCTGCGGTATAAGGAAATAAGACTATAAGCACACAGGCTTAGTAAGACTCTTTCCTACTCACAAAACCATTCATCATTCATCATCTCATAATGAGCACATAAAACATTAACATACTTGGTGCTATACTTGGAACATAACATCTTACATCACTTATCGTATACATAGCATGACATGAACATAAACATAGTAGACATTCTAAGCATGGCATAATTCATGGCATAACTCATAAACATAGTAGACATTCTAAGCATGGCATAATTCATGGTATAAATCATAAACATAGTAGACATTCTAAGCATGGCATAAATCATAAACATAGTAGCATGGCATAATTCATGGCATAAATCATAATAGTAGCATGGCATCTTTCATGGCATAAATCATAAACATAGTAGCATGACATCTTTCATGGCATAAATCATAAACATAGTAGCATGGCATCTTTCATGGCATAAATCATAAACATAGTAGCATGGCATCTTTCATGGCATAAATCATAAACATGGTAGCATGGCATAATACCTATCATAGCATATGAACATCTTCCTAACATAATCATGGCATAGATCATTCATTCTCATGCATACTTCTTAACATGAAACGTAAGCATATCATCTTATCAACATAGCATAATGCATAGCATGAATGGATGCATGAGTGGAATGCATATACATAAGGGATGCTTAACTTTTAAAACATACTTTTAATTTGCTTAAACATAATAATCATAACATCATTTGGGGTCCCCGGCTTGCACCACATACATACATCATAGCGCGCATCCCTAGCAAGTCCGAGGTCGCGAGCCCCAACCTACTAGGGTAAGGACAGCATAGTCGGTAGTCCCCGAACCGAGGCGTTCTTAAGGTGCCCATCCCTGTTGCACAGCTCCGGTAGTGCCAGAACCGTGGACAGCTTCGGTAGTCCAGAACCGGGGCGTTCTTAAGGTGCCCATCCCTTGGACCCATACTTCGGTCTGGTACAAGCCCATACATAAAGTAAAATACTTTTCATGTTTCATCATTCATAAGACATTCATGGCATACTTATCATAGCATAACTTGTTACGGCTCGGCCCGTCTACCGGCCCATTTACTGGTCCTCTCGACCGTCGTACCGTCGACTATCGACCGTGCCGTTTAGCATATTTATGCCTTAAAGACATAAGCATCATCTTTCATTCATCATACTTGTCATTCATCATTTTCATTCTTAGACATGACATATGTACACATCATTCATAGAGCATGACATACATTCGTATTATCCTAAAACATGGCATATCATTCATAAACATGGCATATCATTCGTAAACATGGCATATCATTCGTAAACATGACATATCATTCATAAACACAAATCACATCTTACCATAGGGCCATTGGGACCCTTACTTGAAATAAATCTTAACTTTTACCCTATTAACCCTTCTTGGCCGAAACTTGTGGAGTCCCAAGTCCATGTGAAAATTCACATAATCACCTTCCATCATCCTTATATCATGGCAACACATAAACATATGCTTGAAGTTAAAGACTCAACCCTAACCCTTGGGTCCTTGGGGTTGGCCGAACCATATGGGGCCTCTAGGGTACCCCAAAAATTCCCAAAAATTATACCTAACCTCTACACATCATAAGGGAACATTAAATATCATTATCATGATTTTTATCATAATTATAGTCCTTTAAAACATGGTGGCCGAAACCCTTAAACTCAGGGTTCTTAGTTTTTTGTTTCTTTCATGTTGGCCGAAACCCTAGGGTGTCCTAGGGTACTCCAAAAATTCCCAAAAATTATACTTAACCTCTACACATCAGAAGGTAACATTAAACAACATTATCATGATTTTTAGAATAATTATAGACCTTTAAAACATGGTGGCCGAAACCCTTAAACTCAGGGTTCTTAGTTTTTGTTTCTTTCATGTTGGCCGAAACCCTAGGGTGTCCTACGGTACTCCAAAAATTCCCAAAAATTATACTTAACCTCTACACATCAGAAGGGAACATTAAAAAACATTATCATGATTTTTAGCATAATTATAGATCTTTAAAACATGGTGGCCGAAACCCTTAAACTCAGGGTTCTTAGTTTTTGTTTCTTTCATGTTGGCTGAAACCCTAGGGTATCCTAGGGTACTCCAAAAATTCCCAAAAATTATACTTAACTTCTAAACATCATAAGGGAACATTAAATAGCATTATACAGATTTTTATCATAATTTTAGATCTTAAAAACATGGTGGCCGAAACCTTTAAACATAAAGTTCTTGGTTTTCTTTCCTTTCAACATCAAATCCAAAAACTATCCAATATATCATGCTAAAAATCATAAAAATCATAGAGAACTATTATACCACAGGTGAGGGAGTCTTACCTTGGGTTTCTTGATTTTTCAAACCTTGGAAGAGAAGAAAGAAGACTTGATGTCTCTTGACCACACCTAGTCCTTGGATCCTTGTAAGAACTTTAGATCTTGGGAGATGGAGCCTTGGTGGAAACTTTTCCAAGGGGAACTCTTCCTTAGAATTTCGGCTAGAATGAGGATGGAGGAGGGGAGCAAATGCACTTGATGGTGAAGAGAAGTAACCCCCCAAACCCCCTCTTTATAGCTCCTTTAAAGAGGCAAATGAAGAGTCTCTCCATGACCCTTCATCTCCTTCTACTTCTTAACCAACCTCCACTTCATTTACTCATAAGTATTCCTTGCTTGGTGAGTTGGTTAAAGCATTCATGGTTGTACAAGAGGTCCATGGTTCAATCCTTGGCCCATGCACCTTTATTTTTATTTTATTTTTCATTTTATTTAAACCTTTTCCTCTAATTTTCGAAAGTTCCCTTTTATTTCGAAAATTCTCCAAAAATCACCCATAATTATGCTAATATTCCTAAATAAAATTCTTTTATATTTATATTAATTTTACCTAATTTATATTAATTTTACCTAATTAATACCCATTTTTGGAGCTTATATAAAGCTCATTAGTACCTAATTTCTCCATTAAAATAGAAAAATTAGGCTAAGACTTACCCATAATCATGCTAATATGCCTAATTAAATCCTATTTATATTTATACTAATTATTACCGAAATTCACCTATAATCATGGTACTAAAAAGCCCACATAAAGCCCATTAGTACTTAGTTTTCTCAATTTAAATGAGAAAACATGGATTTTCTAGGCCAAAGTTCTCCTTAATATTTCTAGGTCCCTTGGAAAATTATTTAAACATGCTTAATATTTTAAGAAAATATTAAGAGAATTTTCCGGGTCGTTACAATCCCCCATACCTCGTGAAAGTTCGTCCTCGAACTTAGAATAACTCCGGGTACTTGCGCCTCATCTCGTCCTCGCGCTCCCAGGTAGCTTCTTCGAACCGTTGACTTTGCCATAGGACCTTGACTAAGGGCACTTCCTTACTCCTCAGCTTCTTGACTTCCCTATCCAAAATCTGGATGGGTCTGCTCTCATAGCTTAGGTCCTCTTGCACTTGCACCGTCTGTGGCTCGATCACTTGGTCCATATTTGGGATACACTTTTTCAACAGGGACACATGGAATACGTTATGGATAGCTGACTTCTCTGGAGGTAGCTCCAGCTCATATGCCACCTTATCGACTCTTTTCAGAATCAGGTACGGCCCCACATAGCGCGGACTTAGTTTTCCTTTCTTCCCAAATCTGGTCACTCCCTTCTTCATACCGGACCACCAAAACTTCTCCTTCAGATCCTGATACATCTTGGTGGATCCTGGATGCATCAAGTAAGGGGTTCCGTGAGCTTCTGCCAGTATCTCTTTTCGAAGCTCCGGATCACTAGGGATACATAGACGATCCCTAATGTAGAGTATTCCCCCTTCGGCGATATGAAAACTATCGCCCTTTCCTTCTAGGATCTCCTATTTTATTTTCTGGAGACTCAGATCACCATTTTGTTTTTCCAATATGTCCTCACATAGCGCGGGTGATATTGTCATGGTGGAAAGTCACCCGGAGATGACTTCGACCCCAAAATTCATAATTTCTTTTTCAAGTGGTCGGGATAATTTAGATATGGACATCAAGGTGGCACTTGACTTCCGGCTGAGTGCATCGGCCACTTTGTTCACCTTTCCTGGATGATAGAAGATCTCGAAGTCGTAGACCTTCACCAACTCGAGCCATCGGCGTTGTCTCATATTCAGGTCTTTCTGAGTGAAGAAATATCGCAGACTCTGGTGGTCTGTATAAATCTTACACTGCGCTCCATATAGAGATAATGCCTCCATATTTTAAGAGCGAAGACCACCGCGACCAGTTCCAGATCATGAGTGGGGTAATTCTGTTCATATTCCTTAAGATACCTAGAGGCATAAGCAATGACCTTACCACTCTGCCTAAGTACAGCTCCAAGTCCTAGCTTGGAAGCATCGCTGTATACATCGAAGTTTTGATTATTTCTTTGACATATAATTGGCTAATGTCATTATTAACTCCATGATATAATTATATGCATACATCATAGTTATATACTTATTTTAATCATGGGTACCTAATAATAATAGTATGCTTCCGAATATTAATTCTCAACCCGGGTTACGAATTATATTAGTTGTATGATTATTATAGAATAGGTGAGATCCTACTTATTATATTACCATACAATAACTTAAGGTAGTCTTATATATTATATATAAGGCATCAGTAACCCATAACCTATAATAAGTGTTAAAATAATTAGCACCCTACCCTATGCGTCCCTACCTAAGTTATACCGTATGACCTATACCATTAATTATATCAGTATTAATATCATGGAACTAATGCTATACGCTAACATAGGTGAGAGTGTTATAATCTCCTGTGGGTATGTAGGCTATCAGAAAATTTTCTACATGTGACTATATTATAGATTATACATAATATCATAAATCATAGTTTTTTTTCCTACCCCTATATTATTCTAATATTTAATTCCTAAAAGAAAATAAAGTATCATTCATCGTTACATATCGTAACGTACTTTTTCATCATAAATACCGTTCATGCTTGCATATCTTAAAATCATAAAACATCTTCCTACTATAAGATATGTAAAGAGGTACTTACTTGGAAGCGGCAGGAAGAGGGCTTGATGTGTTTGTAGTGAGATGGTTACTGCTCTGATACCAACCTGTAACGCCCGCTTTTTTTTTCTTTCGTAAGCGGCGTTACGTTAACATGCTTAGGGCATGTAGACATCATAAGGCAGCGGAATAACTTTAACTTATACATGCCCTGTTATCATTCTTAACTTAATGACATAGGGACCTTAACATATTAACTTTGAACTTAAGCATCATATCATATCATGTCATACGTAATATCATATCATAAGGTTCCACAGGTCATTATTCAGACATATAAGTAACCAAGGTGAAGTTCTAGCATAAACCGTAAACATAAAGTTTCCTGGGCCAAGTCACTACTACACACATGCGTTCTTGCCCTCCTGCTGCTTCCTTCATTGTCCCCTTGAATGATCTGCGGTATAAGGAAATAAGACTATAAGCACACAGGCTTAGTAAGACTCTTTCCTACTCACAAAACCATTCATCATTCATCATCTCATAATGAGCACATAAAACATTAACATACTTGGTGCTCTACTTGGAACATAACATCTTACATCACTTATCGTATACATAGCATGGCATGAACATAAACATAGTAGACATTCTAAGCATGACATAATTCATGGCATAACTCATAAACATAGTAGACATTCTAAGCATGACATAATTCATGGCATAAATCATAAACATAGTAGACATTCTAAGCATGGCATAATTCATGGCATAAATCATAAACATAGTAGCATGGCATAATTCATGACATAAATTATAAACATAGTAGCATGGCATCTTTCATGGCATAAATCATAAA
Source organism: Boesenbergia rotunda (assembly GCA_024364735.1). Taxonomy (NCBI): domain Eukaryota; kingdom Viridiplantae; phylum Streptophyta; class Magnoliopsida; order Zingiberales; family Zingiberaceae; genus Boesenbergia; species Boesenbergia rotunda. The sequence goes on from JAGFNQ010001024.1 coordinate 76,393, forward strand.
CATAGTAGCATGGCATCTTTCATGGCATAAATCATAAACATAGTAGCATGACATCTTTCATGGCATAAATCATAAACATGGTAGCATGGCATAATACCTATCATAGCATATGAACATCTTCCTAACATAATCATGGCATAGATCATTCATTCTCATGCATACTTCTTAACATGAAACGTAAGCATATCATCTTATCAACATAGCATAATGCATAGCATGAATGGATGCATGAGTGGAATGCATATACATAAGGGATGCTTAACTTTTAAAACATACTTTTAATTTGCTTAAACATAATCATCATAACATCATTTGGGATCCCCGGCTTGTACCACATACATACATCATAGCGCGCATCCCTAGCAAGTCCGAGGTCGCGAGCCCCAACCTACTAGGGTAAGGACAGCATAGTCGGTAGTCCCCGAACCGAGGCGTTCTTAAGGTGCCCATCCCTGTTGCACAGCTCCGGTGGTGCCAGAACCGTGGACAGCTTCGGTAGTCCAGAACCGGAGCGTTCTTAAGGTGCCCATCCCTTGGACCCATACTTCGGTCCGGTACAAGCCCATACATAAAGTAAAATACTTTTCATGTTTCATCATTCATAAGACATTCATGGCATACTTATCATAGCATAACTTGTTACGGCTCGGCCCGTCTACCAGCCCATTTACCGGTCCTCTCGACCGTCGTACCGTCGACCATCGACCGTGCCGTTTAGCATATTTATGCCTTAAAGACATAAGCATCATCTTTCATTCATCATACTTGTCATTCATCATTTTCATTCTTAGACATGGCATATGTACACATCATTCATAGAGCATGGCATACATTCGTATTATCCTAAAACATGGCATATCATTCATAAACATGGTATATCATTCATAAACATGACATATCATTCATAAACATGACATATCATTCATAAACACAAATCACATCTTACCATAGGGCCATTGAGACCCTTACTTGAAATAAATCTTAACTTTTACCCTATTAACCCTTCTTGGCCGAAACTTGTGGAGTCCCAAGGCCATGTGAAAATTCACATAATCACCTTCCATCATCCTTATATCATGGCAACACATAAACATATGCTTGAAGTTAAAGACTCAACCCTAACCCTTGGGTCCTTGGGGTTGGCCGAACCATATGGGGCCTCTAGGGTACCCCAAAAATTCCCAAAAATTATACCTAACCTCTACACATCATAAGGGAACATTAAATAACATTATCATGATTTTTATCATAATTATAGTCCTTTAAAACATGGTGGCCGAAACCCTTAAACTCAGGGTTCTTAGTTTTTTGTTTCTTTCATGTTGGCCGAAACCCTAGGGTGTCCTAGGGTACTCCAAAAATTCCCAAATATTATACTTAACCACTAAACATCAGAAGCGAACATTAAAAAACATTATAATGATTTTTAGCATAATTATAGACCTTTAAAACATGGTGGCCGAAACCCTTAAACTCAGGGTTCTTAGTTTTTGTTTCTTTCATGTTGGCCGAAACCCTAGGGTGTCCTAGGGTACTCCAAAAATTCCCAAAAATTATACTTAACCTCTAAACATTATAAGGGAACATTAAACAACATTATCATGATTTTTATCATAAGTATAGGCATTTAAAACTTGGTGGCCGAAACCCTTAAACTCAGGGTTCTTAGTTTTTGTTTCTTTCATGTTAGCCAAAACCCTAGGGTATCCTAGGGTACTCCAAAAATTCCCAAAAATTATACTTAACTTCTAAACATCATAAGGGAACATTAAATAGCATTATACAGATTTTTAGCATAATTTTAGATCTTAAAAACATGGTGGTCGAAACCTTTAAACATAAAGTTCTTGGTTTTCTTTCCTTTCAACATCAAATCCAAAAACTATCCAATATATCATGCTAAAAATCATAAAAATCATAGGGAACTATTATACCACAGGTGAGAGAGTCTTACCTTGGGTTTCTTGATTTTTTGAACCTTGGAAGAGAAGAAAGAAGACTTGATGTCTCTTGACCACACCTAGTCCTTGGATCCTTGTAAGAACTTTAGATCTTGGGAGATGGAGCCTTGGTGGAAACTTTTCCAAGGGGAACTCTTCCTTAGAATTTCGGCTAGAATGAGGAGGGAGGAGGGGAGCAAATGCACTTGATGGTGAAGAGAAGTAACCCCCCAAACCCCCTCTTTATAGCTCCTTTAAAGAGGCAAATGAAGAGTCTCTCCATGACCCTTCATCTCCTTCTACTTCTTAACCAACCTCCACTTCATTTACTCATAAGTATTCCTTGCTAGGTGAGTTGGTTAAAGCATTCATGGTTGTAAAAGAGGTCCAAGGTTCAATCCTTGGCCCATGCACCTTTATTTTTATTTTATTTTTCATTTTATTTAAACCTTTTCCTCTAATTTTCGAAAGTTCCCTTTTATTTCGAAAATTCTCCAAAAATCACTCATAATTATGCTAATATTCCTAAATAAAATTCTTTTATATTTATATTAATTTTACCTAATTTATATTAATTTTACCTAATTAATACCCATTTTTGGAGCTCATTTAAAGCTCATTAGTACCTAATTTCTCCATTAAAATAGAAAAATTAGGCTAAGACTTACCCATAATCATGCTAATATGCCTAATTAAATCCTATTTATATTTATACTAATTATTACCGAAATCCACCTATAATCATGGTACTAAAAAGCCCACATAAAGTCCATTAGTACTTAGTTTTCTCAATTTAAATGAGAAAACATGGATTTTCTAGGCCAAAGTTCTCCTTAATATTTCTAGGTCCCTTGGAAAATTATTTAAACATGCTTAATATTTTAAGAAAATATTAAGAAAATTTTTCGGGTCGTTACACTAGGAGGTGGAAGTCCTAGTGAGTGAAGCAAGGATCTAGTGAATGAAGCTTGGTGGTGGAAGTCTTGCTATGTGAAGTCAGGCAAGGATGTCCTAGTGAGTGAAGATAGGTAGTGGAAAATCCTAGAGTAACCTAGGTAATATGTGCCCGAGTGATTTTCGATCAATCGCGTGCGGTCAACTGGACTAGCGAATCACACATATTGCCAACATTGTGCTAGCTCAGTGTTGTAAGTAAGTCTTAGTGGATCAGGTTGATCAGGCAATAAGCAATAGGAATGGAAATGGGTCAGATTTGGGTTGGATTCTATATCCTCCATCCCTATACCTATCGGGTATCAGATATCCATCTGAATACTCATACCCATTAATGGATCGGATATCTTGTATACTAATAATTTTTCTTCTTTCTATCCAACTATATCATTCAACAAAAGTACATTAGAATTAATATCATACTTTAAAAAAATATATATCTATAATTTTAAAAATAGATTAAACATCTATATAACTTATTTCTAATATCAACACAAATTGTTAGTGGGTTTTGGAAAAAAAATTCTTTAATGTATATATATTTTTTATTTAATCGGGTATTATAGTGGATATCGGGTATCAGTAGTGCTTCCATACCCTCCTCCATTCAGGTCGGATATTGGATCCTTTGTCAAATTTGGAGAAAATTGTCATCCCTACTAAGCAAGACCAAAAAAAAGTCCAAACAGGACTAGAGGACTAGATGTTTGGCAAGTACATAAGGTAAGGCACTAGAGGAGTGAATTTCTGTGAGGACGAGTCCCCGGTAGGGACGTTAGGTGTGGTCTAGCTTAGAATTATTTTGGAGCTCTAAGCTGAGGCCATTGAGTAGATTGTAGTCTTAGGAAGACCGGGTCTATTTAAAACAAAATATAATTCTCCTATTCTATACTTGTGCTAACTTTATTTTGTAGGGAAAATATTGTTCCGGACTAACTTTGTTTTACAAGGTTGTTTCTATAAAATTTATGTTGGATGAATAGTGCTCGAGGTGTCCAGGTGGGACCTAAGGCGTCTCAGTTTGGATTGGAGATGCCCTAGGTGGCTGAGGGCACCTCCGCGCAGTTGCCGCTGAAGATGATGTTGGTGCCGGAAGCACCAAAGTCAAACATGTGTTTTGATAATGGCAAAGGGTTCAGAAGTTAAGATTTTGTTGTGATCTGACAATCTTAATCAAGTGTGCAGGAAAAGTCCTATATACACTAGGCACCTAAGTTCTGACAAATGGTTGGGCAATAAGTCCTGGTCATGGACTGGGCACCGAAGACCTGGTGAGTGAAGCTGGGCACTAAGTCCTAGTCGCGGGCTGGGCACCTAAGTTCTGACAAAAGGTTGGGCAAAAAGTCCTGGTCATGGACTGGGCACCAAAGACCTAGTGAGTGAAGCTGAGCAATAAGTCCTGGTCGCGGACTGGGCACGAAGACCTGATCCGAGGGATTGGGCAAAAGTCCAACCGGAGGAGCCGGTTGGCAAACAAGTAAAATCTCCTAAGAGGAGTAGGTGAGGACGCATTCCCCGTAGGAGGGAACATTAAGCGTCGATTTGACCTAGGTTCCATTTGGGAAGCCCAAAGTCAGAACCAAGACAGCTCAGGTTGTAAATCATGCTTAAATCTATATTATTTATATGTTACTTGTGTTTTGGAACTAACCCTGGTTGCAGGAACGAAGGGTGAAAGGTTTCTGCTCCCAGGCGCCTCAATGGAGTGAGGTGCCATGCTTGACTAGGCGCCTGTGTTGTGACAGGCACCCCAGACAAAGGGTTATTCCAAGCCACTTTGAAGCAAAGCCTCTGAACTGCATATGAGGCGCCTGTGTTAACATAAGCGGCCCAGTCAACTCAGGCGCCCTGGTTGAGGGGATAAGCGCTGGTCGAGTCTGCAGATTGAGTTTCGCGCAGTGAGGGCCACGTGTCAGGCGCCCCCTTCAACACAGACGCCCCAGCTACGAGTATAAATAGGGGTTCACCCCCTTGGCTTCAGAATAACTTCTTTCAACGCATTCTAACAAGCGCTTTGCTCCGAAACGCTCCGTGCTCAAGATTCAAGCGCCAACGATGACCCGCGGCTACGACACTCCAATCTTCCGGTCGTCGGTATAACTTTCGGTTAAATTGATGTATTTTAAATTCTATATTTGTACTCAAGTTGTAACATTTTTACACAATATAGAATTGCCCGTCGTAAACGGTCAAGGACCGTGGGCCTTTGAGTAGGAGTCAATTGCGACTCCAAACCAAGTAAAAACAAACGTGTTAGCAATTGTTTTGCTTTTCCGCTGTGCAATTGCTCTTAGTTTTTCCGAAAATTTATCGATCGATATTCACCCCTCCCCCTCTATTGATTCAAACCGATCCCACAAGTAGTATCAGAGCGGGTGGCTCAAACTTGGTGCAACCACCAGTTGAGCAATTTTTCAGATTTTCAAATTTTAATATTTCTTTTCGCTCATATTTTTCTCATTAATCGAGGTTGGTGCAACACCGCTCGATTTTTCCATTATTACTATTTTTCCCGCACTACTAATCCAAGACTTAGTCTTGCGACGAGTTTTTCTTTTAAATTTTTTCAGTTTAATCTAATGGCCATGCAAGAGGGATACAACACCACCAGACCACCTCTCCTCAGTGGAGAAGATTTCTCCTACTGAAAGAGTAGAATGGAGGTCCACCTGAAAACTCAGGTGGACATGTGGATTATCATCCAGTCCGGACTGGAGATACCTAAAAATACACAAGGCGTGGTGCAACACTATACTGAGTGGGACGACCCACTAAAGAAGAAAATCGAGGCCAACGCAAAAGCTACCAAAACCTTGCCATGCGGCCTGACAAAAGAGGAGCTGAACCGTGTAGGACCCTTCAGCAGCACGAAGGAGCTCTGGAACAAGCAGATTGAGCTACACGAAGGTACATCTAACACCCGAATCAACAAAAGGGATCTGTTGCTCAACAGACTCTATACGATAAAGATGCACAACGGAGAATTGGCAGCACAACTCCACGTAAGGATTCAGGAGCTGATGAATGGGTTGCACGCTATAGGTCACAAGGTTGAAACCATGACCTAATAAGGTATACCTTAAACTCATTCCCGAGAAACACACTATGGGCATCTATGGTGGATGCCTACAAGGTTTACAGGAATTTATCCGAAATAAAATTAGATGAACTGTTTTCTGAGTTAGAATTACATGAACAGACTAACACAGCATTAGTCAAGAAAGGTATTGCATTTGTTGCAGGTAAAACTCAAGGAAGAACTCAGAAAAAGAAGGTTCAATAAGTACCCGAGTCTGACTCAGACTCGGAATCTGACGACAGTGAAGGGGATCGTCCCAAATTGGTCCGGCTAGCTTGCGACTACTACAAGGAACTTAAGCACCAAACGAACAAGAAGAAGTCAAGTCGGAAGAAGGAAGATCCATCTGAACCCTCAACGAGCCAGAAGAGCAAAGGCAACATCACCTACTACGAGTGCAACAAGTAGGGACACTTCAAATCAGAGTGGCCCAACCTAAAGGAGAACAAGAAGGCGCGGAGGAAGAAGGCTCTTCAAGCCACCTGGGAGGAGTCATCCTCTGAAGAAGAAGAAGAAGCTCCGCACGCGAACCTACTTGCCCTGACCACCTCAGAAGACGTCGACTCCGGAACAGAATCGGAACCAGACGAAGACGTCAACACTAGAAAACTCACAATCTCGGTGGATGGACGAATCACGATAAGAGGTTATCCAGAATCTGAATTATACGATTTAATTTCTTACTTATCACGTAAATTAGCGAAAGCCAACATCTGGGTTGAAACCCTCCGATAGGAAGTAAAACTCCTGAAAGAGGAAGTCAACTCGAGTTCGTTGACCGAGCCAGTTCAAGAAGGAAACTCAACTCAAGTTCAAAAACTTGAGGAAGAGAATTCCTCCTTGAAAACTCAAGTGAAGGAACTCAGGGTTGCCCTAGAACGATTTACTTCGAGTTTCAAGGATCTTGACATGATTCTTGGAAAACAGAAGTCCGTTCTCAATTGATCCGGACTAGGTTATCGAACCAAATCGAGACAACGCTCGTATTATTCCGTGTTGAACCAACCTAGAACCCGAGTTTAAGCATGGGTCCCTAAGCAGTGTTTGAATAAACAAGCTGGACCAAACCAGTATTGGATCCCCAAAGACAAGATTCACATCTTGCCTAACCCTTATCGAGGCTTCAGTCCAGGGGGAGCCAATATAAAAACCATCTTTATAATTAGATGATTTTTTTTAATTGTCTGCTTGCTTGTTTATTTATTTTCTGCAATTTCTTTATTATGCTTAGACTTAGGAATAGTTTAAGGACAAAAGATTTATTTGAAATTTGAACAACATGTTGGATCAAGAGATGTGATAGAGGGGGGGGGTGAATGTCGCAAATCGTTCGGATTTAAAAAGAGCGGGTGCGCAGCGGAAATAAAAGAAAAACAGAACAATGCAAACACAGTCGGTTTACTTGGTTCGGAGCCTGGGTCGACTCCTACTCCAAGGCCCACGGTCGTTGACCGTTTTCTGCGGGCAATTCTATAAGTTCGTAAAAGTTTACAAGAAAGATTATAACAAGAACAGTTTAGTAAACTTTAAATATAGCTCTTCGTTGCCGACGTCCGGTGTAGATCGAAGTTTCGGAGCAGCGGGACGTCGTCAGCTCGAGTTGGAAGATTTCTGGAGCGTGTTGCGGAAGCAGAAGAGCGCAGAAGTGTCGCAGCAATTGATGATTGAAGAAGGAGGTCGAGGGCCCTTTATATAGGGCCTGGGGGCGCCCTGGTCGACGGGGGCGCCCCCCACGTGGCTTCCGATCCGGTGATCGCTTCGGTCAAGGCTGATCTCTTCATCTTCGGGATCAGCTTTGACCGGGGCGCCCCGAGCGCGCGGGGCGCCCGGGTTGACCGGTCAAAGCTTCATCCTTTGGCTTCGCGAGGGCAGCTGATAGTCGGCGTGGCACTGGGGGCGCCCGCGACACGCGGGGCGCCCGGAGCGCGGGGGGCGCCCGGAAGAACCGGGGCGCCCCGAAATGCTGCTGTCGGAGCTTTTTCTTGGTCTGCTGACTTGGGTTGACTCTGGGGGCGCCCGGAATCTTCGGGGCGCCCTGCCCAGCTACTGCCTCACCCCTTTGAGGCTCTTTGAGCTGCAGATACACAGTCCTTCGGTCCTGCATCCAGGGTTAGTCCAAAACAGCAAATATTATGTTAGTTTATACAACCTTAGCTGTCTTGGTTCTGACTTTGGTCTCCAAAATGGAGTCCTAGGTCGAACCGACGCCTAATGTTCCCTCAAGGGGAACGCGTCCTCACCTACTCCTCTCGGGAGAATTTACCTGGTGCCAACCGGCTCCTCCAGTTGGACTTTTGCCCGGCAGTCCTTCGCCAGGTCTTGAGTTGCCAAGCTGCCCTTCGCTTGGTGCCTAGCAGCCCTTCGCTAGGTCTTTTCTTCTGGCAGCCCTTTGCCAGTGCCTAGCATTCCTTCGCTAGGGTTTGTCCATTCTGGCAGTCCTTCGCCAGAGCCTAGCAGTCCTTTGCTAGGGCTTTTCTTCTGTCTGGCAGTCCTTCGCCAGTGCCTAGCATTCCTTCGCTAGGGCTTTTCCTGTACACTCAAGAAACTTGTTAGACAACAACTAACCCTTAACTTTTGAACCCTTTTGCCAATATCAAAACACAGGTTTGACTTGGGTGCAATTTGCACCAACAATCTCCCCCTTTTTGATATATGGCAACCTAGTTCAAAAAGTTAAGGAAAAAATGCTGAAATTGAAATCCTAAGTTAGATTCCCTCCCCCTGGAAGAAATCTCCCCCTAGATTTTTCAAAAGTAGGTGGTTTGAGTTAAGTACTTAGAAGATTTCATGTTTTGATAATAAGTTGGGAAATCTGCTAAGTTTTTTCGAAATGATGTTCTAAGTTTGGAAGACTTTAGAAAACTTTAGACAAATTTTTAGTTTTAGAAACATTTCAGACTTTGGAAAATTTTCAGTTTTGGAAAAATTTCAGACTTAGAAAATTTTCAGTTTTGGAAAAAAATTTTAGACTTAGAAAATTTTCAGTTTTGGAAAAAATTTTAGACTTAGAAAAAAAATTTCAAAGAATAATTTGAGCAAAACTTAATAACACTTCAGAGTTAGAAATTTTTAAGCAAAAAAAATTAAGCTTAGAAATAATTCAGAGTTAGAAATTTTTACAGGATAAATTTAAGCTTTGAATTTCTAACTTTTGAGGTTAAACTTTTTAAATAAAGGAAAAATTTGAAAAAAATTTTTTGGGTTCCCTCCTTTCCTTTCCAACTCTCCCCCTTTGACATATATCAAAAAAACGCAGAACAATATTTGCAATAATTAAATAAAGTATTTGCTGTACTGAAACAAACTAGGACCTAAGTCTGGTTTCATCTTTAGGGATCTGTCTAACCCAATTAGCTACTTACTAACTGTTATGAACAGTAGCTTTTGCTAGGGTTAGTCAAGTTAAGTGAGCTGTTCAAGTTAGATTTGTCTAAACTTGATACTTAACTTGATTGCTATTCATTTAGTGCCCCAATTGCTGCCGATGCACTGACTTAAAGCATCTTGAATTGAGGCAAAGACCTAAGCATCTCAACCCTTTCTAGGTTATCACTCAAAGTACCCTAAGGTGCTTGTGAGATGCTGGCTTCTAGATCTATAGGTGCATGCAATTCTAGGGTTAGAGCCTAGTCTATGTCCATTTCGATGAAAACCCTAGTTTTGAAGGGGGTAATTTTGAAATAAAACTAAGTCAAAAAAGAAAGAAAAGAAAAGAAAAAAATTTTAAAACCAAAGTAAAACTTTTTAAGATTAAGTTAGAAAACCCCCTTTTTTTTTTTTTTAAATAAACATCATTTTAATATCAATTTGAAACATTTTAAAACAAGAAAAACCAAATGATTCTATTCTACTAAGCATAATCCTAACTGCCTTCTTAGTGAGCTGAACTCAGACTCAGGTAAGGGTTTAGTGAATATGTCAGCTAGGTTGGACTTGGAGTCTACATGCTTAAGGACTATTTCACCCCTAGCTACGTGATCTCTTACAAAGTGATGTTTTACTTCTATGTGTTTGGTTCTAGAATGTTGAATTGGGTTTTTGGTTAAGTTGATTGAGCTAATATTATCAATATTGACTTGGGTCTGATTGTAGTCTAGCTGAAAGTCTTTAAGAGTGTGCATCATCCATAAGAGTTGAGCTACACATTCTCCTAGGGCTACATATTCGGCTTCAGTTGTGGATAACGCAACACAGTGTTGCTTTCTACTTCACCAACTTACTAAGCTGTTTCCTAAGAGTTGGCAGCTTCCACTTGTACTTTTTCTATCTAATTTACAACCAGCATAGTCAGAATCAGAGTATCCTGATAACTTAAAGGATGAAGTTCTAGGGTACCAAATCCCTACATTTAGGGTGCCCTTAATATATCTTAAAACTCTTTTTAGGGCTGTTAAGTGAGTTTCCTTAGCACATGTTTGGTACCTAGCACACATTCCTACTGAGAAAAGTATATCAGGTCTGCTGGCTGTAAGGTACAGTAGACTCCCTATCATACTTCTGTATAATTTTAAGTCTACTGGTTTACCATCAGGGTCACTATCTATTTTTACATTTGTGACCATTGGAGTACTTATGCTTTTAGAGTTATCCATTTTAAATTTCTTAATTAGTTCTTTAGCATATTTAGTTTGATGTACATAATTTCCATCCTTGGTTTGTTTGATTTGTAACCCTAATAAGAAATTGAGTTCCCCAACTAAACTCATTTCAAACTCATTTTCCATTATTGTTACAAATTCTTTTAGAAATTTAGAATTAGTTGATCCAAATATTATATCGTCTACGTAAATTTGGGCAATAAATATATCCTTTTCTAAAATTTTAACAAACAAGGTTGGGTCAATTTGACCTTGTTTGAATTCTTTAGAAATCAAGTAGTTGGATAGTCTTTCATACCAGGCCCTAGGTGCTTGTTTTAGTCCATAAAGGGCTTTGCTAAGTTTATAGACATAATCTGGTTTTTCTATATCCTCAAATCCTGGGGGTTGTCCTACATAGACTTCTTCCTTAATGAGCCCATTCAAGAAGGCTGACTTTACATCCATTTGGTATAATTTGAATCTTTTATGGGATGCAAAGGCTAGTAACATCCTAATAGACTCAAGTCTAGCTACAGGGGCATAGGTTTCATCATAATCCAACCCTTCTACTTGACTGAATCCCTTAGCTACTAAGTGGGCTTTATTTCGGGTTATTTCACCTTGGTCGTTTAACTTATTCCTAAATACCCACTTAGTGTCAATTACGGATTTGCCCTTAGGTTTAGGTACTAACTCCCAGACTTGGTTTCTCTCAAATTGGGCTAGCTCTTCTTGCATGGCTAAGATCCAGTCAGGATCAGGTAGGGCTTCCTCAATAGTCTTAGGTTCAATCTTTGAAATCATGGCTATTTGACTAAGATTTCTATAGGAAGCTCTAGTTCTGACTCCTAAGGTTGGATCACCTACAATTTGGTCAGTTGGGTGACTGAGTCTGGGTTTCTTGGTTTTTCTAGTACTTGGCTCAGCTTCAGGTCCAGCTGGTCCAATAGGTTCAATTCTGGGTTCATTAGTTGGTTCAACTGATTCAGAAGTTGGTTCAATTGTTAAGTCATTAAGGGGTTCAGTTAGGGTTTCAGAGTCATCTTCTTGATCAGTATTTGATGAAGCTAAGTCAGAATTATCAGATTTTGGATTAGTTTCTTCATCAAATATTAAGTTGGTTGTTTCTTCAATTTTCTTAGTTATTTTGTTGTAGACTCTATAAGCTCTACTTGTTGTAGAGTACCCTAAAAAGATACCTGGGTTTGACTTGGATTGGAATTTTCCAAGATAGTCTTTGGTATTAAGAATATGGACTTTGCATCCAAAGACTCTAAGATAGTGTAAGTTTGGAAGCCTATGGTAGTAAAGTTCATAGAGTGTTTTATTTAACCTTTTATTAAGCAGAATCCTATTTTGGATATAGCAAGCTGTGCTAATTGCTTCTGCCCAATAGTGGTTAGGTAGGTCAAATTCATTGAGCATAACCCTAGCAGCTTCCTGTAGGGTTCTATTCTTCCTTTCTACTATGCCATTTTGTTGGGGGGTTCTGGGACACGAAAATTCGTGTTTATATCCATTTATTTTACAGAATTCTTCGAATCTCTGATTCTCGAATTCTCCCCCGTGGTCAGACCTAAGTCTTTTAATTTTGGTATCATTTTGATTTTCAATCAATTTACAAAAGTTGTTAAATAGGTTCAGGGTTTCATCTTTGGTCTTTAGAAACCTGACCCAGGTGAACCTAGAGTAGTCATCAATTATCACTAAGCAGTATCGATTTCCACTTAGTGACTTGGCTCCATGTGAATCAAGTAGGTCAAGGTGTAGGAGCTCAAGTGTGGTTTGGGTTTGATCAGATTGGATCAATTTGTGACTAGACTTGGTTTGTTTGCCTTGATTACAAGATTCACATATTAGGTTTTCATTTTTGATTTTGGGGATACCTTTGATTAAGCCAAGTTGGGTAATTTTTGAAATAGTTCTTAGATTGGTATGACCTAATCTCCTATGCCAGAGTTTTGATTGTTCTAATTGTGTTAACATGCATTTGGGTATAAGGGGAGGATTTATAGTGTATACATTGTTTTTCCTAGTGCCCTTAAGCATGATTTCTGAGTCTTGTACATTTCTAATCAGGCAATTAGAATTGTTGAAAGTAACTAAATAACCAGAGTCACATAACTGACTTATGCTAAGTAAGTTAAAATTGAAGTTTTCCACCAATAGTACTTTCTTAATAATGAAATTGGATTTAAGTTCAATATTACCTGACCCAATTACCTTGAGTGTATGAAGCTCAGTACGGAAGAAAATGCAGATCTCCTATATGTTGGCTTGAGAGTGGTGAAAAGAAGGAGATGGGACTCCAGACGGATATTATAGACGAAACCACTCAGGCTATAAAGAATATCCGTCAGAGAATAGAGACTGCTAAGAGTCGGCAGAAAAGCTACGCTGATAAGCGACGCAGACCACTAGAGTTTGAGGTTGGGGATTCAGTATTCCTTAAGGTAGCCCCTATGAAAGGGGTGATGAGATTCGGAAAGAAAGGGAAACTGAGTCCGAGATATGTGGGACCGTCTCAGATTCTGAGACGGGTAGGCAAAGTGGCCTACGAACTGGAGTTACCGCCAGAAATGTCGGCTATCCAGAATGTTTTCCACGTATCAATGCTCAGGGAATGTATCTCTGATGTGAATTAGATAATAGAGCCCCAACCAGTACAAGATCAAGAGAACCTAAGTTCAGAACGCCGACCTGTTCAGATCTTAGACCGGGAAGTCAAAAAGCTAAGGAACAAGGAAGTACCCTTAGTAAAGGTTCTGTGGCGGAACGAACGATTCGAAGAAGCCACGTGGGAACGAGAGGAGGCAATACAATTGAAGTATCCGGAATTATTTTAAAGTTCGGGACGAACTTTTTATAAGGTAGGGAGGATTGTAACGCCCCGAAATTTCCCATATGAAATATGGTGAAATTCATGAAATAGTATCATGAAATATTATGAAATATTATGAATTCATAAATATGAAATATTATGGAATTCATGAAATAGTATCATGAAATATTATGAATTCATAAATATGAAATATTATGGAATTCATGAAATAGTATCATGAAGTATTATGAAATATTATGAATTCATAATTATGGAATTCATGAAATAGTATCATGAAATATTATGAATTCATAAATATGAAATATTATGGAATTCATGAAATAGTATCATGAAATATTATGAAATATTATGAATTCATAAATATGAAATATTATGGAATTCATGAAATAGTATCATGAAATATTATGAAATATTATGAATTCATAAATATGAAATATTATGGAATTCATGAAATATTATCATGAAATATTATGAAATATATGAATTCATGGAATATAATTAATATTATGAAATTTCATGATGGGCTTGGCTTAATGGGCTTGGATTAGTGCAAAATGTGATAAAAAGGAAATATAGAAGGGAGGAAGCAGGGATTGAACCTTGAACCTCCTAGTTGCACTCTCCATGTCTTAACCAATGAACCAAGCAATATTTCATGTAGAAGGAATAAGGAACATGCTTGTTAAGTGAGTAGGAGTGAAGAGACATGTCTTTTCATGAGAGAAGTATAAATAAGGGAAGTTGGAATAACTTCCTTTTTCTTCTCTTCTTCTTTCTCACTTCTTCCCACCGAAACCTCCTTCTTCCCCTTCTCTTCTTCCATTTTCGAAAACCTCATCCAAGGGTTCTAACCCTAGGGCAATTGCAAGGAGGGAAGCCAAGTGTCTTTGCCTTCTACCAAGACCAAGGAGTCTTAGAGGAAAATTTGAAGAAAAAGGCTTTCACATACCCTTCAAGTGTAGGGTACCCTACGATTTAAAGAAGATTAAATTCTAGCGCTAGGATGTAAGTATCCCCTCGCCTGCAGTGTAATAGTTATAGTATGTTTTCTCCTTGATTGTTTTAGGAAATGGGGACTTTTTCCCCTTTGTATGTTTCGGCCACCTCCCTTAGGGGAAGGCCTTGGTTCTTTCCTTGATACATGAGAAGACTTTTGAGACTTAGAGTATGTATGTGTGATAATTTTCTTCATGATGGCATGAACAAAAGGAAGAAAAAAAACTAGGGTTTCACCCTTGGAAGGTTTCGGCCATCCCCTTGAGGGAAGGCCTTGGTTCCTTTTTGGTTACATGAGTAGCCTTTTGGAACTTAGGATATATGTATATGTGGTTTATGCAAATTGTTGTGAACAAAACCTAGGGTTACACCCTTGTGTAGGTTTCGGCCAACACCCAAGAAGGGACCTTGGTTACCCCTTGATGCATGTGAAGACCCCTTGGAATTTAGAGTATACCTATATGTTGTGTCCCTACATTTTTGTGATAGCAAAACCTAGGGTTTTGAACTTGGATGGGTTTCGGCCAAGGCTTAGAAAAAGGGGTTAGTGAGGGTTGAATTATCCTACAATATATCCATGTTTAAGATAAGTATACAAGGTGTTTGAATAAATGTATGTGTGAATGATTAATGCAAAAGTCCTAATATTTTCCTACTCTTGATGTTTCGGCCAACCCACTAGGACTAGGGTTTGTAAAGGTCAAACTACCCTATGATATATGTTTATGGTTGGGGATGATCATATGTATATGTATGTGGTGTTAAATGGAATGGTTGATAAGGAAACCTTAATTGTTAGCATGCTTTGATATGTTTATGTATGAGGTGTTTAAATGAGATATCTGATTGAAATCTTAATTGATAGCATGCTACCACTTTCTACGATATGAGTATGACCTATGTGACCAAAGCTTGTCAGGTCTAAGGTAGGGTAAGTGGTTGAAATATGATGCATGATGAAATATGATGAACATGTATGAAATGTGATGTATATATGAACATGTATGACATATGATGCATGTATGAACATGTATGAAATATGATGAATGATGAATATATGAACATGTATGACATATGATGCATGTATGAACATGTATGAAATATGATGAATATATGAACATGTATGAAATATGATGTATGTATGAGCATGCCTTATAGCCCATGGGGTACATTTATGAAATTGCATGTGATATGTTAAAATGCTTAAATGGATACTCAAATAAGTATGGGATCAAGAGCACCCCTTATGTTGTGTGGTGTGTCCTTACGGGATCATGAGCACCCTTGAAGAGTGGTGTGTCCCATAAGAGTGAATATGGAGTATTCCTTAGCATATATGTAACAGCATGATAAGTATTTTACTTTTAAGTTGTGTACCCGACTCGGAAGGGGGTCGTTAAATAAATCCGGGGTGCAAGTTAACGTGGCTTCGGTAGGACGGAAGGGTCCTGCTCTAATGAATTGGTGGCTCGCTACCCCAATTCATTAGGGAACGCGCAATAGTTTCCGCGCGATAGTTGGTACACAACAGGGCCCAATATGATATGGATGTATTTTTAAGTAATACCATTATGGAATTGTTTTGAAAACATTCATTGGAAACATTTGTTATATGTGAAGAGTATGCTTATGGTACTTGATACTGCATGCTTAGAAACTTAGATGTTTGATATGCTTTGATGAACTTATACTTATGATTGATTATGTGTACATGTTATATTCTTTCGCACGGATTTTACGAGTAGGACAGGATCCTTACTAAGCATTTTGCTTACTAGTTTATGTGTTGTCTTATGCTGCAGATAACACTTAAATGGAAGGAAGAGGCAGGAGGCTGAAGATGTGTGGGGTGGTGGCTCGGGAAGAAAAGACTTCTATATCTACATATGCTTATGTTATGCTCCTTGACAATAAGTGTTAGTGATTAGGATTGACATGGCATGATAGTGTTTACCTTGGAGGTCTCTTATACTTGATTATGTTATGAGTTACATTACTAGTGATATTATCATGTTGTAGAATGACTTTGATAGTTAAACAAGCATGCTTAGTCCTTAAGTCCTTGCATTGTTGCTTTAATGTCATGCTAGGAGTTAGAAATAGAAAAAAAAAATATTACTATATGATTGAATGTACGTAACCCCGCCCCGAGAGTAGATATAAGGGCGGGCGTTACAATCTCACCTCCTCCCAATACTATGTTTTCAAGTTTCAAGTAATTTAGTCCTTAAATCTAAGTATTCCTTAAATCTAAGCATGGCAATTTGCAAAAATTAAATAAACAAACAATCAATCAATTAAAAAATTATCTAATTATAAAAATTGTTTTGATTTTGGCTCCCCCTGGACTAAAGCCTCTGTATGGGTTAGGCAAGATGTGAATCTTGTCCTTAGGGATCCAAAATTGATTTGAACCAGTTGGTTTAGTCAGGCACAGTTTTGGCACCCATGCCTGAACCTCAGGTCTTGACTGGTTCAATACAGCAAAGTAAGATCTTTGCCGAGATTTGGTTTTATAGCCAAGTCCGGATCTGTTTAGAACAGACTTCTGTTTTCCCAGAATCAGATCAAGATTCTTGGAACCAGAAGTGAATCGTTCTAAAGCTGTTCTTAAGTCCTTAACTTGAGTTTTCAGGGAGGAATTCTCTGATTCAAGTTTTTCAACTTGATCAGGGGTTCCTTCCTGAAGTTTCTCAGTTAAGGATTTAGAATCAGCTCCCTCTTTCAGGAGCTTTACTTCCTGTCAGAGGGACTTGATTCGGAGTTTGGCTTTCGCCAAATCTCGGGATAGATAAGAAATAAGCGAATTCAATTGCAATTTTGAAAAACCCATTACCCTTATTTCACCGTCGTCGGAGAATGTCAGCTTGCCATCGTCCTGGTCTGAGTCTGAGTCAGTCTCGATTTGATCCGAAGCGGTCAGGGCTAGAAGATTGGACTGGGGTGCTTCTTCTTCTTCTTCTGAGGAAGACTCGTCCCAGGTTGCTTGGAGTGCCTTCTTCTTTCTGGTCTTTTTGGACTCCTTTAGACTTGGACATTCAGTCTTGTAGTGGCCCTTCTTCTTGCATTCGTAGCAGGTTACGTTGGGCTTGTGTTTGTCAGTTGCTGGTTCAGCTGGTTTATCCTTTCTTCGGTTTGTTCTCCGTGTGTTGGCTTGGTACTTCAACTTTTTGTAGTAGCTTCGAGCTAGCCTGACCAGTTCAGATTGATCTCCTTCTTGATCTTCTGTTTCTGAATCCGAGGTAGATTCAGGTTCAACTTGAGTTTTCTTCTTAGTCATTCTTCCTGTTTTCCCTGCAAAGAAAGCTATACTTTTCTCGGCCAAATTGCAATTAGTCTGTTCATGCAGCTCAAGTTCAGAAAATAACTCATCTAACTTAATTTTTGAAAGATCCCTAGAGACCTTGTATGCATCTACCATAGATGCCCACAAGGTGGTCCTAGGGAATGCGTTTAGGGCATACCTTATAAGATCACGGTTTTGAACCTGGTGACCTATTGCGTGAAGACCGTTCATCAATTCCTGGATTCTGGCGTGGAGCTGGGCTGCTGTCTCGTTATCTGCCATTTTGATAGTGAAGAGCTTGTTCAGTAGCAGGTCTCGTTTGCTGATCCTCGTATCTGAAGTTCCTTCGTGGAGCTCGATCAGTTTAGCCCATAGCTCCTTGGCACTGTTGAATGGGCCTACGCGGTTCAGCTCCTCTTTTGTCAGTCCGCATTGGAGGGTCTAAGTTGCTTTGGCGTCAGCTTCAATCTTGCGTTTGAGGGCAGTGTCCCACTCTGAGTAGTTTTGCGGTACTCCTTCAGCATTTGTGGGAATCATCAGTCCAGACTGGATGATTATCCACATATCCACCTGAGTTTTCAGGTGGACCTCCATTCGACTTTTCCAGTAAGGAAAGTCTTCTCCACTGAAAACTGGAGGTCTGGCGGTGCTAAAGCTTTCTTGGATGGCCATTCGTTCTGAAATTGCAAACAAAAGAAACAAAAATATTCCAAGACTTGGTCTTGGATTAGTAGTGCGGGAAGAGTAAATAAAAACAAATTTCAAGGGGTGTTGCACCAAGTAAAACTCGAACGAAAAATATTTTTTAAAAAAAATTGAGAGAGAAAACGAAAGAAATCCGAAAAAAAATTTTCAAACTGGTGGTTGCACCAAGTTTGAATTCCCCGCTCTGATACCACTTGTTGGATCGAGAGATGCGATAGAGGGGGGGGTGAATGTCGCAAATCGTTCGGATTTAAAAAGAGCGGGTGCGCAGCGGAAATAAAAGAAAAATAGAACAATGCAAACACAGTCGGTTTACTTGGTTCGGAGCCTGGGTCGACTCCTACTCCAAGGCCCACGGTCATTGACCGTTTTCTGTGGGCAATTCTATAAGTTCGTAAAAGTTTACAAGAAAGATTATAACAAGAACAATTTAGTAAACTTTAAATACAGCTCTTCGTTACCGACGTCCGGTGTAGATCGAAGTTTCGGAGCGGCGGGACGTCGTCAGCTCGAGTTGGAAGATTTCTGGGGCGTGTTGCGGAAGCAGAAGAGCGCAGAAGTGTCGCAACAATTGATGATTGAAGAAGGAGGTCGAGGGCCCTTTATATAGGGCCTGGGGGCGCCCTGGTCGACGGGGGCGCCCCCCACGTGGCTTCCGATCCGGTGATCGCTTCGGTCAAGGCTGATCTCTTCATCTTCGGGATCAGATTTGATCGGGGCGCCCCGAGCGCGCGGGGCGCCCGGGTTGACCGGTCAAAGCTTCATCCTTTGGCTTCGCGAGGGCAGCTGATAGTCGGCGTGGCACTGGGGGTGCCCGCGACACGCGGGGCGCTCGGAGCGCGCGGGGCGCCCGGAAGAACCGGGGCACCCCGAAATGCTGCTGTCGGAGCTTTTTCTTGGTCTGCTGACTTGGGTTGACTCTGGGGGCGCCCGGAAACTTCGGGGCGCCCTGCCCAGCTACTGCCTCACCCCTTTGAGGCTCTCTGAGCTGCAGATACACAGTCCTTCGGTCCTGCATCCAGGGTTAGTCCAAAACAGCAAATATTATGTTAGTTTATACAGCCTTAGCTGTCTTGGTTCTGACTTTGGTCTCCAAAATGGAGTCCTAGGTCGAACCGACGCCTAATGTTCCCTCAAGGGGAACGCGTCCTCACCTACTCCTCTCGGGAGAATTTACCTGGTGCCAACCGGCTCCTCCAGTTGGACTTTTGCCCGGCAGTCCTTCGCCAGGTCTTGAGTTGCCAAGCTGCCCTTCGCTTGGTGCCTAGCAGCCCTTCGCTAGGTCTTTTCTTCTGGCAGCCCTTTGCCAGTGCCTAGCATTCCTTCGCTAGGGTTTGTCCATTCTGGCAGTCCTTCGCCAGAGCCTAGCAGTCCTTTGCTAGGGCTTTTCTTCTGTCTGGCAGTCCTTCGCCAGTGCCTAGCATTCCTTCGCTAGGGCTTTTCCTGTACACTCAAGAAACTTGTTAGACAACAACTAACCCTTAACTTTTGAACCCTTTTGCCAATATCAAAACACAGGTTTGACTTGGGTGCAATTTGCACCAACACAACATAGTATTAGGTGGAGGTGAGATGATAGTACGTTAGGGAATCCTTTCTAATAAAGGTCAAGTAAGGTAAGGTGTACCCTATTTGGTCGGTTTAGTCTGGTGGAACTAGATGAAGCTACCGATCCAAAATCTAAACTAGTTAGACCAAAATTTTTTAGGAAGTAATTTGAAAATGAAATTTCGATAAAAAACTTTGTCAAGGAAAGGGTTGTTGCTCCAATAAGGCTACGGCCAAAGAAGGCCCCTGTGCCTCGCCAAGACCTGGAAGCCAATTATCGAAACTCAAATTCAATTTACTATTTGATAAATTTGAATCTAACACTAATTTTAAATTATATCCTAGACTTAACATCTTTTCATAATCAATAATCTTAACTCAACAATTTTTTCAAAATTAACTCAACATTTTCAAAATTAATTATCTTTCAAAATTTTAAACATTTTTTTAAAAACCTGTCTCACAAAACCCATAAGGTTAACATGTTTGATAACATTAGATGTGGGTGAGACAGACTAGGTAGTGAAATTCAATTTAAGCTATCCCTACCTCTAATGGATCCAAATCAATACATACTTTATGTGTAGGAACATAAAGATTTGGACCAATGGATGTTAGATAGTGGATGCTCTAGACACATGACTGGGGATAAATTGAAATTCACCAAAATCAAGTTCAAGAACCTAGGCTCAGTAGCATTTGGCAACAATGCTACACTCAAAGTAAGTGGGTCAGGTAACATTGAACTTAATTCTGATTTCATTATTAAGAAAGTACTATTGGTTGAAAATTTCAAGTTCAATTTGCTAAGCATTAGCCAACTCTGTGATACTGGTTACATAGTTACTTTCACCAACTCTGACTTGTTGGTATAGCTTGGCAGTTTCCAAGACAACCACGGGGTCATATCTGAAAGACCTCTCTATGACTACGGATTAAAAAAAAAATTAATCCGAATAGAGACCCGTCCTTCTAACGACCGACTCGTCGTCGTGTTAATTAATCCAAGTTACAACTTGGCCGAAACCGAGGTTAAGGCCTTATAACTTTCCGGATTAATTAACCGTGGAAAAGACGACGATTTGGATCACCGGATTTTTGTGTTTATCTTCGGGGTCCAGTTAGTTAATTATTAACTATGATATCAAATCAAAATAATAAACTAACATACATAAAATGACGAGACAAAAGGACATGGCACAAATAAAACATAGCTAAAGTAAATTGGAGCTCGGGAGAGTTATACCTCGTCGTTTACCTCGCAGTCTTGTACCTTATGACCCTCCCCTCTCGGACGTCATGTGGACGATGATCTACCAAGTCGCGGAGTCTCCAAGGCACATGAATCAATCCTTCATTTCCTCCTTACCTTGCGCCAAGACACCAAACCCTAGGGTTAGGGTTTGGCTTCACCACCGGCGGCCCTTCATGGAGTTCTAGATGAAGCTAAGAAGAGGAACTCTTCTTCTTCACCTCACACCATGCTAACCACTCTATCTCCTTCTTATCTCATGGCCTAAAGATCTGCAAGGAAGATGGACTCTCCCCAAGCCCCTCCTTTTCCGGTGACAAACACCAAAAGGAGAAGCTCCTCACGCCGGCGCTCCACCCTCCTCTCTTCTCTACTTCCGTGCACCACAAAGGAGAAGAGGGCTTCTCCTTGTCCTGTGTACGTCCGCAGCAAAGAATGCAAGAGAAGAGATAGGTGTTGGATCGAAGAAAATGATAGAGGGGGGGGGGTGAATATCGTTATAAAATTTTCGGACTAAGAAAGAGCAAATACACAGCGGAAAGAAAATAACGTACACAAGAACACAAGTCAATTTTTTACATGGTTCGGAGTCGCAGTCGGCTCCTACTCCAAGGACCACGGTCCTTGACTATTTACTTTGGGCAATTCTATATTTGAAAAGATTTTTACAGATTGAAAGTACATATATACAATTTGTAAACTAAGTCACAACACTTTCATAAATTTAAAACTTTACCGACGCCCGAGATGGATCGAATTCCAGAGCAGAGGGTCGGCGGCGGCGCTGAAATCTCGAAATGGAACTTTGCCGGAACGCAGTGCATAAGCAAAAGTGTTTGGAGCATTGGAAAGAATGGATGTTGAAGCCTTGGGGTCGAGCCCCCTTTTATAGTGCTCATACAGGCGCCTGTGACGTTGGGGGCACCAAACACGTGCCCTTTAATCCGCGAATCCTTACCCGCGGGGTCGGTCAACTCTTATCCACCTCCACATGGGCGCCTGAGCTGATGGGGGCGCCCGTGACCTCACGGGTGCATGATCTGGCTAGGTCCAGAGGCTTCACAGCTATGTTTTGGGTTTTGCCTTCACTCTTGGGCACCCGTATCCATATGGGCGCCTGAGCCCATTCGGGCGCCTGTGTCCATTCGGGCGCCTAGGCCCAGTGATGTCCCTCACTTGCAGACGACCAGTCCTTCGACCCTGCAACTTAGGTTAGTCCCAAAACATAACAAACATTAGTTACAGCCGTAGCTATCTTGGTTCAGACATCAGGTCTCCCAAATGGAACCCTAGGTCGAACCGACGCCTACTGTTCCCTCGACGGGGAACGCGTCCTCACCTACTCCTCTCAGGAGAGTTTACCTTTTGCCAACCGGCTCCTCCAGTTGGACTTTTGCCCAATCCACCTGACCAGGTCTTCGTGCCCAACTTCCGGTCAGGTCTTCTTACCCAACTTCCAGTCAGCTCTTCTTGCCCAACTTCTGGTTAAGTCTTCGTGCCCAACTTCCGGTCAGGTCTTCTTGCCCAACTTCCGGTCAAGACTTCTTACCCAACTTCCGGTCAGGTCTTCTTGCCCAACTTCCGGTCAGGACTTCTTGCCCAACTTCCGGTCAGGTCTTCTTGCCCAACCTCCGATCAGGTCTTCGGTGCCCAACTCCCTGCTAGGACTTCTTGCCCAGTCCTCGACTAGGACTTCTTTGCCCGACTTCCGGACAGGTCTTCTTGCCCAGTCCTTGACTAGGACTTCTTTGCCCAGCCCTTGCCAGGACTTCTTGCCTAGTGTACCTAGGACTTCTTCCTGCACACTTAGTGAACACGTTAGATCACAATAACATCTTATCTTCTGAACCCTTTACCATTATCAAAATCTAGGTTTGACTTAGGTGTTGCCTGCACTAACAATCTCCCCCTTTTTAATTTATGGCAACATGGTTCAAAAAGTTAAGTTAATGAAGCAAGTAAATAAACAAGTATGTAATTTCCTCCCCCTGGAAGAAATTCTCCCCCTGAGTTTTTCAAAAATACGTGGGGTTTTTGAAAACATTTTTAAGTCCTTGTCTATCATAAAATGAAAAGATTTTTCAGGTTTTCAACACTTAGATAATTGTCAAAAGGGATTTTCAAGTAAAAAAAAAATTTCAAAATATTTTCGAGTTGGGCACTTAGAAAATTTTCCAAAGCATTTAGTTTTAGCACTTAGAAAATTTTCAAAAATAATTTTACAGTTTTTACCACTTAGAAAAATTTTTCAAAATAATTTTGAATTAAGTGCTTAGAAAATTTTCCAAAATAATTTTGAATTAAGTACTTAGAAAATTTTCAAAATAATTTTGAATTAAGTACTTAGAAAATTTTCCAACATAATTTTGAAGTTTTTAACACTTAGAAAAATTTTCCAAAATAATTTTATAGTTCTTAACACTTAGAAAAATTTTCCAAAATTATTTTGAAGTTCTTAGCACTTAGAAAAAATTTTCTAAAATAATTTTGAAGTTCTTAGCACTTAGAAAAAATTTTCCAAAATAGTGTTTTGAATTAAGTTACTTTTTGAAAAAGGAGATAAAAGTTTTTGAAAAAAATAATTCAATTTGGAGAAATTAGATTTTAAAACCTTCTTTTCTCTCATTTCCAATCTCTCCCCCTTTGCCATATATCAAAAAAAAATATAGCAAAAAAAATTGAGTAAGGAAAGTAAAAACACTGTATTGAACCAATTCTAAGCATAAACTGTACCAAATCAATTTAGATTTTCTCTTTCGGGTCCTGTCTAACCCAGTTAGCTACTTACTAACCATTATAAACAGTAGCTTTCGCTAGGGTTAGTCAAGTTAAGTGATCTGATCAAGTTAGATTTTCTAAACTTAACACTTAACCTGATTACTGTTCAATTGGTATTTATTGTGCCAATTACTGCAGATGCACTGACTTAAAGCATCTTGAATCAAGGCATAGACCTAAGCATCTCAACCCAGTCTAGGTTATCAATCAAAAGTACCGTAAGGTGCTTGTGAGATGCTAGCTTCTAGATCTATAGGTGCATGCAGTTCTAGGGTTAGGGCCTAAGCTAAGTCCATTTGCAAAAAAGCCCAAGTTTTGAAGTGGGTAAGTTTTTCAAAAAACTAAGTCAGAAATCATTTTAAATTTCAAAAAAAATGTTTTTTCAAATAAAAACAAATAAGAAATAAAACAGTTTTATTTGAACAGAAACATAAGTAAAGCAGTCCTATTTGTTAGGATCGATTCCGTACGCTAGAGGGGGGGTGAATAGCGATTTTTGAACCCCTTGCTTCCTAGACGGTTAGTTGCACAGCGGAATATACAATAAAAATAATAAAATAAATACTAACCAATGCTAACACGTAAGATTTACTTGGTATCCACCCCGGCCGGGTGACTAATCCAAGAATCCGTCGGTGGATCACTCCCTGGATAACCTTCGGCTAGCTCTCGTCGCTCCTTGTGGGTGGAGAAACCTCACCACAATCACCTTGAGAACCTCTGAGCACAAAGACTACTATTTGGCCCTTAACCAAGACCAAACTCGTAAAAAATCCCAGCCCAAACCGAGTTCTCTTTAAATAGAACTCGGGCTGAAAACCTCGCCACCAGTCGACTGCTCCAAGGGCAGTCGACTGGTGCCAGCCAAATTCGACCGTTGCACCCCAACGTTCGAATTTTAGTCAACTCACCAGGCACCTACCGGTCGACTGCTTCCAGAGCAGTCGACTGGTCCCCAGCTGAATCCCTTCCCGAGTACATTCACACATCACTCGATCCTCACGACTCGACTGACTCCTCATCCGCAGCCTCGACTATTGCCTTCGCGCCCTCTTCATCTTCGGCTCCCATCCCTCGGATGCACGCAAGCCTCTAGCTTGCCTCCATGCCATCCTTCACGCATGCCTCGAAGTCCGCGCCCATCAGCTCATCGTCCCTACTCACCAAGGTCCCTCGGATGCGCACGCAAGCCTCCAGCTTGCCTCCATGCCATCCTTCACCATACCGAGACCGTCCAGTCAAGTCCATATGTGTAACCTGTACAACCTGCACACTCAACATACACATATAAGAATACAAGGGAAAACCTAACTTAAACCCTTTGTCCAAACATCAAAACATATGGTCACTCCAGACCATCTTAGGGACGATTGCTCCAACAATCTCCTCCTTTTTGATGTTTGGCAATACGTTTAAGTTAGGGAAAGCAAAACAATAGTCAATGGCAAAAATAATGCATATGCAATGCATACATGGATCCTATTCCAAGGCATCCTATACCTAACCCTCCAAGTTAGGACTTTTTACCAAAACGGGCTTTTTAAAGCTTCTCCAAAGCTCCCCCTCAATTGGACTTACAAAGGCTTTTTAAGAACCTCTCTAAGGTTCCCCTTACGCCAAGAATGGAGCAAACATGCTCCCCCTAAAACTCAACTCCCCCTAAACCTAGGGTTTCTATCAAAGGTATGTTTGGTTTCCCACTTAAACCCAACATCTCTCCCCCTTTGTCATACATCAAAAAGACCCCAATAATATCCCAATTATTGGTTCTTTAAATCCCCAATGATCCTAAACACCGTGTGCTAATCCCCCATACAGTTGTTTCTTATCATTTGGATCCACGTCAGCTGCTGGATACCCACACCAGCCCTGACCAGTCGACTGACTTCATGGCAGTCGACTGATACTCTGAATATCAGTTTTCTGGCCGAATTTCAGAAACGCGCCAGAAATTCCACAAATCTCCAAAAATTTTCAAATTTTGTGGAGAACTTCATGGTACCCATACCTACTTAGGAAAAATACATTTTACCATGTATCTATCACCATTCCCAAGTTGGACACAAAACCCAAAATATTCAATGGAAATGAAGGCAAACAAGGAGGCAACCTCCCCCTTAACCTATGTCTTCTCCCAATTTTCATTTTTCTTAGGTTAAGTTCTACCCAACTTAACCTCCTAACACCAAGTTAGGTTCTTCCTAACACTCGAGTTCTTTTCCCTTTGAACACCATTAAAGGCTTGCTCCCCAAGAAGAACTCAACAACAACTTTGAAAAACTCTAAGAGGTTTGCAAGAACATTTGCTAGGATATACTCTATCCTAGAAAAATATGATTTGACTAATATTATCAAATGTGCTTGACTTTGGTACAATTATCTAATTTCCTTAAAGATGGACACTTTGTATCAATTTTGACCTCAATTCATGATTCCTTGTGTTTTCCAACTCTAACCATTATCAATTTACACAAGGAATTGCCCTCGATTCTCCCTTTCAATAGGTACTCTTAATGTGATAAAGCTCTCCTTCTTCTTATCTCTTAATCCTAGATAAATACCCATTTATCATTCCTCCTTGAATTTCAAGATATTGACTCATGGAATAACACTTTATTCAAGGACTAAGAAGACTTTTAATCCAAGGCATTATCCTATAATCCAAATTTGTAATTTCTGATTTGTCCAATATACCTATTTCCATTTCAGCCTTCAGACCAGTCGACTGCCCCCGGGGCAGTCGACTCCCAAAACTCACAGAATGTTCCTGGGCTCTTACCAGTCGACTGCCTCTAGGGCAGTCGAATGATACCTGAATTTCAGGTTTTCCATCCCAAATTCAGTAATCCCTAAATAATTCCACAAATCTCCAAAAATTATGAAATTTCATGGGGAGATTTGTGGGGCCAATGTCTACTTGGGAAAAATACGTTTCCAAACAAATATACTCCAGATCCCAAGATTGGCACGAAACTCAACTTATCATAAAGTGTATTATTAAAACTCATCCTAAGAGTCTCAAATGTGATTTCTCCTCAATGTATCTTCCAATGCGTGCTGACAATTCATTTCTAACATTGAATTATGTTGTATTCACACATTAAAACCTAATTTTACCCAATATAATTGTATTTTCACCATTTTCTCCCTAACTTCCCTTTTTATGTGCCATTAAGACTTACCCAAGTCTTTCAATCCTTTTGGCACATTTCAACCTAATTTTCTAGGAGAGAAACTCTTGAGATCCATTCACCATGGACCCCATAGGCTCCTAGAGCTCCCCCTTGAGCTCTGAGCCCTAGCCACCTCCCTAGGTGACTCAATCCACACTAAGCCACACCGGTGTGCCCCGGTGACTCTTGGCCCACAAAGTGAACCTTCTTAACCTTGGACACCTTGTCCTTGGTTAAGTCACCCTTTCTACCATTGGATGACATTCCCTTGCCATCCTTGGACTTACCCTCCTTACCATGATTGTATGCCTCTCCAGCATACTTCTTTTTGTTGGCCTTGGAGGTCTTAGACCGGTATCCCAATCCCGATCTATTATAGTTGGATTTTAAACTACCCAATACCATGTCTAGGCCTTTAGAGGTCGTTTCCAATTTATCAAGTCTTGCCCTCAAGGCTTGATTTTCCCTTTCTAAGTTTTTGACCTTGGTGTCCATATGCCCACTTTGGACATTTCTAGACCTATTCTCCTTTCTAGGCACATTCCTTCCCTTCTTGGGATTAGTTCCTTGATCCTTAGGTACATAGGTCTTTGGCCTACCATGATGCATGTTTTTCCTAGAGTTATGATCTACCTTGTTATTTCTATTCCTATCATTATACTTAAAACCATGGTTATGCACCATCAAGCATTTTCATGAGTTCTAGCATACATGGATGAATGATTTGCATTATCTTTAACATTCATGGAGGAATTTAAATTTGAATTGCATTTAAATTTAAGGTTAGAAATTATCTTCCTTACCTTTGGAGTCCCTCTATGTTGTGAGCTTTGCCTCTTCCTTTCC
The DNA here is from genome assembly GCA_024364735.1 of Boesenbergia rotunda. Taxonomy (NCBI): domain Eukaryota; kingdom Viridiplantae; phylum Streptophyta; class Magnoliopsida; order Zingiberales; family Zingiberaceae; genus Boesenbergia; species Boesenbergia rotunda. Next base: position 104,372 of record JAGFNQ010001024.1, read on the forward strand.
TCTTTTTCCCATCTTCTTAGATGCTCCATCTTCTTGAATTATTTACTCCTTGGGCACCTCGTGTGGTAGTGTCCTAGCTCTCCAGACGTGAAGCATCTAATTCTTTTCTTCCTAGCTTGGGCTTCTCCATTCCTACAACCCATATTAGATTTAAATTGAAAGGACTTGGATTTAGGAATTACTTCCTCTTTACCTTTTGGGCACTTATCCTTATAGTGCCCCTTTACATTGCACCCAAAGCATGTGATGTGCTCTTTCTTCTTTGCTTTGGTGGAGGTGGAGGCTAGGTTGACTTCTTCAACCTTGGAAGAGGTGGATGCTTCCTCTTGATCCGGGATTGATGAGGGTCTCTCCTCCCCCTCAATTTTTGAAATTGATGCCTCCTCTTCTTCTCTTGAGGAGGTTGATGATCTTTCACTTAATTCCTCCTCTCCACTTGAAGAAATTGACACTTCACTTGATGATGTGGATGATTCATTTCTCTCCTTTTCTTGAATCATGGAGCTCACTTCATTGGAACCTTCTATTGGTTGAGCTTGGATGGTGTTCTTATGAAAATCTTCTATTTTGTTCAACAATTCATACGCATTTTCATATGCCCCTACACCACTCAAGACATTGTTAGGCAAAATATTTTTTAATACATCAATTACCTTCTTGTTTGCCCTTGCTAGGTCTTGTTGTTCTTGATTCCAATACCTAGGCCTAAGTCTTTTCCCATGCTTATCCTTTGGAATTTCATAGGGTTCTTCAAGCACCACCATACACTCCCACTCCATTCCAAACCAATTCTTCATCCTCGCCCGCCAATAGTCGAAATCTTCATGATCGTAGGGCGGCAGAGTGTAGATGTCATCCCCCAACTTATCTTCCATCTTCCCTTCTCCTCTAGAGTTTACTCCTTTGGCGATTAGTCCAATAAGAGCGGTCCTTCACTCTGATACCAACTGCTAAGATCGATTCCGTATGCTAGAGGGGGGTGAATACTGATTTTCGAACCCCTTGCTTCCTACACGGTTAGTTGCACAACGGAATATACAATAAAAATAATAAAATAAATACTAACCAATGCTAACACGTAAGATTTACTTGGTATCCACCCCGGCCGGGTGACTAATCCAAGAATCCGTCGGTGGATCACTCCCTGGATAACCTCCGGCTAGCTCTCGTCGCTCCTTGTGGGTGGAGAAACCTCACCACAATCACCTTGAGAACCTCTGAGCACAAAGACTACTATTTGGCCCTTAACCAAGACCAAACTCGTAAAAAATCCCAGCCCAAACTGAGTTCTCTTTAAATAGAACTCGGGCAGAAAACCTCGCCACCAGTCGACTGCTCCAAGGGTAGTCGACTGGTGCCAGCCAAATTCGACCGTTCACCCCAACGTTCGAATTTTAGTCAACTCACCAGGCACCTACCGGTCGACTGCTTCCAGAGCAGTCGACTGGTCCCCAGCTGAATCCCTTCCCGAGTACATTCACACATCACTCGATCCTCACGACTCGACTGACTCCTCATCCGCAGCCTCGACTATTGCCTTCGCGCCCTCTTAATCTTCGGCTCCCGTCCCTCGGATGCACGCAAGCCTCTAGCTTGCCTCCATGCCTTCCTTCACGCATGCCTCAAAGTCCGCGCCCATTAGCTCATCGTCCCTGCTCACCAAGGTCCCTCGGATGCGCACGCAAGCCTCCAGCTTGCCTCCATGCCATCCTTCACCGTACTGAGACCGTCCAGTCAAGTCCATATGTGTAACCTGTACAACCTGCACACTCAACATACACATATAAGAATACAAGGGAAAACCTAATTTAAACCCTTTGCCCAAACATCAAAACATATGGTCACTCCGGACCATCTTAGGGCCGATTGCTCCAACACTATTCTACTAAGCATAACCCTAACTGCCTTCTTAGTGAGCTGAACTTAGACTCAGGTAAGGATTTGGTGAAGATATCAGCTATGTTTGACTTTGAGTCTACATGCTTAAGGACTATTTCACCCCTGGCTATATGATCTCTTATGAGGTGATGTTTGACCTCTATGTGTTTTGTTCTAGAGTGTTGGATTGAGTTCTTAGTTAGATTAATTCAACTTATGTTATCAATGTAGACTTGAGTTTGGGTGTAATCAAGCTGGAAGTCCTTAAGAGTGTGCATCATCCATAGGAGTTGTGCTACACACTCTCCTAAAGCAACATATTCTGCTTCGGTTGTAGATAGAGCTACGCAGTGTTGCTTTCTACTGCATCAACTGACTAGACAATTTCCTAAGAGTTGGCAGCTTTCACTTATACTCTTTCTATCTAGTTTGCTTCCAGCATAGTCAGAATCAGAGTATCCTAGCAAGTCAAAAGTTGAGGTCCTAGGATACCAAATCCCTACATTTAGGGTGCCCTTAATGTATCTAAGTATTCTTTTTAGGGATGCTAAGTGCGTTTCCTTAGCCCAGGTTTGGTATCTAGCACACATTCCTACAGCGAAAAGGATATTAGATCTGCTAGCTAACAGTAAAGTAGACTTCCAATCATACTTCGATATAGTTTAAGGTCTACAGGTTTACCTTCAGGGTCACTATCAATTTTTACATTTGTGGCCATAGGGGTACTTATGCTTTTGGAGTTATCCATTTTAAATTTCTTTATTAACTCCTTAGCATATTTGGATTGATGAACATAATTTCCATCCCTAGTTTGCTTAATTTGTAGTCCTAAAAAGAAGTTGAGCTCACCAACTAAGCTCATTTCGATTTCGTTTTCCATTATTTTTATAAATTCTTTTAAGAAGTTTGAATTAGTGGATCCAAAAATTATGTCGTCAACATAGATTTGGGCAATGAAGATGTCCTTTTCTAAGGTTTTAACAAAGAGAGTTGAGTCAATTTGTCCTTGATTAAATTCCTTAGAAATGAGGTAAGTTGATAGGTGTTCATACCATGCCCTAGGTGCTTGTTTTAGTCCATACAGTGCTTTATTAAGTTTGTAAACGTAGTCGGGTTTTTCTATGTCCTCAAAACTGGGGGGTTGTCCTACATAGACTTCATCTTTGATGAACCCATTCAGAAAGGTTGACTTAACATCCATTTGGTAAAGTTTAAATCCTTTATGGGTTGCAAAGGCTAACAACATTCTAATAGACTCAAGTCTGGCTACTGGGGCATAGGTTTCGTCATAGTCTAACCCTTTGACTTGACTGAACCCTTTTGCTACTAAGAGGGCTTTGTTTCTGACTATTTCCCCTTGGTCATTTAGTTTGTTCCTAAATACCCACTTAGTATCTATGATGGATTTGCCCTCAGCTTTAGGTACAAGTTCCCAGACTTGGTTTCTCTCAAATTGGGCTAATTCCTCTTGCATTGCTATGATCCAATCAGGATCAGGTAAGGCTTCCTCTATAGTCTTAGGTTCAATTTTCGAAATTAGTGCGATTTGACTAAGATTTCTATAGGAAGGCCTAGTTCTGACTCCTAAGGTTGGATCACCCACAATTTGATCAGTTGGGTGACTGAGTCTGGGTTTCTTGGTTCTTCTAGAACTTGGTTCAGCCTCAGGTCCGGCTGGACGGTTCGGTTCAGTATTTGGTTCAATTACTTGGGTTGTTTCAATTGTTGGTTCAATTGACGCAGTATTCGGTTCAATAGTTAGTTCATTTAGAGTTTCAACCAATGGTTCAATTGATGATTCCATAATTTGTTTATCATCTTCTTGATCAATATTTGATGGATTCAAGTTTGGATTATCAGATTTTGAATTAATTTCCTCATCAAATATTAAATTCATTATTTCTTCAATTTTGTTAGTTTGTCTATTATAGACCCTATAGGCCCTACTTGTTGTTGAATATCCTAAAAATATTACAAGGGTTGACTTAGACTGAAATTTTCCTAGGTAGTCCTTGGTGTTTAGGATATGGACTTAGCACCCAAAGACCCTTAGGTAATGTAGATTTGGAAGTCTATGGTAATATAGTTCATAGGGAGTTTTATTATGTCGTTTGTTAATTAGGACCCTATTTTGGATATAGCAAGCCGTACTAATTGCTTCTGCCCAAAATTGGTTAGCTAGGTTAAATTAATTGAGCATAGTCCTAGCAGCTTCCTGTAGGGTTATATTCTTTCTTTCTACTATCCAATTTTGCTGGGGGGTTCTAGAACACGAAAATTTATGAATATACTCGTTTATCTTACAGAATTCCTCAAACCTTTGGTTTTTAAACTCTCCCCCGTGATCACTCCTAAGTCTTTTGATTTTGGTATCATTTTGATTCTCAATTATCTTACGTAGGTCAATGAATAGATTTAGGGTTTCATCCGTAGATTTTAGGAATCTTACCCAAGTGAACCTAGAGTAATCATCGATAATGACTAAGCAGTACCGGTTTCCGCTTAGTGACTTGGCTCCATGTGAATCAAATAGGTCAAGGTGCAGGAGCTCAAGTGTGATTTGAGTTAGGTCTGATTGAACTTGTTTGTGATTAGACCTGGTTTGTTTACCTTGGTTACATGAGTCACATGTCATGTTCTCATGGTTCTTAATTTTTGGTATTCCTTTAATTAGACCAAGTTGGGTGATTTTTGAAATTAGTCTTAAATTAGTGTGACCTAATCTCCTATGCCAGAGGTTTGATTCCTCTAACTGAGTTAAGATGCATTTAGGTACTAAGGGTAGATTTATAGTATAAACATTATTTTTCCTACTGCCCTTAAGCATGACTTCTGAGTCTTGTAAATTTTTAATCAGGCAGTCAGAGTTGGTAAAGGTAACTACATAGCCAGTATCACAAAATTGACTTATACTAAGCAAATTAAATTTAAAATTCTCAACCAAGAGTACCTTTTTAATTACAAAATCGGATTTGAGCTCAATGTTACCTGACCCAATGACTTTAAGTGTAGCATTCTTGCCAAATGCTACTGAGCCTAGGTTGGTGAATTTCAATTTGTCTCCAGTCATGTGTCTGGAGCACCCGCTATGCAACATCCATTGGTCCAAATCTTTATGTTCCAACACATAAAGAATTTATTGATTTGGATCCAATTAGAATTAAGGATAGCTTAAATTGATTTTCACAACATAGTCTGTCTCACCCAATCTAGTGTTATCAATCACGTTAACCTTATAGGTTTTGTGAGACAGGTTTTAACAGAAGTAAAGATTTTAATTTTAAAAAAACATGATTAATTTTGAAAAGTTAAATTAATTTTAAAACCAATTAGTTTTAAATTTATTTTGAAAAATGTTTGAATCTAAGATTAATTGAAATTTGTGTTAGATTCAAATCTGACAATAGTAAGGTGAATTTGGTTTTCAATAATCGGCTTCCAGGTTTTGGTGAGGCTCTAGGCCTTCTTTGGCCGTAGCCTTATTAGATCATCAACCCTTTCCTTGACAAAGCCTTTTATTGAAAATTCATCTTCAAGTTACTCCTTGAAAGATTTTGGTCTAACTAGTTTGGGTTTTGGATCGGTAGCATCAGCTAGTTCCGCCAAAATGGCTTCCCTAACGTACTATCATCTCACCTCCGCCCAATACTATGTTATTTAAATTTCAATTAAGTTATTTCAATCCTTAGTCTAACCAGTCCTAGATCTAAACATGATAATTTGCATGAATAAATAAACAATCAAGCATGCAATTCAAATTATGGAGAAATAAAATTTATCTAATTATAAAAATTATTTTTAAATTGGCTCCCCTTGGACTAAAGCCACGATAATGATTAGGCAAGATATGAATCTTGTCCTTGGGGATCCAATACTGGTTTGGTCCAGCTTGGTTATTCAAGCAAAGTTTTGGTACCCATGCTTGAATTTTGGATCTAGATTGATTCAATACAGCATAGTATGATCGTTGTCTCGACTTGGTTCGATACCCTAACCTGGATCGATTTAGAACGGACTTCTGTTTTCCAAGGATCATGTCAAGACCTATGAAACCCGAAGTAAATCGTTCTAAAGCCGCTCTAAGGTCCTTGACTTGAGTTTTCACGGAGGAGTTCTCTTTCTCAAGCTTTTCAACTTGAGTAGAGGTTCCTTCTTGAACCTTCTCGGTCAAGGATCTAGAGTCAGCTTCCTCTTTCAGGAGTTTAACTTTCTGTCGCAGGGACTCGACTCGGATTTTGGCTTTCGCCAAGTTACGAGATAAGTAAGCAATTAACTTTGATAATTCAACTTCAGAATAACCACTTACCATTATTTTGCCGTTTTCCAAAATTGTGAGCCTTCCGTCATCCGACTCCGATTCCGATCTGGTGTCGATGTCTTCCGAATCGGTTAAGGCAAGAAGGTTTGACTGTGGGGCCTCTTCTTCTTCTTCGGAGGAAGATTCGTCCCACGTGGCTTGAAGAGCCTTCTTCCTTCGAGTCTTCTTAGCTTCCTTTAGATTAGAGCATTCCGAATTGTAGTGTCCCTTCTTGTTGCATTCGTAGCAGGTCACATTTGGTTTGGTCTTCGAAGTTAAAGGTTCAGCTGGATCTTCCTTTCTTCGGCTGACTTTCCTTCTGTTGGTCTGATGCTTCAGCTCCTTATAGTAGTCTCGGGCTAGCCGAACCAGCTTGGGTCGATCCCCTTCACTATCTTCTGAGTCTGAGTCAAACTCGGGTGCAGGTTGAGGCTTTTTCTTGGCTATCTTTCCTTGGGTTTTACCTGCAAGAAAAGCAATACCTTTCTCGGCCAAAGTGCAGTCAGTCTACTCATGTAACTCTAATTCAGAAAACAATTCATCTAATTTGATTTTAGAAAGATCCCTAGAAACCTTGTGAGCATCTACCATAGATCCCCATAAAGTATTTCTTGGGAAAGCATTTAAGGTATACCTGATAAGGTCACGATTTTCTACTTTGTGACCAATTGTGTGCAGGTCATTCATCAGCTCCTGGATCCTGGCGTGGAGCTGTGCTACTGACTCGCCTTCATTCATTTTGGTTGTGTATGTTCAGCAGTAGGTCCCTTTTGTTGATTCTGGTGTTGGAGGTGCCCTCGTGCAGTTTAATCAATTTGCTCCAGAGTTCTTTAGCACTATTGAAGGGACCCACCCGGTTTAGTTCTTCTTTGGTTAATCCACATTGCAGTGTCTGGGTTGCCTTTGCATCAGCCACGATATTTTTCTTCAGCGAGGTGTCCCATTCTGAGTAGTGTTGTGCCACTCCTTCAGCGTTTTTGGGGATTTCAAGACCAGATTGGATAATAATCTACATATCCACTTGAGTTTTCAGGTGGACTTCCATCCGACTCTTCCAGTAGGAGAAATCTTCTCCACTGAAGAGTGGTGGTATGACTGTGCTGAAACCCTCTTGCATGGCTATAAGGTCTTCTTGCCCATCTTCTGGTCAGGTCTTCGGTGCCCAGCCCCCTGGCAGGACTTCTTGCCCAGTCCTCGACCAGGACTTCTTTGCCCGACTTCCGGTCAGGTCTTCTTGCCCAGTCTTTGACCAGGACTTCTTTGCCCAGCCCTTGCCAGGACTTCTTGCCTAGTGTACCTAGGACTTCTTCCTACACACTTAGTGAACATGTTAGATTACAATAACATCTTAACTTCTGAACCCTTTGCCATTATCAAAATCAAGGTTTGACTTAGGTGCTGCCTGCACCAACAATAGGGAGAAGAAGAGAAGTGAAGCTTCTCTTCTCCTCCACCGTCGGCTACCTTCAACCTCCCTCGCACCGCCGAGATTTCTTCCTCCTCCTTGTCGCACGCCACCAAGGATTGAACTCGAGTTCTCCCTTGTCCGGTGATCGGTTGCGACCTTGAGGATGCAAAGAAAGCAAAAGAAGAAGAAGAGGAGATGTTCCTCTTCTTGCTCCTACCGCCGGCGCCCAAGAGTTGGAGAGGGGAAGAGAGATTAATTCATTGAGAGAGAGGTAGGGGTTTATATTTATAGGGGATTAATTGGAAAAAATTTCCAACTAATTATGGATTGATTCCAAAATTTTATTAGAGAATAATTCCTTAATTAATCATAGATTAATAACTTAATCAATCCAAAATTAATTCCTTAATTACTCCGTGATTAATTCCTTAATTAACCATAGATTAATTTCTCAATTAACCGATGATTAATTCCTTAATTAATCGGCCTTGTATCATGACTTTTATGGGGTTTTATTGGACTAAGATAGGGACTATGAGAAGAGGTTGGTTCTTGGCCCGCTAATGGATTCAAACCCGATCCATTAATGGAGAACCATTCTACTAAAGGATCCCATTGTATTTCCTCACCAACCCCCATATTTTCTTATGGGCTCCACCTATTACGAGTCGTCCATCTCCCCATGTTTAAGATATCGTATGCCCAATAATTAATTTAATTTAGTGATAATTAAATTAATTATCCTCTTGATCCTTGATTAGTACTACTCAACCTTTTCGACATGCCGGACCATAGTCCACTTGCAATATTTGACATGACGATCCTTTTGAGCTCACCAAGGAGGCATCATCACCCTGACTCACCAGGACACGGATTCCATCAATAATCAACGGCACAACATATTATTAATATTATCTCCCAACTTACCAGGCCTATCGATCTAACGGAATAGATCTCGTCCATTGGTAAATCAATGATATAATAATTAATAATATATGCCCGTCATTATTTTGGGATTAAGAGGTCGTACTCCATAATATTATCCGAGGTCTAATCCAATTTACTAAGTCAGTACAAAAATTGGATGACCTCTCTTTTGGTCCTACTCAATGTACATAAAGTACACTAGTGTAATCCTATGGTTAAGATAAACCACACCTAATTACACTACAACCATTCCGATGGTTTGTCCAAATCCATCTCGGTTGTGAGCATCTTTCTTATGCTTCGGTAAGGAACCTGATAACATGATCTTTTATGAGACATCACGCACCATGTTATCTACAGTGTCAAGCATCAGACATTTATTGCACATACTAATATAAACATGCACTGTGTGATTTTCTGATTCTCTTTAAAATGTAGATGTATCCTAACCAAAAGGCAAGGCTTTTAGTATACATCCTAACAATCTCCCACTTATACTCAAAGACTTTGCTATATTCAAAATGTTATACATCTAACCTCTAGATCCTTAACACGCCTAAAGCTCTCGCTGCTAGGGCCTTAGTGAAATGATCCACCAAGATCATTCTCTGATGCAATCTAGGCAACGACAGCTATTCCTGTTTTGGGTGGTACTTGCGTTCTATGTGTTTTCTTGCTTTATGGACTAGTGATTCCTTCAAGTTTGCAACTGCACCATTTTAATCACATTAAATGTGATAATTCTGAGCAAACCAGAAATCACACCCAAGTTCATCTTGAGGTTTCGGAACCATGTGGCTATCTTTACTGCCTCTCAGGCTACCAAACATCTAGCTTCCATAGTAGGGTCCACCACGCAGGCACTACGCAACACTCTACTATACAATGGTTCTACCTCCTAAAAGTAAAACATAAAACCCAAGGAATATTTATATATGCCCCTATCTAGATTTTGAAATTCTGTATCCATATAACCTATAGGAATTTTGTCTGCTTGGTAAATCAGCATACAATCCTTAGTCCTTTTCAGGCACTAATACATGCTTTTCCCGCATTCCAATTTTCCTTGACCTAGGATACTCCGATATCTGTTACGTGTGCCCACGGCACAACAAATATCTGGGCTTGTTTCTAGCATACAAGAGACTTCCTTTAGCCGATGCTAGAGGAACCGCCATTACCTACCCTATCAACTTTGATAATCCAAACATATCTCTTAGATAGAGTAGCTCCAAAGCTGAAAAGCACAAAACTTTTCTTTGGAGGTATCCATGCTAGAACAAGCTAGGACAATGTATTATATGAAACTCAGGATAAGCACATCATCCTTGTCTAGAGATCCCTTAGATCTTTGATCCCCAAGGTTGTGCCTTACTTCTCCCAAGTCTTTCATACTTGTGTGGACGACCATTGTTAGTGATATGAGAAAAATATCCTAAGGCAATCGCCTTATGATTGTAATCATTTATTTTAATAAAAGAATATTCACTATTTGAGTATACATGTTTATGTATTTGATTGAGATCTTAAACTCATTTACTGAATGCCCGCAATACAATTCACAGTATGAGAGAATTTGTGATGAATTCACAACTAGTGATTATCTCTACATGTGCAATTGTGAAGTATTGAAATTGTCCCTAGTCGATGATTTGATAAATACGGACACTATCAATTCTGTTGAAACTAGCATGAGTTATTCTCTAATCAGCTGATTCTCACTGGCTGGTGACATTGAGATGTCCATAGATAAACATGAATAATAGTTAAGGGAACTAGTTCATTGGAGTGACTGACTATAAAACTTCATATGATAGTCTACATATAGATTTGTCAGTGAAGTTCTTACTGCAGCTTAAGTGCGATGTTCCTTTGACTTGCGGTGTTCAAGTCATCTTGGTCATGGAGACTTATACTTTGACATCTTAAGCAAGCATCTCCAAGGAGGTGTGGACCCAGGATGATTGGGTATAAGCTGAAGTGCCCGAAGATGTTTGAACATCCTACAAAGGATTCACCACTCCTTGCGAGGAGATGTATACCCGAGGCCTATCGTCGGATAGTTACTCGAAGCCTCTGGCCAGAGCTGTAACACCCCAATTTTTCATCCTTATGTAATATTATGAATTCATGAAACATTATTATGAAATGTCATGATGGGCATGGCTTAATGGGCTTTGATGTGGATTAGTGCAAAATGTGATAAAAAGAAAGTGTAGAAAGGAGGAAGCAAGGATTGAACCTTGAACCTCCTAGTTACACTAACCATGTCTTAACCAATGCACCAAGAGTGTTTCATGTTGAGAGAATAAGAAACGTGCTCGTTAAAGCTAGGGAAGTGAAGAGACATGTCCCTTCATGAGAATAGTATAAATAAGAGAGGGAGAGGGAGGAATAACTTCCATTCTTCTTCTTCCCCACTCTCCCCACCGAAATCTAGAAGCTCTTTCTCCCTTTTCATTTTCGAAAATACACCCTAGGGTTCTAACCCTAGGGAATTGGAAGGAAGAAGACCCCATCCAAGGATCTTGCCCTCTACTAGGGCCAAGGGTCTTAGAGAAGTTCTAGCAAGGGGAACTCTCACCTCTCCTTCAACCAAGGGTACCCTAAGGATTTAGAGAAGGTGAATTTCAAGCGAAAGGATGTAAGTATCCCCTCGCCTGCAGTGTAATTGTTGTACATGAATCCTTCTCCTTTTCATTTTCGAAAATGGGAGTTTTTCCCTTGTGTAAGTTTCGGCCACCACCAAGGGGGAGACCTTGCCTACTCCTTGATGCATGAGGAGACCCCTTGGGACTTAGGGTATAGACATATGTTGTTTCCCTTCATGTCGTGATGACAAAAACTAGGGTTGAACACCCTATATGTTTCGGCCAAGGCATGAAAATTAGGGTTTAGGGTTGCATGATTATCCTATGATGTATCCATGCTTAGTGTATTGTGTGATAGTGTAGACAAGGTGTTTGTATAAATGTTTGGTTACAAAAACCCAACTTTTTCCCTACCCTACACTTTCGGCCAACCCTAGATGAATTAGGGTTTAGGGTTGCATGATTTTCCTATGATGTATTCTATGCTTAATATGTTGCATGATATGTATGTGAGGTGTTTGTGTAAATGTTTGTGTGAATGTTTGATTTCAAAAACCCTAATTCCCCCTACCCTACACTATTCGGCCAACATGAATAGGTTAGGGTTTGTGAAGGTTAAACTACCCTATGAGATATGTTTATGTTTAGTAAGATGATATGTATATGCATGTGATGTTTAAATGTAATGCTTGATTGGAAAACTTAACTTTCCTTAGCATGTAACTTTCGGCCATGCATGAAACATTAGGGTTGTGAAGGTTGATTACCCTATGATGTATGCTATGCTTAGTATGATACATGATGTATATATATGTGATGCTTGTATGGGGTGTTTGATGTCAAAAACCTAACTTACCCCTACCCTATGACTTTCGGCCAAACCCTAGTTTTAGGGTTGGGAAGAATTAAATTAATCCATGAAGCATGCTACCACTTCCTATGATATGAATATGATTTATGTGACCAATCTTGTCATATATAAAGTATGTTTAAGTGGTTGAAATATGATGTATGTATGAGCATGTCTTATAGCCAATGGGGCACCCTTATGAATTGCATGTGATGTGTATGTTAATATGCCTGAAAGGATACTCCACTAAGTATGGGATCAAGAGCACCTCTTATGTTGTGTGGTGTGTCCCTATGGGATCATGAGCACCCTTGAAGAGTGGTGTGTCCCTTGAGAATGGATTTGGAGTACTCCTTAGCATATATGTAAAAGCATGATAAGTATTTTACTTTGAAAGTTATGTACCCGACTCGGAAGGGGGTCGTTAAACAAATCCGGGGTACATGTTAACTGATGGTCATGGCTCCGGTAGGACGGAAGGGTCCTGCTCTAATCGGTTGGTGGCTCGCTACCCCAATTCATTAGGAAACGCGCTTGATGTGGTACACAACTGGGCCCCTATATGATGTTAAAGTATTTTTAAGTAATACCTTTATGGAATTGTTTTGAATACATTTATTATATGTGAAGGGTATGCTTAAGATACTTTATACTGCTTGCTTAGAAACTTTGATGTTTAGTATGCTATGATAAACTCATGCTTATGATTCATTATGTGTACATGTTGTATTCTTTCGTATGGATTTTGCGAGTAGGACAGGATCCTTACTAAGCATTTGTGCTTACTAGTTTATGTGTTGTCTTATGCTGCAGATAAGGGTAAGAGACACTTAAACTAAAGGAAGAGGCAGGAGGGCTGAAGATGTGTGGGGTGGTGGCTCGGGAAAGAAAGATTCTTATATCTACTTTACTATGCTTATGTTGATGTTTCCTTGATTATGAATATTAGTGATTACACTTGGATTACTCTTATACTCGATTATGTTTGATTATGTTGTGAGTTGAACTACTTGTGAACCTATCATGTTATAGGATAACTCTTGATTACGATATTTCACATGATATTCTAGACTTCCTATAGACTCAATCTTATGAACTGTTATTATGCATGGAAACCTATGACTATGCTTCTAAATGATGTTCTAGGATGTGAATTCATGATGCCTTGCAATGGAATGTATAACCTCACTATCATGATTTATGTGTTACTGAACTTGCTATGCACCTACCATGTTCTAATCCTTAAAGCATGATATCTGATTGGCATGCACTGACTAGTATGCTTAGCACTTGTAAATATCACTTGATAGTTTTAAACAAGCATGCTCAGTACTTAGTCCTTGCACTTTTGTTTTTATTTTATTTTAAAAATTATATGATTGATTGTACGTAACCCCGCCCCGAGAGTAGATATAAGGGCGGGCATTACAAGTTGGTATCAGAGCAGGTTTCCCCTCCACTACACACACATCAAGCTTCATCCTGCCGCTTCCAAGTAAGAGATCCTAACCTCGCTTTACTTTGTTTCATGTATAGTAATGATTATATAGGGATGATTTATGCTTGCATAACAAGTGAAAGTAGTGTTAATTCTTATGTTAGTTTATTTATCACCTGTATGATAGATATGGCTAGAAGACGTAGCAATCGGGGTAATGAGACCGCACCCCCACCCGATATGATGCAGGTGATCACAGACCTGCAGCGCCAAGTCACTGAACAACAGCAGATAATAAACACTCTGATGACCCAGCAGGCGAACACTGCAACCCCGTAGGGAAGTCAGAATGTGATACCCACTGAGCCTCCAACTGCGCAGGCACCCTCGAACACTCCGGCCAGAGGAGTCCGACAGGAGGCCTATCTGATTCAGTGGCAGAGACTGAAGCCGGAAAAGTTCTCCGGCACCTGTGAACCCTGGAACGCCTAAGGTTCACTCAAGACAGTTGAGAGCACAGTGGAATTATTAGACTGGCCCGAGCATAAGAAAATTAAATGTGTCTCGTTCTGCCTCACTGGCGACGCCAGGATGTGGTGGGAACGGGTCAAAGCTAGAAGGTCAGTGGATCAGATGAAGTGGAAGGACTTCAAGTCCGAATTTCTGGAGGAATTCTTTAATATGCGAGTCACAAACAGGCATTTTGATGAGTTCACCGAATTCCGGCAGGGAAATGTCTCAGTCAACGATGCCGTTAAGCAATTCAACCGACTGGCACGATTATGTCCGGAGCTAGTCAGTACAGAGAAAGAAAGGGTCAGATTAATGCCCAAGATGCTCAGGCCCGAGATAGCTCTGAATGTAGCCGGCGGCGTTAATAGGCCACAGACTGCAGAGGAGCTGTTCAGCAGCGCCCTTATTACCGAGCATTATCTGAAGAATATTAACCAGCAGAACCAAGCACTGACCGCCAGCAAGAATCAGAGTCAGTCGGGAGGTCAGAAACCTCAGAATAGCAACCCCCACTAGAAAAAAAACCACAACGGAAAGAGGAAGCCATGGAATAAATCTGCCAGTGGTCCAGTAGGCAAGAAACCTAAGTACCCTCTGTGCGCCACTTGTGGGAAGATGCACCTCGGGACATGCCTCTTGGGCGCCAGGAGATGCTTCACCTGCGGAAAGGAAGGACACATGGCCAAAGAGTGTCCTACTGCAGCCAAAGCACCTCAGCAGCAGCATGCTCAGTACAAAGGTGCTCATCCCCAGTTACACCAGATGCAGGCAGCTATAGATGGTACTCATATATGCCAGGGGAGATTAGAGGCCCCGCCTGCCACGACAAACGCCAGGGTTTTCTCTCTTACGAAGGAAGACGTGGCGACTGCCTCCACCGTTGTCACAGGTCAGATATTTATTTACAGTCAGTATGCTACTGCTTTATTTGACACTGGGGCAACATCGTTTATCTCTATGCAATATGCCAAAAGAAATGATATGTCACTGCAAGATTTAGACTGCAAATTTCTGACAACACTGCCCTCGGGTGAGGTAATGCCCTCTACCCAAATGCTACGTACCGCACCGATCAGAATCGCAGATAGGGAACTCTACTGCGACCTGATAGTGCTTGATATGCCAGATTATGATGTGATATTGGGCATGGATTTCTTGAACAAATACGTCGCCTCTATCGAGTGCCGTAAACGAAAGGTTATCTTCCGAACCAGATACGGACATTATGAGTTCGTAGTTATTCCATTTGGAGTTACCAATGTTCCAGCTATGTTTATGGACTTAATGAATTGGGTATTCTCGGCAATCCTCGACAGATTTATGATCGTCTTTATGGACGATATCCTTATATATTCGAGAACTCTCGAAGAACATGCTGAACACCTGAGTATAGTACTACAGATTCTTCAGAAGGAACAACTGTATGCTAAATTTTCCAAATGCGAGTTCTGGCTCGATCAAGTATCATTCTTGGGACATGTTATCTCCAAAGAAGGAGTAATGGTGGACCCAATTAAAATCGAAGCTGTGAGTAACTGGACCAGACCCAAGAATGCCAGCGAAATCAGAAGTTTCCTCGGGCTAGCAGACTATTACAGAAAATTCGTAGAGGACTTCTCTCGGATTGCAGCCCCTATGACAGCTCTTACTAAGAAAGACAAGAAATATGTATGGATCGATGAATGTGAGAAGAGCTTTATTGAACTGAAAAGGAGGCTGACTAGCGCTCCGATATTGACTCTTCCAGAAAGCGGTACGGGTTTCGATATGTACAGCGACGCATCCAAACTGGGACTCGGAGCTGTGCTTCTGCAGAATGGGAAGGTGATTGCCTATGCCTCTAGGCAACTCAAGGAACATGAAAGGAATTATCCTACCCATGACTTAGAACTAGCAGCGGTGGTCTTTGCGCTGAAAATATGGAGGCACTATCTATATAGAACTCAGTGTAAAGTTTATACAGATCACCAGAGTCTGCGCTGTTTCTTCACCCAGAAAGATCTGAATATGAGACAGCGCAGATGGCTCGAATTGGTCAAGGATTATGACTGTGAGATCATGTACCATCCGGGGAAAGTCAACAAGGTAGCCGTTGCACTCAGTAGGAAATCATGTGCTGCTTTGATGTCTTTATCAGCTTTGTCACAACCCCTAGGGGAAGAAATTATGAATTACGGGATTGAAATCATATCAGGACAGTTATCCACCCTGATGATTGCGCCGACATTATTCGACGATATTTTGGAAAAGCAAAATCATGATCCCAGCCTTCAGAGGCTCAGGCAAGAGATTCTCGAAGGCAAGGACGATGGATTTCGGATTTCAGACAGCGGAGTCTTATATCTTCGGGATGATTATGTGTTCCCGACGACTCCGACTTACGTACAAGAATCCTCGAGGAAGCTCACGGAACGCCTTATGCGATGCATCCTCGGTCTACCAAGATGTATCAAGATCTGAAGAGTAAGTTTTGGTGGTCCAGTATGAAGCGAGATGTAGCCCACTATATCAGTATGTGTTTGACCTGCTAGAGGGTCAAAGCAGAACACCAGAGGCCTGGAGGAGTTCTGCAACCTCTGCCGATCCCCGAGTGGAAATGGGAAGACATCTCTATGGATTTCATCTCAGGGCTGCCTAGAACAACGAACGAATTTGATGGTATATGGGTTATTATGGACAGGCTAACCAAGTCTGCCCATTTTCTGGCTATCAGGATGACCTACTCAGTAGAGCAGTTGGCTCAACTATACATCAAGGAAATTGTCCGACTACACGGGGTTCCCAAGACCATTATCTCTGATCGGGATGGTCGATTTACTTTAGATTTTTGGGGACACGTGCAGAAGACTCTTGGTACGAAGCTGAAATTCAGTACGGCCTTTCACCCCCAGACTGACGGGCAGACTGAAAGAGTGAATCAGATATTAGAGGACATGTTACAAGCTTGTGCCTTAGACTTCAAGGGAAGCTGGTGTCGATACCTGAGCCTGGCAGAGTTTACTTATAACAACAGTTATCAGGCTACTATCGGGATGGCACCGTACGAAGCACTATACGGAAGGAAATGCAGATCTCCTATATGCTGGCTTGAGAGTGGTGAAATGAAGGAGATGGGACTCCAGACTGATATTATAGATGAAACCACTCAGGCTATAAAGAATATCCGCCAGAGGATAGAGACTGCTCAGAGTCGGTAGAAAAGCTACGCTGATAAGCGACGCAGACCACTAGAGTTTGATGTTGGGGATTTAGTATTCCTTAAAGTGGCCCCTATGAAAGGGTGATGAGATTCGGGAAGAGAGGGAAGCTGAGTCCGCGATATGTGGGACCGTACCAGATCCTGAGACGGGTAGGCAAAGTGGCCTACGAACTGGAGCTACCGCCAGAAATGTCGGCTATCCACAATGTCTTCCATGTATCAATGCTCAGGAAATGTACCTCTGATGTGAATCAAATGATAGAGCCCCAACCAGTACAAGACCAAGAGAACCTAGGTTCCGAATGCCGACCTATTCAGATCCTAGATCGGGAAGTCAAGAGGCTAAGGAACAAGGAAGTGCCCTTAGTAAAGGTTCTGTGGCGGAATGAGCAATTTGAAGAAGCCACCTGGGAACGAGAGGAGGCAATGCGATTAAAGTATCCGGAACTGTTTTAAGTTCGGGATGAACTTTTTATATTCTAGATCGGGAAGTCAAGAGGCTAAGGAACAAGGAAGTGCCCTTAGTAAAGGTTCTGTGGCGGAATGAGCAATTTGAAGAAGCCACATGGGAACGAGAGGAGGCAATGCGATTAAAGTATCCGGAATTGTTTTAAGTTCGGGACGAACTTTTTATAAGGTGTGGGGGATTGTAACACCCCAATTTTTCATCCTTATGTAATATTATGAATTCATGAAACATTATTATGAAATGTCATGATGGCTTGGCTTAATGGGCTTTGATGTGGATTAGTGTAAAATGTGATAAAAAGAAAGTGTAGAAAGGAGGAAGCAAGGATCGAACCTTGAACCTCCTAGTTACACTAACCATGTCTTAACCAATGCACCAAGAGTGTTTCATGTTGAGAGAATAAGAAACGTGCTTGTTAAAGCTAGGGAAGTGAAGAGACATGTCCCTTCATGAGAATAGTATAAATAAGAGAGGGAGAGGGAGGAATAACTTCCATTCTTCTTCTTCCCCACTCTCCCCACCGAAATCTAGAAGCTCTTTCTCCCTTTTCATTTTCGAAAATACACCCTAGGGTTCTAACCCTAGGGAATTGGAAGGAAGAAGACCCCATCCAAGGATCTTGCCCTCTACTAGGGCCAAGGGTCTTAGAGAAGTTCTAGCAAGGGGAACTCTCACCCCTCCTTCAACCAAGGGTACCCTAAGGATTTAGAGAAGGTGAATTTCAAGAGAAAGGATGTAAGTATCCCCTCACCTGCAGTGTAATTGTTGTACATGATTCCTTCTCCTTTTCATTTTCGAAAATGGGAGTATTTCCCTTGTGTAAGTTTCGGCCACCACCAAGGGGGAGACCTTGGCTACTCCTTGATGCATGAGGAGACCCCTTGGGACTTAGGGTATAGACATATGTTGTTTCCCTTCATGTCGTGATGACAAAAACTAGGGTTGAACACCCTATATGTTTCGGCCAAGGCATGAAAATTAGGGTTTAGGGTTGCATGATTATCCTATGATGTATCCATGCTTAGTGTATTGTGTGATAGTGTAGACAAGGTGTTTGTATAAATGTTTGGTTACAAAAACCCAACTTTTTCCCTACCCTACACTTTCGGCCAACCCTAGATGAATTAGGGTTTAGGGTTGCATGATTTTCCTATGTGTATTCTATGCTTAATATGTTGCATGATATGTATGTGAGGTGTTTGTGTAAATGTTTGTGTGAATGTTTGATTTCAAAAACCCTAATTCCCCCTACCCTACACTATTCGGCCAACATGAATAGGTTAGGGTTTGTGAAGGTTAAACTACCCTATGAGATATGTTTATGTTTAGTAAGATGATATGTATATGCATGTGATGTTTAAATGTAATGCTTGATTGGAAAACTTAACTTTCCTTAGCATGTAACTTTCGGCCATGCATGAAACATTAGAGTTGTGAAGGTTGATTACCCTATGATGTATGCTATGCTTAGTATGATACATGATGTATATATATGTGATGTTTGTATGGGGTGTTTGATGTCAAAAACCTAACTTACCCCTACCCTATGACTTTCGGCCAAACCCTAGTTTTAGGGTTGGGAAGAATTAAATTAATCCATGAAGCATGCTACCACTTCCTATGATATGAATATGATTTATGTGACCAATCTTGTCATATATAAAGTATGTTTAAGTGGTTGAAATATGATGTATGTATGAGCATGTCTTATAGCCCATGGGGCACCCTTATGAATTGCATGTGATGTGTATGTTAATATGCCTGAAAGGATACTCCACTAAGTATGTGATCAAGAGCACCCCTTATGTTGTGTGGTGTGTCCCTATGGGATCATGAGGACCCTTGAAGAGTGGTGTGTCCCTTGAGAGTGGATTTGGAGTACTCCTTAGCATATATGTAAAAGCATGATAAGTATTTTACTTTGAAAGTTGTGTACCCGACTCGGAAGGGGGTCGTTAAACAAATCCGGGGTACATGTTAACTGAAGGTCATGGCTCCGGTAGGACGGAAGGGTCCTGCTCTAATCGGTTGGTGGCTCGCTACCCCAATTCATTAGGGAACGCGCTTGATGTGGTACACAACTGGGCCCCTATATGATGTTAAAGTATTTTTAAGTAATACCTTTATGGAATTGTTTTGAATACATTTATTATATGTGAAGGGTATGCTTAAGATACTTTATACTGCTTGCTTAGAAACTTTGATGTTTAGTATGCTATGATAAACTCATGCTTATGATTCATTATGTGTACATGTTGTATTCTTTCGTATGGATTTTGCGAGTAGGACAGGATCCTTACTAAGCATTTGTGCTTACTAGTTTATGTGTTGTCTTATGCTGCAGATAAGGGTAAGAGACACTTAAACTAAAGGAAGAGGCAGGAGGGCTGAAGATGTGTGGGGTGGTGGCTCGGGAAAGAAAGATTCTTATATCTACTTTACTATGCTTATGTTGATGTTTCCCTGATTATGAATATTAGTGATTACACTTGGATTACTCTTATACTCGATTATGTTTGATTATGTTGTGAGTTGAACTACTTGTGAACCTATCATGTTATAGGATAACTCTTGATTACGATATTTCACATGATGTTCTAGACTTCCTATAGACTCAATCTTATGAACTGTTATTATGCATGGAAACCTATGACTATGCTTCTAAATGATGTTCTAGGATGTGAATTCATGATGCCTTGCAATGGAATGTATAACCTCACTATCATGATTTATGTGTTACTGAACTTGCTATGCACCTACCATGTTCTAATCCTTAAAGCATGATATCTGATTAGCATGCACTGACTAGTATGCTTAGCACTTGTAAATATCACTTGATAGTTTTAAACAAGCATGCTCAGTACTTAGTCCTTGCACTTTTGTTTTTATTTTATGTTAAAATTATATGATTGATTGTACGTAATCCCGTCCCGAGAGTAGATATAAGGGTGGGCGTTACAAGAGCATGACATATTCAGAGTATGATTCTCTTAAATACATGAGAGTAATTAGAATCCGTAGGACGAGAAAACGTTACTTGGGCTAGGTGTGACGTAGTCAGCCTAGTGGGGACTGACACATATAGACCATGTCCTGAACCAAGTGGGTATAAAATGGTGAAGGGAATGGGGCACGATTCATTAAAGCTGCTGAGGGTTTTAGAATAGTTTCTGAGGTCAACCGTTGATCTTTCGATTAATTGGAGATCATGATGTACTACTAGGTGTCACTCATGATCGTTCTATAATTGGTTAATTATAGACGGCCAACATAAATCCAAAGCCTATTTAGTCACATGCACTACGAGTAATCCGAGGGATTTAAAACGAGTTGAAAATTGGATTTTCCAATCAAGAGAGATTAGGTTTGGTTGAGCCAAACGATAAGTCGAATCTGAATTTTTCAGAGATGCATCGGAAGCGTAAAATGGCTAAGTCTTTTGAAGACTTAATAGATGAATTAAATGAGTTTAATTCATTGGGGCGTGGCTTGGATGGGCCGGCCAAAGAGGGTCTCCATCCTCTTTGCTTGGCCGGCCACAACAAAGGGAGAGAACCAAGTTTTTGGTTCAATTTATAAAATAAACCAAGTGTGGTTTGTTTTATAAAATTATGGATGATATAAATTTTTATATAATAAACCAAGGTTTGTTTTATTTTTCATGGAAATTAAATTGAACCATGGATTGGTTTATTTTATTATATAGAATCAATCATGGATTGATTTACCATGATAAGAAAATTTATTCCATAAGAAAAAAGGAGTCTTGGTCGGTTTTTTATTAAAAAATTGATAAAACTTGGCATGATGGAATAAGTCATAGAAAATTTATTCTTAAGAAAAAAGAGACTTGGCGGTTGAGGACTATATAAAGGACCAGGCAAGGCTTGGAAATCAATCAAATTCTTGCCTGACTCTCCCCTCTCCTCCCTTCTTTCTCTTGGCCGGCCAAGGCTCTTCTCCCTTCTTCTTGCCGTGAGCACAAGGAGAAGCACCGAGGCGACGAAGTTCTTCCGTTGGGACGATCTTCCTCTCCAGCCATCATCACCTTGGGATTGGGCGCAAGTCATCTTCCTCCTTCTCGCCGGAATTGTGATTCCGGCCAACCTTGGTAGTGAGTTTTTTCGATATGATTACTTCTCTCTTGGTTATCTTGTCGCGTTCTTGGAGAATCTAGTAGTTCTCGAGAATACGAAACTCGTGGCTTTGCGAAGTCATCCCGAAGATACTCGGCGTGGACGCAAATAGAGGCGGAGCTTCCGAGGGACGCTTACGGTTGGATCTGGTCCCTTCCTTCGAGTTACGCGAGGTAATACGTAAATTAGTTTACGTTTCTGTAAAATTTTAAATATATGATCATGTCTACACAAGATAAAGTTGCATGCTTAGATGTGTGGTTAAATAATTTGAGAAATTATTTATGCTAAACCTTCTG
Source organism: Boesenbergia rotunda (assembly GCA_024364735.1). Taxonomy (NCBI): domain Eukaryota; kingdom Viridiplantae; phylum Streptophyta; class Magnoliopsida; order Zingiberales; family Zingiberaceae; genus Boesenbergia; species Boesenbergia rotunda. Next base: position 126,377 of record JAGFNQ010001024.1, read on the forward strand.
TTGCACGTAATTAATTTTAAAATTACGAACCCGCATCCATGTCAACATGCACCCGGTCCCAACAACCATACCCTTACATCTGATAATATTCCGTTATTGTTGCCAACTAACAAAATATTATCTACGTATTTTACAAGAGTACAACTTTCGTTCCTGTCACATCTTACACAATATTATCCTTGGACTCCAATCCAGTTTCTCAAAGCAATGACCTGCATCTAGATCCATGATCATTAGACCATCCCTCCAAGAGCATGAGACTTTCAGGTTGTCTGACAACCATCCCACTTATGATAAGGTATTACATGAATATTTTTAAGGCTTTGCTTTCCTTTGAGGTCCAAGGTTCAATCCTTGGCACCTCCTTTTCTTTTTTTTTCTTTTCCTTTTTATTTTCTTCAGCCCATGTAACCAAAGCCCAACAAGAGAATGCTACTCATTTAGTTCATACACATGCATATTTATATCATTATTCATTCATTCATGTGCATGATGTCAAGCATAATATTAATGTAGCATATAAACATAATTATCACACACATTCACCATATATCAAGAAGGTGCTTAATATCTTCTTTATTCGAAATTTTCCCCTTTAAATTTATAATTTTATTCTTGGCCACATGTTCAATTATTACATCGTTCTAGAGGGAAATTTGGGGCGTTACAATCCACCCTCCCTTGTGAAAAGTTCATTCTCGAACTTAAAATAACTCGGGATATTTCCGTTTCATATCATCCTTACGTTCCCAGGTAACTTCTTTAGATTGCTGACTTTGCCACAAGACTTTGACTAAGGGCACTTCCTTATTCCTTAGTCTCTTGATGTCTCGATCCAGGATCCGTATGGGTTTGCTTTCACAACTCAGTCCTCCTGGATCTGTACGACGTGCAACACAATCACTCTGTCCGTACTAGGAATGCACTTTTGAGCATCGACACGTGGAACACGTTGTGGATAGTGGACATCTCCTGAGGTAGCTCCAGCTCGTAAGCTACCTTGCCCACTCTGTTCAGGATCTTCTACGGTCCCACATTTCGCGGACTAAGCTTTTCTTTCTTCCCGAATCGCATTACTCCTTTCATAGGAGCTACTCGGAGGAACACCAAATCTCCAACGTCGAACTCCAAAGGTCTACGTCTCTGATCCGCATAGCTCTTCTGCCAGCTCTGGGCAGTCTCTATTCTTTGGCGGTTAGTTGTATGGCTCGGGTGGTGTCGTCGATGAAATCCGTCTGGAGGCCCATCTCTTTCTTTTCGCCACCCTCATACCAACAGATTGGAGACCTACATCTCCGTCCATATAACGCTTCATAAGGTGTCATTCCGATAGTAGCTTGGTAGCTATTATTGTAAGCGAATTCCGCTAGACATAAGTATCGGCACAGGTCCCTTTGAAATCCAGGGCACAAGCTCGTAGCATGTCTTCCAATACTTGGTTCACTCTTTCTGTTTGCCCATCAGTCTGAGGATGAAAGGCGGTACTGAAACGCAGCTTTGTGCCGAGAGTTTTATGAACACATTCCCATGATTACGATGTGAAGCGGCCATCTCTATCTGAAATGATGGTCTTGGGAATGTCATGCAGTCTGATGATTTCCTTAGCATATAATTGAGCCAGTTGCTCAATCGAATAAGTCATCTTGATTGCTAGGAAGTGAGCAGACTTCGTCAATCTATCCACAATTACCCATATCGCATCATATCCATTCGTAGTCCTGGGAAGTCCTAAAATGAAATCCATAGAGATATCTTCCCATTTCCATTAGGAATTGAAAGTGGCTGCAGAACTCCTCCGGGTCGCTGGTGTTTTGCCTTCACTCGTTGGCAGGTCAGGCAAGTGCTAACATGCTGAGCTACCTCTCTCTTCATGCCGGACCACCAGAATTTTTCCTTCAGGTCTTCATACATTCTGGTGGATCCTGGATGCATCGAATAAGGGGTTCCGTGAGCTTCTGCTAAAATTTCTCTCCGCAGCTCCGGATCATTAGGGATGCATAGACGATCCCTAAGGTATAATACTCCCCCATCGGCGATATGAAAACCATCGCCCTTTCTTTCTAGGATCTCCTGCTTGATTCTCTGAATACTCAGATCACCATTTTTAACAAAACTTTATTTATTAGACCTCATAAGTTCATATACAACAACTAACCAAACTTAATGAACTAGATAGGTTGACATCATGCCCATAATAAAAAATATATGGCAATGGCTGTCACTCTCTCATCCATCCCCACTCGGTCTGTCTCGGGATCTTCTACCGTTTCCATCGAATCCTCCTCATCCATCTTGGGACCCTCTTCGATCATCTCGAGAACTTCCTCGGGCATCTCGGGGTCTTCTTCCATCATCTCGGGGTCCTCCTCGAACATCTCCATCTCAGGGTCTTCCTCAAACATCTCTGGATCATCCTCGAGTATCTCGGGATCTTCCTCGAGCATCTCAGGATCTTCCTCGAACATCTCGGGATCCTCCTCGAACATCTCTGGATCTTCCTCGAGCATCTCGGGATCTTCCTCAGAATCTCCCAGATCCTCCGGAAACTCATGGCGAAGAAGCTGCTTACATAACTCCGTATATGAGATCCGACATTCATGCTGTCCCCATATCTGATAAGCAACTTTTCTCGCGCGCTTGGGCAATGAACGAAACAGTGCTCCAATTCTGCAGTCATCCATGATTGGAAACTCTTCCTGCTCGAGTTTCCAAAATAGTCGGTCCAATTTTCCCATATTGCCTTGGATTCCTAGGACCGGACTATATTCCACTTCTTCTATTTGCTCCATTAGCTCACGACACCGCTCAGAGCAACGACTCGTGGCACAGATCTCATGCAACATCTGGAATTGGAAAAAAATGACATAGTCAGTACAAAACTGACAAAAAAACTAGTACAGAACTAGTTTTTTTTCTTTTTTTTCCAATTCACAAATATATGCAGAGAGAAGCACACAAAAAAGTCGGTTTCCTTTACTTTAGTAGTTACAATAAATTTTTTTTTATCTAGTTCTAAAGTATTTGGTTTCATAAAAATAAGATAAAGTATCGTTCATGTTACATATCCTAAAAGTACTTGCTATCGTAAGGTATCATTCATACTTGTATATTCTAGAATTATAAAGAAAACAAAATATGCATAGAGGTACTTGTTCTAGCCATGTTATCTTCACGAAATAACACATAGGCTAGTATAAGGTTACTATTATTTCCATTCATATACATCTTAAATCATTGTCATTACAAGGCATGATAAGGTATCTTCCTAGTTTTATCCAAGGTATAATCATGCTTCCATCATACATATCATGCATCATACTTGCATAATTCAGTTATCAATATAAACATGAAATAAGGCAAGTATAGAATTTCTTACTTAGAAGCGGCAGGAGGTAGGCTTGATGTGTGTGTAGTGAGATGACAGTGGGCTCTGATACCAAGTTGTAACGCCCGCCCTTACCGTTAGGCAGCGCGTTACCTTTAACCCTTTTCTTTTTTTTCTTACTTACTTATATCATTGCGTATGAATCTAACATTGCAGCGGAAATAAAACATAACTAAAAGCATATGCAACGATAAGGAAGTAATAACATCATATGACATCTAATAACATCCATACTTAAATAAACTCCAAAAGAACAAGCAAGTATCATGCATAAAGTAGCAACATATGTCTTATTAGAAATAAAAACTAAGTCTATAGATGGCATTAAAGTGGATCGATCAGTCAAGTCACCACCACACACATTAGCCCTTCCTGCAGTTGCCCATTCCTCAAAAATTTCTATGTTGATCTGCAACATAAGCAAACAAACTATAAGTATAAAACATAGTAAGCTCTTTCCTACTCACTAAATCCGTACGTCGCATGCATTTTAAAACATATAACATTTCATGGATAACATAAAATTCATAAGGCACATAAGATACATTAAGACATATAAACATAGAACATGTGCATTTCAAAACATTAGGATGCTCTTTAGAAAACATAGTAAATAATACTTTAAAATCATATACATCATCTTCTTTGGGGTCCCCGGCTTTGTACCCATTATTTCTTTTGCGCACATACCCCTATGTAGGATGCGAGGTAGCTAATCCCGACCTACAGGGGTCTACATTCTAGGCTTACTATCTTTCAGCCTAGGGACAGCATCATCGGTAGTCCGGAACCGTGGATATTTTCAAGATCCGGTACAAGCCAATCTTTAAAGTAAAATACATACATGCATTTTTTCTTTTCTTTCTTTCTTTCATATAGAATATGCATTCCTTTCTTTCTTTCATATTGCATGACTATAGACATTCAATCATTCATAATCATAAGCATACTTTCATATATAGAACATGCATTCTTTCTTTTTCTTTCTTTCATTCATATTGCATGTACTATAGGCATTCAATCATTTATAAACATAGGCATACTTTCATGGCATAATCATTAGCATAAATAGCAAGACATAGAAGGACCTTTCTTTTAACACATGTAAGTGAAGCAACCATCATGCTAGTTTCATCAATACATCATACATATAACATGCTTGTCTTAATCAAGGCAATATGTTAGTTTAATCTTTCTTTTCTCATCTTAATACATGCTGGCGAAACTTCATAGCAAGGATATCATAGCATAAAACCCACATAACATTGGAATAAAGGCATACATTACATAAGAGGTCATTTACAAGTACACTGGTAGTCTAGACTTCACTAAACACTAGTTTAGGTGCATGAATTGTACTTGAACTTATTCTTAGCCTTTATTCTAGTAATTGGCCAAAATTCAAAGCATGGATAACATAGTATAAAAGTCATATAATCATGGAAATAAAAACATACGTTACACATGGAATCATATACAAGCACAAGGGTAGTCTAGGCTTCATTGAACACTAGTTTAGGTGCATGTTTTGTGCTTGAGCTTATTTTTAACCCTTATCCCAGTATTTGTCCGAAATTCACAGCTAGATAACATGGCATGAAAGTCATCCAATCATGGAAATAAAATATAATTTACATGAGAGATCATTAGCATGTACAAGAGTAAACTAATCTTCACTAAACCTTAGTTTGGGTGCATGAATCGTACTTGCACTTATTCTTAACCCTTACCCTTGTAATTTCTGAAATTCACAGTATGTATAACATGGTATAAATGTTCATATAACATGTAAACAAAAACATATTTTACCATTAAGGTCATATACAAGCATAAAGGTAGTCTAGGCTTTATTAAACACTAGTCTAGGGGCATGCTTTGTACTCGAACCTATTCTTAACCCTTATTCTTGTAATTTGTCAAAACTCACAGTAGGGATTGCATAGCATAATCATTCACATAACATTGGAATAAAAGCATATTTTTCATAAGAATTCATTCACAAGTGCAAAAGTAGTTTGTACTTCACCAAACACTAATTTAGGTATATGATCTCGAGTTCTACTTGGATTATCATGCATATGGGTACATGTAACATTTTTCTAAACATCAATACATAGAATGGAGCATGAGTTTAGGCTCAAACAACTTAGATAAGGTACTAACCCTAAGGTATAAATTATTTCCATCATGAAATAAAACACCCAATCACATGCATATCACTTGATTTAACCATAACTTCATGAAGGTCTATAAAAATCTGTTTTAAGGCATAATTTAAGGTCCCTTGGCCGAATGTTACAGGGGTCCCTTAGCATAGATTCCAGAAAATTTCTTGGCCTAAAACATTTATATAGCAAGGAAACAATCATTAGAACAATAGTCTACTTCATGCATCAACATTTATCCATTTCATGACTTGGCTGAATTCTTCCAAGTCCTTTACATCATGGAGAGCATTCAAACACCATGTATCCATCATATATTCATTACAAAAAGGTAGTAACAATTTCATGAACTCTTCCTTTAAGTTTTTTTTGGACATAGAAAAGGGGGGTACCCCTTTATGGCCGAAACTTCCCTCAAGGTTTTCTTCCATTCTCTTTCACCCAACATCACAAGCAAACATAAAAATCATAAAAACACATAAAAAGCCATTATGATGCAGGTGAGGGAGTCTTACCACTTGTGCTTATGTTCCCAAAAGATCTCCAAATTTTGGAGAAGAAAAGACCTCTTAAACTCTAGCACTCCTCTTGTTCTTCTCTTCTTTTGGTCCGTTTTCTCTAGGAGGTGAATGACTTGAAAATGGTAGCAAGGGCCACAAGGATTTCGGTGAGGAAGAGGAGGAAGGGGAAGAGTTTGGTGGAGAGAAAGGGGGGGGGGGTTTCTTGGCCGAAATGCCTTAGGCATTTCCTCCTCTTCATGGCCTTTTATGGTGAGTAAAGAGGCAAGCACCTCTCTAATGGTGTCTCTTCAATTTTTTTGTGTCTCTTCATCTTCTTTCCCACTTATCTACAATTTCCCATCCTCTTCTAATAGCACTCCCTTGCTAGGTGAATTGGTTACATGAATATTTTTAAGGCTTTGCTTTCCTTTGAGGTCCAAGGTTCAATTCTTGGCACCTCTTTTCTTTTTTTTTCTTTTCCTTTTTATTTTCTTCAGCCCATGTAACCAAAGCCCAACAAGAAAATGCTACTCATTTAGTTCATACACTGCATATTTATATCATTATTCATTCATTCATGTGCATGATGTCAAGCATAATATTAATGTAGCATATAAACATAATTATCACACACATTCACCATATATCAAGAAGGTGCTTAATATCTTCTTTATTCGAAATTTACCCCTTTAAATTTATAATTTTATTCTTGGCCACATGTTCAATTATTACATCATTCTAGAGGGAAATTTGGGGCGTTACAGTCCTGCCCTTGGTGACATCAACACCTACTGACATATGCCAGTCGGTGATGACATGACCAAATGGCATATAGACTGTGCGGTGACTCAGCTCGCGATAGGATAAGATGGACTGAAAGATGCTCTCCATGATATCAAAGTCCATACGGCGGTGCATGCCATAGAGCATCAAGCAGTGATAGGGTCGGATCTCGGATAAAGGCTTGGAAGTGATTGGAAGAATACAATTTGTGATAATCTTGAACAAGATGTAATCAGTAGGAGAGATACGAAGTGCAGCAAAGGTAGGAAAATCAGGACCCAACTCATCCAGATCGGCTGGGCGGGGATGACCGAAGAAATACTGATAGATGCCATCAGGAGTAACATCCGCATAAGGGGGCCAGTAGAGGATCAGGAAGCTCGGGATAGATCGAATACAGGTTGGGTGATCGGCGACCACCCAGATACTCCGCTAGAATGTCATAGGAGAAATCAAGGTTCCTCTTGGCGACCCGAGTAGTGAACTCAAAGCCCCCTTGAGGTCCCTGCTGAAGATTGTTGTAAAACTCCGATACAAGATCATAATTTATGGTCCGCTCTAAGGAAAGAAAGAAGCCCAGGTTGTAAAAAGTGACTATCTCCTTGACGGAGGGGCAATGCTCAGTCAGAAAAGGAACATCAATCGATCAGCAGGAGAGTAATTTGAAGGTCCTTGACTGAAAAGCCTGCTCGCAGGCAGCATTTGGAAAGCGAGAACTGGAGGAAGGATGAGGCCTTCGGGTGGGTGCGGATGAGGAAGGGGCTTTGCCCCTCGAGCTACCCTCCAGGGATTCCTTTCCCTTAGACGCTTTTCTAGAGATTTGAATAGGTCATGGAAATCACACAAATCACAAGAGCAGGGTTGAATGGACCACATGAACATAGGTTTAACCAAGAGTTGATCACACACATAGTTTGAATCAATTGGACAGGGTCAAATTGAACATATGATCATAATTTAATCAAGGACCCAAGATTCAAACACAGGAGAAAAATCAAGTAAGCATAAGGTAGAATTGATCAAAGGTAGGACATGGCAAAGATGGGTCACGGTCAAAACAGGAGGTTACGGCACAATACCAAAACATGGTTAGCCCCAAATACACAATCCATGAACTGATCCAAAAAGAAATTAACCAAAAATGCTTACTTAGGTGTCATTGAAGATGTGTGATGGAGATCTTGAAATCTGGAAGAAAAGGCTTGCGCAGGAGAAGCTCTCAGCGCAAGAGATGAACGTAAAACCCTTCAGTGAGAGAGAAACTCGCAGGAAGAAGGAAGAGCTCGTAGGAACCCTTCTCTGGATCGCACGCACGCGCACAACAGCTCACTCGGAAGAGGAAGAAGGAGACGCAAGGAAGGCTCTCACGCAGGTTGAAGAGGCGCAAGAGGGAGTTTTTGGCCTTAGGGTTCGGCAATGAGAATTTTGGAGGAGTTAATCGGTTGGTGGATCGGTCCACCAACCAGACTTTAATGCGATTGAACGGATCACCGTTCGATCTGAGAGTTCCCGGACCGATCAGGCTTCGGCCTGATCGGATTGGCCTGGTCCTGATCGGTCAGGTGACCGATCAGGTAGGCTCCTGATCGATCGGCTGATCGATCAGGAAACGAACAGTAGGGTCGGATGATATTCGGGAAGCCCCCCTGATCGGTCTGTGGACCGATCACTATAGGGTGCCAGATCGGTCTGGAGACCGATCCAGGCCAATACAGTGGGTTTGGATAGAATTTCGTTAAGTCTCTGTGACCCCTTTGATCGGTCTGTGGACCGATCAACGCAAGAAGGAGCCGATTAGGGTTCCTGATATTACCTGATACGATCTAAAACTTTCAGTTTCAGACTTCCAAGTGATTTTTGACAAGATCTGATGAAAGATATCGATCTTGGAAGTGACCCCTTGACTAAGATTGATCCCTGAACAAGGATCAAAGGTCCTTACAGGTTCAACAATCTCTTTGCTCCATCAAAGTGGAGTCAAACTCAATCAATAATCATTCAATCAATTTCAAACAAGATTGTGCCAAATTTATGTTTCCAATCAAGTTTCCTTGATTGGAATGTCCAAGTATGATCATGGAGCCAAATACACATGTGTTATGCATTGGTTTTCCCTATACTTGGTCACCGAAGTGATTTTTATCTCGTCAACTTAATTTCTCAAGGGATGCATTGACATTTTGAGAAATTGAGTTGATCCTAACATCTCACCCCATTTCTAGCAAGCAAAAACGTTTTGGTAAGCCTTATAGTTTGTGTGAGATATCCCCAAATTACCCAATTGTATCCCACCAATTAGAAATAATCATGAAGGGTTTTGAATGCATTTTTAAAACTATGAAGCGCGACACATTCCCAACTCCCTTCTTAAGAAGCTAAACTCATTTTCGGGGAGTGGTTTAGTGAAAATGTCAGCGAGGTTTGACTTGGACTCTACATGTGAGAGTACAATATCTCCCCTAGCAACATGATCCCTAATGAAGTGGTGACGCACTTCAATATGTTTGGTCCTAGAATGATGGACTGGATTCTTGGTTAGGTTAATTGTGCTAATGTTATCACACAACACTTGCACACTTTTGTAACATAATTCATAGTCCTCTAGAGTGTGAATCATCCACAACAATTGTGATACGCTCTCTCCCATGACGATATATTCTGCCTCGGTCGTGGAGAGAGCAACACAATGTTGCTTCCGACTTGACCAACTGTGTAACGCCCGAAATTCTCGAAACTAATTTTAGAAATATCTTAGAATTTATTCCAAATTTATGGATATTTTTATAGAATTTTTCCGTAAACGAAAGTGGCAAAAAGGGTTATAAACAGAAAATCACGAAAGTGGGAATCGATCCCTTCACCTACGCTGTGAGAGAAGAATGGGCAGACCAGCTGGGCTGGATTGTTTTTGTTGAAATAGATTAAGCGAAACAATAGATAAGGTATAATTAGGTAAATTCGCCCCCATAAGTATAAATAGATAATTAAGGAGAGAAGTTTTATTTTCCCTCAACTCAAACCCTTCCTCGCCCAAACCAGCCACACGCCGCCCTCTTCTCTCCTCTCTTGGGCGAAACCACACCAAGCCTAGGGCTTTCCTCCGGTGGCCGGCCAAGGCTCTCCTCCGAGAGATTTTCCGATATTTGGAATCCCCACGACGAGAGGAACGCGTGAGCGCGAAGAAATCTCCGAGACTCCGAGTTTCTCCGGAACCTCCGACGCCGTTCTTGGTTGTAAGTCCAAGATATCGAGGTAAGTACTGCTCACCTGTAGTAAGAGGCGGTTTTCCGCAAGAATTTTCCCTTAAAAGTTTTAAAAGAGATATTTACTTTTAGTTTAAGATTTTGCATGTGATCTTAGTTCATTATATGCTTATACATGTTTGATAGAGTACCCTATGTGAGTTTAGGGTCTAAGAAATCTATAAGAAAAGAGAAGAAAGATAAAGAAGAAGAAAAGAGAAGGCCAAGGCCTTACGAAATCCCCAAAAGTCAAGACTTAGGGATTTGGGCACACAAGGTGTTCGATAAAATGCCAAGACATTTAAAGATAAGAAAAAGTAAGTATTTTATTTTCTAAGGCCAGTACCCGGCGTCCAAGGGCGTCGTTAAAGAAATCCAGGAGTCCAATTCCAAGGTCTTGGCCCTGGTAGACCAAGGTCTGCTCTATTAGGATTGGCGGCTCGCTACCCCAACCTTTTAGGGAACGCGCATAAGATGGTACTTACGTCTTAAGTGGATCCAAGTGAGTTATTATTTTCAAGTATATGCTTTAGCAAAGTTTTTCTAAAGTTTAAGGAAATTTTCTAAAAGTTAATGAAAGATTTAAAATTAAAGAATTGCTAAAGTTTCAAGTTAAGCCAAGAAAAAGTGAGTTAAGACTTATTAATGCTTGAGTATGCATGTTTTGAGTTATACATGTTTTAGTGTTTCTTTTAAGCATAAAAGTATCTCATGTGATTTCACATTATTTAAAAAGCATGCTTGCACATTTCGAGATTTTGTGAGCTAGATAGTACTTGCTAAGCTTTATGCTTATTAGTTGCATTTCCTCTTACTGCAGATAAAGGTAAAGGCAAGCAATTCTAAAGGAAGGCGACGAGGCGGTGCTGAGTGACGTGTGTGTGGTGGCTGACCTTGGAGAGGTCCTTGGGACGAGACAGTTTAGCTTATTTGAAATGCAATGTTTAAGGTTTCCAAATTCCAAGTTATTGTGTTATGGAGTTTATTAAACATTTATGCTTCAGATAGTTTTACATGCTCAATTTTGTAGAATGAAGATTCCATGTCATTTCAATTAGTATGCATACCTTTGGGAATGCACTAGATGAGCAAGGGCATGAGTAGTTTAGCAGGTGGATACATTGCATTTTAGACTTATTCTTGAGCTTATTATTATTCCCTTTTGGACTAAGTCCTAATTGTGCTTAAAATGCTTGTAAATTCGGTAGAAAAGTAAGATTTACATTCTATGAAGTTCTAGAAATATTATTGCATGTGCCAAGATGTTGTTAGTTTCGAATTAAGTCTTATTGCTTTAGATATGCTTAGAAAAGTTGCATGCATATTTCATAGTGCTTTAGAAATGTTATAGAACCTTGTGTGATGAGTTTAAATGGTTAGAATGACTAGTAATGTGCCATTGTATCATGCATAACTATTAAAGTTAGAATATCATTTTTAGATAGATTGAATACAAAAAAAAAAGATTATAAAGAAAGTTCCGCATTTTTAGTCGTGCATTAGAGTCATGAAGTAGACAAAGTAACGGTCCGTCTAAGGTAGAGAAGGCGGGTCGCTACAGTTGGTATCAGAGCAGTTCCCATTCTCCAGCATCACACACACATCAGCATCAACCTTGCCGTCTTCAAGTAAGAAAGCTTTAAGTTTCAGTTTTTCTATTGCTCCTTTACTTAATTGCAGTATAGAGAAATGCTTAAGTACTTACTCATATGTGCATAGAACAAGGAAGCATGTTTAATACCTTAGTATCACGGAATCATGTTTAATCCCTAGAATGGATATTAGGTTACTAAGTGAGAAAACAAGTTTATACCTAGAGATGTAGTAGTGATTTCTGGTTCCCTTATGCATTGTTAGATGGCAAGAAGAGGCCGAGCTCCTAATGCAAGGAACAGAACTCCAGTTCAAGATAACAATGAGCCTGGCACAGAACAGCCAAACCTGATGGCAGTCATTGCTCAAATGCAAGCTCAGATTACAGAACAACAGAAGACCATCGCCACACTGATGGCGAATCAGCACCCAGTGCCCCCTACACCAGCCACAGCAGGAGTGGGAACTCTAGTGGTGGCTGAAGTTCCACCAGTCACACAGGAGACCCCTGCCGTGAACCGATGACAAGAAGCATACCTCGTCCAGTGGCAGAGGCTGAAACCCGAAAGCTTCTCAGGCACGACTGAGCCCTGGGATGCCCAGGCTTGGTTCAAGACTTTAGAGAGCACAATGGAGCTTCTTGACTGGCCAGAAGTCGAGAAGGTCAAATGTGCCTCCTTCTGCCTAACTGGAGATGCTCGTATGTGGTGGGAGCGAGTCAAGAGTAAGAGGATAGTCAACCAGATAAGCTGGGCAGATTTCGAGCAAGAGTTCTATGAGGAGTTCTTCCACATGCGGGTTACCAACAAGCACTACGAGGACTTCATGGAGTTCAGACAATGTAACCTACCAGTGGGAGAAGCAGTCGCGAAGTTCAACAGACTAGCTTGCCTCTGCCCAGAGCTAGTCAGCACAGAGAAGGAGCGAGTCAGACTGATGCTCCGCATGCTGAACCCTGAAATAGCACTCAACGTGAACAGCGGGACGCACCGACCCCAGACCAGCGAGGAGTTGGTCAGTAGTGCTCTAATCTCAGAGCACTATCTGAATAGCATCAAGGCACAACAAACACAGCAGAAGCCAGTCCTGATTGAGAACAAGACAACAGGAGGCCAGAAGCCTCAGCCAAATAACCAGAACTGGAAGAACAAGAACCACAAAAGGAAGCAGTGGCCTGGCAGCCAAAAAGGAAACCCAGAGAACAAGCAAGCTAGGTATCCACCTTGTCCTAAGTGTGGGAGGACCCATCCAGGAGCATGCCTTTTGGGTGTAACTGGATGCTACTCATGTGGACAAGAGGGACATAGATCCAAAGACTGCCCAAACAAGTTTAAGGTACTTCCTCAGCAGTCCGTACAGTATGGAGGCAAGCCTCAGTTACATTACATGCCTACTATACTGGAGGGACCTCAGATCAGTCAGGGAGGGTTGGAAGCGGCACCAGTTCAACCAATGCCAGAGTCTTTTCCCTCACGAAGGAAGAAGCTGCCAGCGCCTCCACGGTCGTAACAGGTCAAATCGTTATTTTTCAGCATTTAGCTACTACACTGTTTGACACTGGGGCGACCCATTCTTTCGTATCAGTACCTTTTGCTAGTAAGTTACAGGTGCCTGTAGAGAGTTTGGAGTCCAGATTCCTGACAACTCTCCCCTCGAGGGAAATCATGGAATCCACCCAGCGGCTCCGGGCTGTGTCAATCAAGATTTCAGACCGAGAGCTATATGNAGTATGTGTGCTAGGTATCAAACATGTGCTAAAGAATCACATCTAACCCTAGTTAAAAGGATATTTAGGTATCTCAAAGGGATAAAAAGTTTAGGAATTTGGTACCCTAGAACAGCCCAGTTTGAACTTATTGGATTTTCTGACTCAGATTATGCTGGCTGTAAGTTAGACAGAAAAAGTACCAGTGGTGGATGCCAACTTCTAGGACCCTCACTAGTTAGTTGGTTCAGTAGAAAACAACATTGTGTTGCTCTATCCACCACTGAAGCTGAATACATAGCAATGGGTGAATGTGTAGCCCAACTACTCTGGATGATGCATACCTTAAAAGATTTTAACTTAGATTTAAGAAAGTCAAAATTTTTATAGATAATCTAAGTTCAATCAATTTAACCAAAAACTCAATCCACCACTCTAGGACCAAACATATAGAAATCAAACACCATTTTGTCAGAGATCATGTAAATAAAGGAGAAATTGAACTTAACCATGTTGAATCTAAGTCTAATCTAGCTGATATATTTACCAAACCACTTCCTGAATCTGAATTTAGCAACTTGAGAAGGTTAATAGGAATGTGTGTTATAGACTAGGACTGACCTGATAAGCTTAAGTTGACCTTTTAAGTTTGTGAGTTTAAAAACATGGATTTTTCAAACTTGTTTTTCAAAGTTTATTATCTTTCAAATTTAACTTAAACACGAACTTTTCAAATGTGGTTTTCAAGAACTTTTATTGTCTTTCAAAATCTGATTTTCAAAACTGGCAGACTTAGCCTAAGCTTGACCCCTAGAATTGCATGAACCTATAGTTTTAGGTAGCCGCATCTCACAAAACACATTAAGATTAACTTGTTTGTGTTTGCAAAAACATAGAACGGTTGTGAGATGCATAGGACTCTGCCTGGACTTCCGAATGCTTAAGTCAGTGCATCACAGTAAGTCTGGGCGTAAAATACCTACGTTACAGTGATCAAGTCAAGTAGTCTTGCACTAAAATCTGAGCTAGACATTATTACTTGACTTGACTAACTCAGTGAACACTACTATCATCTAGATAGTTAGTCAGTAACTAGAGTTAGACATATGAAAAGGGACCACAATCATTACTTGGTCCAGGGGGAGCTGAGGTCAAAATACTTTTTTCAAAATATCATTTTTGACAAAACACATTTGAAAATTTTGATAAAAGTTGATAAAGATTGAGAGGGAGTTCCAGCTAAACCCTTAAAACATTTTTTTTAGATTGATATTATATTTTCTGAAAAAAAGGGGGTTGAGATTGTTATGCTTATATTTCTAACACTTGGCCTATATTTCTACTCCCTTAAACTTGTTATGCTTATATTTTTTTTGATGAATGACAAAGGGGGAGAGTAGGGTAAAAGGGTTAGAAAATTGCAAACAGCATGCTTATTTCACATTTATTTATCTCTGCCTTCTTGTGTGCTGCAACTTTCATACCTATGCTTGTGTTATATTGTCTGCATGTTCATGCAAGTTCATATCTGCTGTTTTTTCTAACTTTAACCTGAGTTGTCAATACATCAAAAAGGGGAAGATTGTTGGTGCAGTTTGCACTAACGGTCAAACTCGGGTTTTGAATGTATGACAAAGTGGTTAAAGTTAGGGTTGTTGGTGTTTAACCTATTTACTAAGTGTGCAGGGTTGAAAGACTTAGGACCAGACACCAGGCTGAAGTCCAGGATGGTTGAGTCCTGGCGGAAAGTCCAGTTGGGTTCGCGGGACCTGACAACTGGCTGAAGACCAAGGTGGTTGAGACTTGGCAGGAAGACCAGGGTGGTTGAGCCTTGGCAGGAAGTCCTGGTGGGTCAAGAAGTTAAGTAAAGCTGCACAAAGGGTAAGTGAGGTAAGTCACTGGAGGAGCGAACCAGTGAGGACGCATTCCCCGTCAAGGGAACAGTAGGCGTCGGTTCGACCTAGGGCTCCATTTCGGAGAACCAAAGTCAGAACCAAGACAGCCCAGGCTGTATAATCTAACACTTTATTTGCTGTTTTGGACTAACCCTGGATGCAGGACCGAAGGACTGTGTATCTGCAGCTCAGAGAGCCTCAAAGGAGTGAGGCAGTAGCTGAGCTGGGCGCCCCGGATGTTTCGGGCGCCCCCCAGAGTCAAACAAGTCAGCAGACCAAGAAAAGCCCCGACAGCAGCGCTATTCGGGGCGCCCCGCGCATATCGGGCGCCCCGCATGTCGGGCGCCCCGCGTGTCGCGGGCGCCCACTGTGCCACGCAGAATCAGCTGCCGAAGCTCGCCCTCGCGAAGCCAACGAGATGAGGTTTTGACCGGTCAAGGGAGGCGCCCCGAGCACTTCGGGCGCCCCGGTCAAGGTTGATCCCGAAGATAAAGAGATCAAATGCTTGACCGAGAGGGCTGCGGATCGGGAGCCACGCAGGGGGGCGCCCCGGATGTTTCGGGTGCCCCCAGGGCTATAAATAGAGCCCTCGACCAAGGCTTCAGACAGAACACTTCTTCCAAAGCCTCTAATTTCTTCTACGCTCGCGCCTTGCTCCGGAAACGCTTCACTTCGAGCCGACGACGTCCTGCTGCCCCGAGAGAGTCAACCTACTCCGGACGTCGGTAAAAAGATAATTTTTTAATATATATATTGTTGCATTTAATTACTTGAAAGTGTGGGGTTGTCACACTTTCAATTCCTTTGTACTCGCCTACTCTATAGGTGTTTACCGGTAGAGAGTATTAGTGGATTGCCCAACGGAAAGGTCCGAGGGACCTGGGCCTTCGAGTAGGAGTCGACGAAGGCTCCGAACGAAGTAAAACTCATTTGTGTTAGTGTGTTCGTTTTTCGTTTCTTTCATTTCCGCTGTGCACGCTTTTTAAAGCGCTCTGATTTTAATTTTTTAAAAAGTCACGTGATTCACCCCCCCCTCTCACGTGCATCGATCCTACACATACTTCGGTCCGGTACAAGCCCATTCATAAAGTAAAATACTTCATATGCTTCATCATTTATACATCATGGCATGCATCTTTATTCATAAAACATGGCATGCATCTTCATTCATAAACATAACATATGTAACGACCCGGCCCGTCTACCGGCCCATTTACCGGTCCTCATGACCGTCGTACCGTCGTACCATCGACCATCGGCCGTGCCGTTATTCATAAACATGGCATGCATCTTTATTCATAAAACATAGCATGTACTTTCATTCATAAACATAACATGCATCTTCATTTATAAACATAACATGCATCTTCATTCATACAACATGACCTACTTACATAAACATCATTCTTATTTCTAGTGCTTGCATGATCATGGCATATAAGGTAAGCATTGTATTATATTCATTGAACATGACATGTTTGCATAGGCAATCATCCTAATCCATAGAGTTTACATGATCATGATATATAAGGTAAACATGGCATTTCATACATAAGCATGGTATTCATCCCAAGCATACATAAGTAGGACTTCCATAAACATACTACCTACCATTCAAGTGCATGGCATAGAACACATGACATTCATAAATAAACCCTATTAAGCATGGCATCCAACCATAAACATAAAACATAAAACATGGTGCTTAGGGTTAGGGGTATAGGTAACTTAATTTCTACCACATGCTTGAACCTTTATATATACTTCATAAATAAGTATAAACCATCATTCTTCAAACCCTAACTCCTCCCAAATCCTATTTACATTGCTTGGCCGAAACCTATAAGGGAGGGTTCCATCATTCAATTAACATGTAAGATAACATAAGGTAAAGAACAACCATACATTTCCTATAAGGCCATGGGAAGCCATTAGGGCTCATGATTAGGGTTATCCCTAACCTTTAACCCTCCTTCTTAGGGCTGGCCGAAACCCTACAAGGCCATGGGTGCTTGGAAAAATTCCATAAAATCCCCAATCAAACATTAAACACCAACCATACCCTACCATAGGGGCCATTGGACCCCTTACTTGAGGTAAGCCCTAACTTCTTGCCCTAGAACCCTCTTGGCCGAAACTTACAAGGGTCACAAGACCTTGTGAAAATTCATACAATTCACTTTAAACCTCCTTTTGAATCATGGGGATACCCAAAGTACATACTTGAAAGGTTAAGCCCTTTCCTAACCAAAGAATCATGGTGAGAGTCCCAAACCCTAAGGGGTCTTTAGGGTACTCCAAAATTCCCCAAAAATTATATTTATCCCATATTCATCATGATAACACATTAGAAAACATGATTTAGATTTTTAACATCATTATGGACCAAAAACCCATGGTGGCCGAATATGATAGGGTCCAAAACATAGTTTTCTCAACATCAAACTCCAAAACCAACTTTATATCATGCTAAAAATCACAAGGAACTATTATACCACAGGTGAGGGAGTCTTACATTGGTTGATCTTGATTATAGACCTTAGATTTGAAGGAAGGATGAAGATCTTGTTGCTCCTTGACCACCCCTAGCCTTTGTATCCTTGTAAAAGCCTTGGATCTTGGAGATGGAGCCTTAGGTGAACCTTTTCCAAGGGAGAATCCCCTCTTGGGATTTCGGCTAGAATGAGGGAGGAGGAAGAAGAAAGTAACTCCCATACCCCCTCTTTATAACACATTAAGGAGGGTAAGTGAAGAGTCATGGTGTCTCTTCATTTTCCTTAAGCCTTAACCATAATCCATTTCATTTCCTCATAGCACTCCCTTGCTAGGTGAATTGGTTAGAGCATGCATGGTTGTACAAGAGGTCCAAGGTTCAATCCTTGGTGCATGCACTAATTTTTTTCCATTTATTTTTATTTTATTTCCCTAATATTTCGAAAATCCCTTAAAAATTCCCCCATAATTATGTTAATATTTCCCATTAAAAATCCTTTTATATTTCTATAAATTTTTACCTAAAGTTCACCAATAATCATGGTACTAGAAAGCCCATCTAAGGCTCATTAGCGCCTATTTCCTCAATTTAAATGGAAAAATATGGATTTCTAGGTTAAAATTTATGTTAATATTTCTAGGTCACTTGGAAAATTATCTAGACATGATCAATATTTTAAAGAAAATATTGAAAGAATTTTTCAGGTCATTATAATCCCCCATACCTCGTGAAAGTTCGTCCTCGAACTTAGAATAGCTTTGGGTACTTGCGTCTCATCTCGTCCTCGCGTTCCCAGGTAGCTTCCTCGAACCGTTAACTTTGACATAGAACCTTGACTAAGGGTACCTTCTTGCTCTAGTTTTGTTTATTATTAAGCTATTCACGAAAAATATAATTTAACTTATTCCTGGTTAATTGCATTCGCTACTTCA
The DNA here is from genome assembly GCA_024364735.1 of Boesenbergia rotunda. Classification (NCBI taxonomy): domain Eukaryota; kingdom Viridiplantae; phylum Streptophyta; class Magnoliopsida; order Zingiberales; family Zingiberaceae; genus Boesenbergia; species Boesenbergia rotunda. Next base: position 145,071 of record JAGFNQ010001024.1, read on the forward strand.
AACTAGAATCTAACTTTCACTTACTATGCACAAGTTTATCATCTATGCACCAACTTATCACTCCGAAGCTCCTCTCAATTAGTACTGATTTCAGTGTCTCTGCTTCTCACCTACGTCTTTTATCTGTATTAAACTAAACAAAAATTACAATTATTATTATATGATTCTCTCTTATTACATTCAGTATCATACTTCAAGTCTACTCCTCAACAACATAATTACCGCTTTATATAAGTACAACTCTTTCTCCTTTCCACTCAAATCTCCTTACCACTTTTTCTGAGAATTATTCTTACTTTATTATTATCTATTCTAATAGTATATTTGTTTCTTTGTAACATAACTTCTCATAGTACATAAACTCATGTATCGTTTATCCTATTACTTCCTATTCTAGTTATTTGAGCTACTTACTCTGTTTTAACTACCTAACCTATAATGCATACAGTCTCTGTTAATTATACTAAAATTTCTCAATTAAATTCATAAAATTAGCTTGTTATCTTAGCTATAATGCCTATTCGTCATAGTGAATTTGCGTTATTTATCTTAGCTTATTATCTTTTATGCTGGTCTATTTTACTCACATGTATCGTTTCTGATATATACTATCTGTTACATTATATTATCATTACATACTAATTCCGGTACTCAAAATTCATCTTGTAAAATTAATGGCAAAGTCTCATCGAAGCTTTCAACTTACCTTTCACTGAAATAACACATTGACATTGCTTTTAACTTAACCTACATCTATAATGGTTATTTATTTATCTCAAAGTTTCTACTAACAAACTACAACTATTGTATATACTATCTTTTATTAGGACACGACAAGAATTCTGATTATATTTCACTCACTAATAAATTATATTAAATATTCATTGCCTAACTCTACCCATCATAATCTAAAAGAAAATACCACTTACACTTGTAAGAAAGATGATTGGGAGTATTCATTTCATTGTTTTCGCTCAATCCAAATTACTTTACTGTCCATTCTTTACTGTTCGCATGAACTGTTACTATCTTACTTGAACTACATATTATACTAAACTTCTAACTTTCTGTTCTATCTTTCCATAGTCTTCTTTCACGTATCAAAATACCTTTTCTCATTTATCAGCCATGCTTTCTCCACTCTAGTCGCAAAAATCACATTCTTATGATCTCCGTATCTTACTTCTCTATCATGAATTTATAAAATATTCCTATATCGATCTTTTCCAAAATCTAGACCTTATTAGATCGTTTCACCTAGTAAGTTTGCTTGAAAAGAAGCTCTTACTACATTCTTGCCTCTGATAACACTAACCTCTTGTTCCTTCATACAGAGTTATAGCTAAGGTCCTATTCGCTGATTTCTATCACGCCTTCTTTTGCATATCTAGTTCTTACTCTCTTTCTATCCTGTATCAAGAATATTACCCTATGGCTACTACTCTATATATATCTGCTTGAAAATTCAAATAACTTAACACATTAATCTATTCCTAATAGATATACATCACTAAGTCTTCATTTCATAACCACTACAATCTCTTAGAATACCTATACCAATACTCTACTCCCTTAATACTACAGTTAATAAGTCTCCCTTAATAAAGCACCATCCTTCCTTTACTTCCATGCTCACCACTAAATATTAACATACACCTTTTATCAGCAGTACAAACTTGCTTTGGTCCACCACTTTTCTTAATTCCAAACAGTCATGACACTCATACAGATAATGTCGTCATTACTTTACACATTCCTCCTCGCACATCTACTTGGTCTTCTTTTCCGATTTACTCCGTTTTGCCACCACTCAATCATTTACTATATTTATTCCACCTGACTGTAGCTACTTAAGTTAAATCTCTACGGATCACCCTCGCTCTCTATCACTCACATATAAAATACAAGTAAGGCTACTATAAATGATTGCTATTCCTACCCATATATCAATCTCGAAAGTATTTGGTTTCATACAAAAAAATTAAAGTAAAGTATCATTCATAGTTACATATTCTAAACTACTTTTCATCATAAAACATCATTCATACTTGCATATTCTAAAATCATAAAGTATCCTACAAGTGCTTACTATCATAAACTACGCAGAAAGGTACTTACTTGGAAGCGGCAGGAAGAGGGCTTGATGTGTGTGTAGTGAGATGGTTACCGCTCTGATACCAACCTGTAATGCCCGCTTTTTTTTTCTTTCCATAAAGCGGCGTTACGTTAACATGAGTAGGGCAGGTGGACATCATAATGCAACGGAAAACTTTAAACTTACACCTACATGCACCTACTACCATTCCTAACATCATGACATGGGAACCTGGCATATTAACTTCATACTTAGCATCATATCATGTCATACTTAGCATCATGTCATAGAGTCACCTAAGTCACCATTCAAGCACATAAATAGTAAAGGTAAAGTTCTATCATAAGACGAGCAACCATATTGTTTCTTGGCCAAGTCACTACCACACACATGCTTTATTGCCCTCCTGCTGCTTCCTTACTGTCCCTTGCGTGATCTGCGGTATAAGGAATTAAGACTATAAGCACACAGGCTTAGTAAGACTCTTTCCTACTCACTAAAACCATTCATCCCTTAATAATGAGCACATGAAACATTTACATACTTGGTGCTCTACTTAGAACATCAGCATTTATGATCACTTAGCATATATTTGACATGGCATGAACATAAACATAATAAACATTCGTAGCATAGCATAAACCTAAACATGATAAACATTCGTAGCATGGCATAATACTTGGCATAAACATGACATAATAAATATTTGTAGCATGGCATAATACTTGGCATAAACATAGACATGATAAACATTCGTAGCATGGCATAAACATAAACATAATAAACGTTCGTAGCATGACATGATACATGGCATAAACATAAACATAAAGAGACATTCTTAACATGCATGATACATGACATAATATAAACATAAAGCATATAACATGGTTCTTAACATAACATGAGCATAGCATGGTCCTTAACATAACATAAGCATAGCATGGTTCTTAACATAGCATAAGCATAATATGGTTCTTAACATAGCATAAGCATAGCATGGTTCTTATCATAACATAAGCATAGCATGGTTCTTATCATAACATAAGCATAAGTCCATATCATGAATAGATGCATGAGTCAAATGCATATACATAAGGATGCTTAACTTTTAAAATCATACTTTTAAATACTTAAACATAATCATAACATCATTGGGGGTCCCCGGCTTGTACCACATACATACATCATAAGCGTGCATCCCTAAGTAAATACGAGGTAGCGAGCCCCGACCTACTAGGGTAAGGATAGCATAGTCGGTAGTCCCAGAACTGGGGCGTTCTTAAGGTGCCCATCCCTATTGCACAGCTTCGGTAGTGCAGAACCGTGGACAGCATAGTCGGTAGTCCAGAACCGGGGCGTTCTTAAGGTGCCCATCCCTTGGACTCATACTTCGGTCCGGTACAAGCCCATTCATAAAGTAAAATACTTCATATGCTTCATCATTCATACATCATGGCATGCATCTTTATTCATAAAACATGGCATGCATCTTCATTCATAAACATAACATATGTAACGACCCGGCCCGTCTACCGGCCCATTTACCGGTCCTCATGACCGTCGTACCGTCGACCATCGACCGTGCCGTTATTCATAAACATGGCATGCATCTTTATTCATAAAACATAGCATGTACTTTCATTCATAAATATAACATGCATCTTCATTTATAAACATAACATGCATCTTCATTCATACAACATGGCCTACTTACATAAACATCATTCTTATTTCTAGTGCTTGCATGATCATGGCATATAAGGTAAGCATTGCATTATATTCATTGAACATGACATGTTTGCATAGGCAATCATCCGAATCCATAGAGTTTGCATGATCATGATATATAAGGTAAACATGGCATTTCATACATAAGCATGGTATTCATCCCAAGCATACATAAGTAGGACTTCCATAAACATACTACCTACCATTCAAGTGCATGGCATAGAACACATGACATTCATAAATAAACCCTATTAAGCATGGCATCCAACCATAATCATAAAACATAAAACATGGTGCTTAGGGTTAGGGGTATAGGTAACTTAATTTCTTCCACATGCTTGAACCTTTATATATACTTCACAAATAAGTATAAACCATCATTCTTCAAACCCTAACTCCTCCCAAATCCTATTTACCTTGCTTGGCCGAAACCTATAAGGGAGGGTTCCATCATTCAATTAACATGTAAGATAACATAAGGTAAAGAACAACCATACATTACCTATAAGGCCATGGGAAGCCATTAGGGCTCATGATTAGGGTTATCCTTATGTTTATCATCGGGGTCCAAAACAATTAAGTATCATTAATAATTAACAAATAATTAATAACAATGATAATTAATTAAACCACATAAAATAATAGAAAGAAAAAAGAGCCATAAGAGAAGGTTATACCTCTCGTTACCTCGCGATCATCAATTGTATGACCTATCCCCTTCTTGAACAACGTGTGGGCGACGATCCTCTAATAAATGAAGTCACCAAGGCCACCAACCAATCCCTTTTCTTCCTTCTTTCATGCGCCAAGAACCCTAGGTCCTAGGGTTGCCGTCGGCCACCACTTCCTCTCCAACCTTGTTCCGCCGGCCACTCCAAGCTGTTGGATCGATACCGTTGCTAGAGGGAGGTGAATAGTGTTTTTCTAACTCTTTCTTCCTACACGGTTAGTTGTGCAAGAGAAATATACTACAATAAAATTAAACTAAACTAAACAAGGAAGAAACTCACGATTTACGTGGTTCGGAGATAAACTCCTACTTCATGGCTGCCCGTAAGGTGGGCGATCCCTAATCCATCTGTGGATGATTCCCTGAAGCACCTCTGGCTAGAACTCATAGCTCTTTATGGGTGGAGAAACCTCTCCACAAGATCTGTATACAACCTGAGTACACAAGGCTACTAACACACTTTGACCAAGCAAGTTTCGCCGAGAACCCCAGCCCAAACCGAGTTCTCTTTAAATAGAACTCGGGCTGGAAACCCTCGCTGGCAGTCGACTGCTCCCAGGGCAGTCGACTGTGTTGGATCGAGAAAACATGATAGAGGGGGGTGAATATCATGAAAAACTTTCGGATTAATAAAAGAGAATACGCAGCGGAATTGAAATAAAACACACAGAACACAAGTGATTTTACTTGGTTCGAAGTCGCGGTCGGCTCCTACTCCAAGGCCCACGGTCCTTGACGGTTTACTGCGGGCAATTCTATATTCGCGCAAAAGGTTTTACAAATATTGTTACAATAGTAGTGTAAATAAAGAAAATTAAACTCTTCGTTACCGACGCCCGGTGTGGATCGTACTTCGGAGCAGAGGGTCGGCGGCGGCGCTAGAATCTCGAGTTCGGAGGTTTCCGGAGTAGAGCGCTTGAACGAAGAGCGTACAGGCGTTGGAAAAATTGATGTCGAAGCCTTAGGGGTCGAGCCCCTTTCATACTGCTCCTGGGGGCGCCCTGGACGCTGGGGGCGCCTGACGCATGCCTTTGGATCCGAGAAATCTCATCCGAAGCTCGGTCAGCGCTTATCCCTCCAGAATCGGCCTCGAAGATGACGGGGGCGGCCGAGACACTAGGGGCGCCCTCAGTTGACTTGGTCTGCTTGGCTTCGCGGCTGAGTTTGCTTCGATCACTGGTTGGCTTGGACCCAGGGTGCCCGAGACATCCAGGGCGCCCGGGACCATCAGGGCGCCTGGCCCAGTATGCTTTCGAAACGATTCTTGCTTAACTTGTTTTGCCTTGACCTTGGGGGCGCCCGGGACCTCCAGGGCGCCCTGCCCAGCTATCTGCCCCTCTCCTTTGGGGCGTTCATGTTAGTGATATGAGAAAAGTGTCCTAAGGCAATCGCCTTATGATTGTAATCATTTATTTTAATAAATGAATATTCACTATTTAAGTATACATGTTTATGTATTTGATTGAGATCTTAAAGTCATTTACTGAATGTCCACAATACAATTCACAGCATGAGAGAATTTGTGATGAATTCACAACTAGTGATTATCTCTACATGTGCAATTGTGAAGTATTGAAATTGTCCCTAGTCGATGAATTGATAAATACGGACACTATCAATTCTGTTGAGACTAGCATGGGTTATTCTCTAATCAGCTGATTCTCACTGGCTGGTGACATTGGGATGTCCGGAGATAAACATGAATGCTAGTTAAGGGAACTAGTTCATTGGAGTGACTGGCTGTAAAACTTCATATGGTAGTCTACATATAGATATGTCAATGAAGTTCTTACTGCAGCTTAAGTGCGATGTTCCTTTGACTTGCGGTGTTCAAGTCATCTTGGTTATGGAGACTTATACTTTGACATCTTAAGCAAGCATCTCCAAAGAGGTGTGGAATCAGGATGATTGGGTATAAGCCGAAGTGCCCGAAGATGTTTGAATAACCTACAAAGGATTCACCACTCCTTGCGAGGAGATGTATACCCAAGGCCTATCGTCGGATTGTTACTCGAAGCCTCTGGCCAAAGCATGACATGTTCAGAGTATGAATCTCTTAAATACATGAGAGTAATTAGAATCCGTAGGATGAGAAAATGTTACTTGGGCTAGGTGTGGCGTAGTCAGCCTAGTGGGGACTGACACACATAGACCATGTCCTGAAACAAGTGGGTATAAGATGGTGAAGGGAATGGGGCATGATTCATTATAGCTGCTGAAGGGTTTCAGAATAGTTTCTGAGGTCAACCGTTGATCTTTCGATTAATTGGGGATCATGATGTACTACTAGGTGCCACTCATGATCGTTCTATAATTGGTTAATTATAAACGGCCAACATAAATCGAAAGTCTATTTAGTCACACGCACTACGAGTAATCCGAGGGATTTAAAATGAGTTAAAAATTAGATTTTCCAATCAAGAGAGATTAGGTTTGGTTAAGCCAAACGATAAGTAGAATCTGAATTTTTCAGAGATGCATCGGAAGCGTAAAATGGCTAAGTCTTTTGAAGACTTAATAGATGAATTAAATAAGTTTAATTCATTGGGGCGTGGCTTGGATGGGTTGGCCAAAGAGGGTCTCCATCCTCTTTGCTTGGCCGGCCACAACAAAGGGAGAGAACCAAGTTTTTGGCTCAATTTATAAAATAAACCAAGTGTGGTTTGTTTTATAAAATTATGGATGATATAAATTTTTATATAATAAACCAAGGTTTGGTTTATCTTTCATGGAAATTAAAATGAACCATGGATTGGTTTATTTTATTTTATAAAATCAATCATGGATTGATTTACCATGATAAGAAAATTTATTCCATAAGAAAAAAGAGACATGGTTGATTTTTATCATGAATTAAAAATGATAAAACTTGGCATGATGGAATAAGTCATAGAACATTTATTCCATAAGAAAAAGGAGACTTGGCGGTTGAGAGGCCACTCTATAAAGGTCACAAGGCAAGGCTTGAAAATCAATCGAAGTATTCTTGCCTGGGCTCTCTCCCTCTCCTCCCTTCTTCCTCTTGGCCGGCCACAAGGTTCTTCTCCCTTCTTCTTGCCGTGAGCACAAGGAGAAGCACCGAGGTGACGAAGTTCTTCCGTTGGGATGATCTTCCTCTCCAGCCATCATCACCTTGGGATTGAGCGCAAGTCATCTTCCTCCTTCTCGTCGGAATTGTGATTCCGGACAACCTTGGTAGTAAGTTTTTCCGATGTGAATACTTCTCTCTTGGTTTTTCTTGTCACGTACTCAGAGAATCTAGTAGTTCTCTAGAACACGAAACTCATGGATTTGCGAAGTCATCCCGAAGATACTCGGCGTGGGCGCGAATAGAGGCGGAGCTTCCGAGGGACGCTTACGGTTGGATCTCGTCCCTTCCTTCGAGTTACGCGAGCTAATAAGTAAATTAGTTTACGTTTACACAAACACAAAGCACATATGCATACAATATTAGGCTTAAGGACTTGGTTCTGACTTCGGATCTCCATGAAACCCTAGGTTGAACCGGCACAAGTTCCCATCCCCCAGAACTCGCCTTTCACCTACTCCTTTCAAGAGACGATTGCCACCCAGTCCTTTGGGTGGACTTTTGCTTAGCTTTCGATACTTCCGGACCTCGAGACGCTCAAACCCTGACCCATCTCTACTCCTGTCTTTAGTCATCGCTCAGCTAAGTTGCTCAGTCCCTTGGGCCAAGACTTCATTCCCTAGCAGTCCTTCGCCAGGTGCCTAACAGCCCTTCGCTAGGTCTTTGTTACCAAGTAGTCCTTCGCTAGGTCTTAGACTCCTAGCTGCCCTTCGCCAGGTGCCTAGCAGCCCTTCGCTAGGTCTTTGATGCCTAGCAACCCTTCGCCAGGTATTAGGGTTTCGATGCCTAGCAGCCCTTCGCTAGGTGCCCAGCAGCCCTTCGCCAGGTCTTAGGGTTTCGATGCCTAGTAGCCCTTCGCTAGGTGCCCAGCAGCCCTTCACCAGGTCTTAGGGTTTCTATGCCTAGATTAACTAGGACTTTTCTTCAACTTAGGTTACTTCTCCTTTGCTCCCCTTTGTCTGTTCAATGTATCACTGACTTAATATATTATCAAACATTAAAACACTTAAAGGAGAATATCATTGATGCAACTTGCACCAACAATCTCCCCCCTTTTGATGTTTGACAATAACTTAAGTTAGATTGGTTGAAAGGGCTAACTTACTATCCTTAGGATAAAAAAGACAAAACAATGATATAAGTTTTGAAACTATATTTTTGATCTTTGAGAGTAAATTTTTCTAACTTAAGCACACCTCTCCCCCTTTGTCATACATCAAAAAATTTAAGAAAATACTTGCACCAACAATGAAAACTTTTAGTTCTTTTTGAAAATACTTAGTGCAAAATTTTTGAAAGCATTGCATTTTGAATGATATATTGAAACCATTTTTTTTGAAAAATGCATAATTTTGAAAAAGATGCTATGTAATTTTTGAAAAATATAAGTACCTTTGAAGAATGTATTGAATTTTTTGAAAAATTAAGTACTTTTGGAAAATGCATAATTTTTGAAAGAATGCTATTTTGGAAAATGTAAATATTATGCATATTTTGCAAGTACTAACTATTTTTGAAAAAGATGAAACTTAAAAAAAATATAAGTTATTTTTGAAACATAATATTTTACTTGACTAGGTTTCTTTTCCAGTCTGACACAATCCTAGGAAACCTTGTTGACCACAAGGATATTTTCCTAAGTGTCCTGGAAATTCTTCAAACTCAAGTAAATATTAACAGAATTTTACCAAAAAAATGATAGTACTTTTGAAAATATATGCTAGTGGATTTTGAAAAATGTGTGAGCTTTTGAAGACCCAATATTTTACTTGACTTGGTTTATCTTCCAGTCTGACACCATCCTGGGAAACCTTGTTGACTACAAGGACATTTCCTAAGTGTCCTAGAAATAGCATTATTTCAAAAATAATTTCCATTCTCCAACCCAAGTAAATATTATTTCAAAAATAATTTCATACGTCACACAAATTCTAACAAATAGAATAATAGTATTTTGAAAGACTTATATGATATGAAAACATGTTATTTTATAATTCTTTTAATTTGACCTCCCCCTAAACTTGACTCAGTCCTGGGAAGCTTGTTGACCACAAGTACTCTTCCTCTGAGTCTTAAGGTTTGATTCAGATTAAAAAGAAATATTTAACAAAAAATGAATAAGTAAAAAAAACTTTTCTGAAATTCTTCTTTTGATTCAGACTCCCCCTAAATTTGACACATCCTAGGAGTCCTTAAAGATAATGAAGTGGACCTTTCCTCTGTGTCTTTAGGGTTTATCAAAGTCAAAGAAACAGGCAAATTTTTGAACATATAATTTTTTTTCAACATAAATCCTTTTTGAAAACACAAGTAATAATGATTTAAAGCACAGTTTTCGAAAAGTATTTTTCAAATGTTAGTAATGTTTAAAGTGCAGTTTTTGAAAACCATTTCAAAAAAAAATGAAAAGCACTCCCCCTGTACCCGATACCATTTGACTCTATCTAAGTGACTTAAGGAACTTTAGTATTGTCCTAAGAGGCTTGTGTTTAATTGTGTGAGTCAAACACTTTTCAAAAGAATATAATTTTTTGAAAGCATATACTGTATTGGCAATCAAACAAGCATGAAATCCATACAAACATTATTATGTTGAAGCACTATTTTGAAAATATATTTTAAAGAAAATATTCTAACAATTTTGAAAAACAATTTTGAAAAATATTTTTCAATTCATTAGTCCTTAACATCTCACCCATTTTAGATGTATCAATATAACAAGCATGGTTGCCTTATAGGTGTATTGTGAGATACTTGAATCATTTTTCTTAATTTATTATTAACTCTAAGATTTAATTGAAGCTTGTGTTAGATTTGAATTTGACAAGAAATAACTCGAATTTGAATTTCAAAAATTGGCTTCCAGGTCTTGGCGAGGCACTAGGCCTTTTTTGGCCGTAGCCTTATTGGATCATTAACCCTTTCCTTGACAAAACCTTTTAATGAAATTTCATTTTCAAAATTACTTTTTAAAAAATTCTGGTCTAACTAGTTTGGGTCTTGGATCGGTAGCTTCGGCTAGTTTCACCAGTCTAAAGAGACCAAGTATACTTGATCTTATTAGAATTGGCTTCCCTAACGTACTATCATCTCACCGCCACCCAATACCAGGTTGATCAAGTTTCAATTATTCTTTTTCCTATAGCCGTTCAAATATATGCATAAAATTTAAATATGAATGACATGTCATATATTTAAACAAAGTAGCAAATGCATGGCATGACAATTATGCATGAGTCAAACAATTCAAATCATTTTATTTAAGTTTATAATGATGTATCAAATTCCCGATTTGATATATGTCGTGTGAACCCGCGAATATGTCAACTCACTTTGACATATTTAATGTTATTAATTTTAATTGTTATAGTTTTGGGTAAAATTTTATTTTAGTTCAAGTTTAACTTGTTTAACGATTAGTTGGAGATTATATTGATTATGGATTAATTAATTAAGAATTAATTGATGTTGAATTAATTGAATTTGAATTAATTAAGATTAAATTATTAATTAATTGAATTAATTTGAATTAAGTAAGATTTAATTAACATTAATTAAGATTTAATTTGAATTGCTTTAATTAAGATTTAATTTGAATTTAATTTAATTAAGATTTAATTTGAATTTAATTTGATTAAGATTTAATTTGAATTTAATTTAATTAAGATTTAATTTGAATTTAATTTAATTAAGATTTAATTTGATTTTAATTTAATTAAGATTTAATTTAAATTTAATTTAATTAAGATTTAATTAATTTGAATTGAAATGGTTATAATGATTAATTAATAGTTGTGGATTTAAATTCATCATTTTCATTATTTCAAAAATTTCTTCTTCATCTTTATCTATCTTTTTAAGTTTTTCTAACAATTCGGATTTATTTAAACCTTTGTAATTTTTATTGACTATGGCCCTAATCTTAGATAGTTCCATATCCTCCTCATCCTCAAAATTATATCTTTTAGTATCCTCAAAATCGGAGGAGTAATTTGGGCCACTATTTAAGGTTTTGTAATAACTTTCAAGATTATCTATAGTTAAGTTATTATCTAGGAGAATTTCATCTTCAAAATTATCTTCAGAGTTAACTTCTGGATTATTTTTAGAATTTTCAAATTCGAATTTAGAGTTATACAACGGATTTTCATATTTGAATTCATAATTATCTAAAGAATTTTCAAATTTAGGATTATCCTTAAGATTTTTGAATTCAGATTTATCCTTAGGATTTTTGAATTCAGATTTATCCTTAGGATTAAATTTATCTGAATTAAAATTATCAGATTTAACATTATCAGAATTTATTTTAGAAATTACTGAATTGATGTTCTGGATTAAATAGTTAATTTCGGATATTTCAGTCATATCTTTATTTTCTAATTTGACATGCAAAAAATTAATTATACTATGCAGTAAATCTAATTTATCAGAAAAATTAACTAAGTTATCTAAAGACAGTGCAGGAATTTGTAAAACTTTTGGAACATAAATCTTACGTACCTTCGCCGGACACTTGTTTTTGTAATGCCCGTGTTTACCGCACTTGAAGCATTGTACGTGATCTTTGTTTTTTCGGACTCCTGGCGCTGGTGCCCCCTTTGCCGCCGGTGGTGTAGATCGAGTCTTACGAGTAGGGAACTGATTTTTATAGTGCCCTCTCTCCCTGCATGTGAAGCACGTAATATGAAATTTAAAACCAAACATTTAAATAAAATATACCTGATTCACCCCTGAGCTCCCCCTCAACTCCTGTCGTCGTTGCTCCGTCAGCGGTTAGTCCGGTGAAGAGCGGCTCAGCTCTGATACCAATTATAGGACCGGTGCCGTCGATAGAGGGGGGGGTGAATATCGACCGTAAATCTCTCGTTGAAAACTTCGTAAAACTTTTGTTCATTCTAGACTTAAAGCGTTAGTGCAGTGGAAAATAGAAAAATAAAGAACAAAACAAAACACAGATTACTCGCGGGATTTATTTACTTGGTTCCCGACCCCCCTGGGTCAGTACGTCTAAGGCATATGTACTCGGCATGAGTCCACTATTGGTCTCCTTTCCGGAATTTCCGGAGGCGAAGAAAACCCGTCTTACAGTTGATTTACAAGCAAAAAGATATTAAACTGAATTGCAGAATGTAAATCAAACCAAAACAACTTATGTCGAAGCGTCAACCGATCTGGGCCTCCGAAGTGTCGCGCACTTCCTCCTGGAGACTCCCGGTCGTAGAGCTTCGTCTTTAGCGCGTTGTCGTCAGTCAGAATGATCAGATTGGCTTGTAGAAGTTGTTTTTGAAGCAGAGGGGTCGAAGCCCCTTTTATAGCACTCCTGGGGGCGCCCTGGACGTTGGGGGTGCCCCGATAAACCCGGTCAAACCTTATCCCCGCGTCGACCTCTCCGCAGCTGATAAAACCTTTGACCAGGGTGCCCCGGACCTCCGGGCGCCCTCATGAGGGCTTATCTGTGTTTCTGGCTCGAAACTGTAAATACAGCTTTGACCCAGGGCTCCCCGGACGCTCCGGGCACCCTCCTTGACACCTATTCTGCTTACTTAACAAAAACTGCATTTTACTCTTGACTGGGGGCGCCCTCATCATCCCGGGTGCCCTCATCAAGCCTTTAAACCCAATACTGGATTTTATGCCTTGCTCTAGGCGCCCCCAACAGTGGGGGCACCCCCATCAACCATTTTCCAGCAACTTGCCTGCTTTGTCTCCGGTTCTTGATACCTGCAAAATACACAAACACAAAGCACATATACATATAATATTAGGCTTAAGGACTTGGTTCTAACTTCGGATCTCCACAAAACCTTAGGTCGAACCGGCACAAGTTCCCATCCCCGAGAACTCACCTTTCACCTACTCCTTTCAGGAGACGATTGCCACCCAGTCCTTTGGGTGGACTTTTGCTTAGCTTCCGATACTTCCGGACCTCGAGACGCTCAAACCCTGACCCGTCTCTACTCCTGTCCTTAGTCATCGCTCAGCTAAGTTGTTCAGTCCCTTGGGCCAAGACTTCATTCCCTAGCAGTCCTTCACCAGGTGCCTAGCAGCCCTTCGCTAGGTCTTTGTTACCAAGCAGTCCTTCGCCTGGTGCCTAGCAGTCCTTCGCTAGGTCTTAGACTCCTAGCAGCCGTTCGCCAGGTGCCTAGCAGCCCTTCGCTAGGTCTTTGATGCCTGGCAGCCCTTCGCTAGGTGCCTAGCAGCCCTTCGCCAGGTCTTAGGGTTTCGATGCCTAGCAGCCCTTCGCTAGGTGCCCAGCAGCCCTTCGCCAGGTCTTAGGGTTTTGATGCCTAGCAGCCCTTCGCTAGGTGCCCAGCAGCTCTTTGCTAGGTCTTAGGGTTTCGATGCCTAGATTAACTAGGACTTTTCTTCAACTTAGGTTACTTCTCCTTTGCTCCCCTTTGTCTATTCAATGTATCACTGACTTAAGTATATTATCAAACATTAAAACACTTAAAGGAGAACATCATTGATGCAACTTGCACCAACAAAGGCATCCCACACCTAACCCTCCAAGTTAGGACTTTTCACACACCTAACCTCCCAAGTTAGGAATTTTCCACACCTAACCCTCCAAATTAGGAATTTCAACCAAAACGGGCTTTTTAAAGCTTCTCCCAAGCACCCCCTATATTGGACTTACAAAGGCTTTTTAAGAACCCCTTCAAGGTTCTCCTTACGTGAAACCTAGGATTTCTTGCAAAGGTGTGTTTGGTTTCCCAAATTAAACCCAACACTTCTCCCCCTTTGCCTAACATCAAAAAGAACCCAACAATATCCCAATTATTGTATCTTTTAATCTCCAATGATCCTAAACACAGTGTACTAGCTCGCCCCCCCCCCATACACTTGTTTTCCATCATTTGGACACAAACCAGCTGTTGGATACCTAATCCAGCCCTGGCTAGTGGACTGCCCCCAGGGCAGTCGACTGATACTCTGAAAATCAGTTTTTCAGCATTTCTGACTGCAAATTCAGAAATGCATAACAAATTCCAAAAATTACCAAATTTTGTGGAGAACTTTGTGGTACCTATACCTACTTGGGAAAAATACATTCAACCATGTATCTATCACCATTCCCATGTTTGACATAAAATCCAAAAATTTTCTATGAAAGTTAAGGCAAACAAAGAGACAACCTCCCCTTTTACCTATGCCTTCTCCCAACTTTTAATTTACCTTGATGAAGTTCTACCCAACTTAACACCTTGACACCAAGTCATGTTCTACCCAACTCAACTTCCAAGTTCTTTCCCCCTTGGACACAATTAAGGATTGCCCCAAGCAACCTTATCCCTAGTGCCAACAAGAACTCAACAAAACCTTAAACAATCTAAGAGTTTGCAAGCACATTTGCTAGGATATACCCTATCCAAGAAAAATATAATTCCATGAAAATATCAAGTGTGCTTGACTTTTGGTACATCCTCTAACTTCCTCAAAAGATGGTCATTTGTGTATCAACTTGGAAATCCATCTATAATTTCATGTGTTTGTCAAGGCTTACCATTGTAATTTGACACATGGAATTATTCTCAACTCTTCCCCTTTTATTTCTTAATCCTAGATACATAAGGGAAACTTCCATATTCTTTCATCCATCAAAAACTTATCATTCAATACCATTCAATGAACCTTAAGCACACATCAATCCTCCTTTAATTTCCTGATATTAATAAAACCTTATCCCATATACCCTCATTTCATACCATTAAACCATGAGGCAAACCTTTATTCAAAGATCATAAACAAAGATTTTAATTTTAAAGTCATATCCTATCATCTAATAGCCTTTTCATCTTAACCCTGATGGATCAGTCGACTGCTCCTGGGGCAGTCGACTCCCAAAACTCACAGAATGTTTCTGGGCTGATATCCGTCGACTGCCCCCCAGGGCAGTCGACTGATACCTAAATTTCAGGTTTTTCAGCCCAATTTCAGTAATGCCTAAATAATTCCACAAATATCTAAAAAATCTAAAATTTCGTGGAGAGATTTATGGAGCCTATGCCTACTCGGAAAAAATATGTTTCCAAATAAATGTACTTCAAATCCCAAGATTGGCATGAAACTCAACCTTTTCTAAATTGTATCATTTAGACCTCTCCCAAAAGTCCTAATTGTGGTCTTTCCTTGATATATCTTCTAATACTTGGCCATGATCCATTTTTATCATTGAATTATATGGTTTTCATACATTAAACCCTAATTTTATCAAATATACTCCTATTTTCACCTTTTTCTCCATAAAACTCCTTTTAATGTGCCAATTCTCTAAGATTAAGACTTACCCAAGTCTTCCAAACCCTTTGGCACATTAAATCCTTATTTCATAGGAGAACATTTCCGAAGATCGATTCACCATGGACCCCAAAGGCTCCAAGAGCTCCCCCTTGAGCTCTTAGCCCTAGCCACCTCCCTAGGTGACTCAATCCATACTAGACCACACCGGTGAGCGCCCGGTGATTCTTGGTCTACAAATCTAACCTTCTTAACCTTGGACACCTTGTCCTTGGTTATGTTATCCTTTTTACCTTTTGATGGCACCCCCTTGCCATCCTTGAACTTCTCCTTCTTGCCATAATTGTATGTCTCCCCAGCATACTTCTTTCCATTGGCCTTAGAGGTCTTAGACCAGTATCCCAAACCCGATCTATCATAGTTGGATTTTAGACTACACAACACCATGTCTAAACCCTTAGATCCAACCTTGAATCTTTCTAGGGTCTTTTCTAATTTATCAAGTCTTGCCCTCAAAACTTGATTTTCCCTTTCTAGACCTTTAACCATGGAGTCCATATGTCCACTTTGGACCTTCCTAGACCTACCCTCCTTTCTAGGCACATTCTTTTCCTTCTTGGGATTAATGCCTCCTTAGGTCCTAAGGTTCTAGTTTTATCATGATGCATGCTTTTCCTAGGATTTTGATCTACCTTGTTAACTCTATTCCTATCATGATATTTAAAATCAAAAGTATGCACCATTAAGCAATTTTCATTAAATCTAGCATGCATGGAGGGATAAATAGCACTATTTTTAATATGCATGGAGGAACTAAAATTAGAATTACACTTTAACATAGGGTTAGGAATTACCTCCCTTACCCTTGTAGTTCCTCCTTGACGTGGGCTTCTTTTCTTCCTTTCCTTCTTCTCCCATCTTCTCAAGTGTCCCAATTTCTTTAACTCTTCTTTTCTGGGACACTTGGTATGGTAGTGCCCTAGCTCTCCACATGTGAAGCATCTAATTTTTCTATTTTCTCTTGAGCTTCTCCAATCCTACAACCCACATTAGATTTAAGAGAATTTGAAACAGATTTAGATTTTACCTCCTTTTTACCTAGTGGACACTTGTCCTTGTAGTGCCCCTTTTCATTGGATCCAAAGCATGTGATATGGTCTTTTTTTTTTGCTTTGGTGGAGGTGGAAGCTTTTTCTTGCTCTTGTATGATTGAGGGTCTCTCCTCCTCATCAATCCTTGAAATTGATACTTCTTCTTCTTCTCTTGAGGAAGTTGAATATTTTTCACTTTCTAGTGCTACTTCGCTTGATGAAGTCGACACTTCTTCCTCCTCTTGGTCTGCTTGGACTATTGACCTTACTTCTTCGGGCTCTTCTACTACTTGAGCTTGAGTAGGGCTCTCATGAATTTCTTTCAATTTGTTCCATAATTCATATGCATTTTGGTATGCCCCTACACCATTCAAAATATTGTTAGGCAAAATATTAGTTAATACACTAATTACCTTTTCATTTGTCTTGGATTGATTTTGTTGCTCTTGATTCCAATATCTAGGCCTAAGCTTCTTCCCGTGCTTATCCTTTGGAATCTCGAAGGGCTCTTCAAGCGCAATCCTAAGGTCTCATTCCATTCCGAACCATGTCTCCATCCTTACCTTCCAATAGTTGAAATCCTCATGGTCGTATGGCGGTGGAGTGTAGATGTCATCTCCAAATTTGTCTTCCATGATTCTTCTCCTCTAGCTTTCTTTGCTCCTTTAGCGGTTAGTCCAATCAAGAGCGGTCCTAGCTCTTATACCACTTGTTGGATCGATACGGTTGCTAGAGGGGGTGAATAGTATTTTTCGAACTCTTTCTTCCTACACGATTAGTTGCGCAAGCGGAATATACTATAATAAAATTAAACTAAACTAAACAAGGAAGAAACTCATGATTTACGTGGTTCAGAGATAAACTCCTACTCCACGACTTCCCGTAAGGTAGGCGATCCCTAATCCATTGGTGGATGATTCCCCGGAGCGCCTCCGGCTAGAACTCGTAGCTCCTTGTGGGTGGAGAAACCTCTCCAAAAGATCTGGACACTACCTGAGTACATAAGGCTACTAACTAGCTTTGACCAATCAAGTTTCGCCAAGAACCCCAGCCCAAACCGAGTTCTCTTTAAATAGAACTCGTGTTGGAAACCCTCGCTGGTAGTCGACTGCTCCCAGGGCAGTCGACTGCCCCCACTCAGATTCAACCGTTGACACCCCCAACGTTTGAATTCTGATACACATCAGTCGACTGCTCCCAGAGCAGTCGACTGGTCCAGGGCCAAAACTCTTCTGTGAGTTTCTGTGTTCGCTGGCAGTAAACTATTACATTCTCAGTCGACGCCCAGCTTTCAAACACACTCCTACTCACTCTCATGACCGTCCTCCACACGCGCCTTTAGGTTCACTCCCTTGGCTTGCCCCTTGATGTCCTCTTCCACCGGCTATCATCCCTCAGATGCGCACGCAAGTCCTCGACTTGCCTCCATGCCACCCTTCGCGTGTGCCTTTTGAAGCCCACTTCTCGGCTTGCCCTTAGAGTCCTCCTCCCTCGGCTCTTGTCCCTTCATGACTTGCTGACTCTTCACTAGCAGCCTTGACTATTGTCTTCACGCCCTCTTCATCTTCGGCCCTCGTCCCTCGGATGCACACAAGCCTCCAGCTTGTCTCCATGTCATCCTTCACGTACCCCTCGAAGTCCGCGCCCCTCGGCTCATCATCCCTGCTATACCAAGGTCTCTCGGGTGCACACAAGCATCCAGCTTGTCTCCATGTCACCCTTCACCTGTACCAAAGCCGTCCAGCTCAGTCAATATGTGTAACCTGTACAACCTGCACACTCACATACACATATTAGTATACAAGGGAAAGCCTAACTTAAACCTTTTGCCCAAACATCAAAACACTTGGTCACTTCGGACCACAGATTATCTCAACACAAGCCACCAAGGTGTGCCGGCTACAAGATATCACAGAAGAGGAAGCAAAGGAAGATGAAGAAGAAGATAAAGAAGAAGAAAACAATCCTCTTCTTCACCAACCCTAACCGGCCACCACCTTCTTCTCTCCCGCCGGCGCTCCAAGCACCACCTTTCCCCTCCTTGCCGCCGGCTCTCCCCGCCTCTTCTTCTCAAGATCACACCGGCCAAGAGAAGAGAAAGGATCCTCTTCTTCCTTGCGCCCACAATCAAGAGAAGAGAAGGGAGAAGGAAGAAGAGAAGGTGGTCTCTTCTTCCACGCCGGCGACTGCCCTAGGTGAGAGATGGAGAGGGAGAGAATAGAAAAGCCTTAGGGTTGGATGTGTGTTGGATGTCTTGGTCTCATGACACCATGGGGTATATATAGGCTACAATTGGGTCGTCCATGAGGAGGAGTTGGGTCTTGGCCACCTAATGGATCAAGGCCCGATCCATTAATGAAGATCCATTCCACTAAAGGATCCTTATTGAACTACCTCACCAACCCCCATATTTAAATATCGGCTCCACCTATTATGAGTACAAGTATCTCCCTGTGTTTAAGATATCAAATGCTCGTTGATTAATTTAAATTACTGATAATTTAATTAATCAACATCTAACTTCTTGAGTAGTACCACTCAACCTTATCATCATGTCGGACCAAGTCCACCTGCAGGATTTAACATGATGAACATTATGAGCTCCTCAAGGGGGCATTATCAACCCGACTCACCAAGACACGGTTTCCTTCTATAATCAATGACACACCATGTAAATAATATTATTTTCTAACATACTGGGTCTATCGATTTAACTGAATAAATCTCGCCCATTGATAAATCAAAGAAATAAATACTAAGTACATGTGCCCGTTATTATATCGGGATTAAGAGCATGAACTCCATAATAACCGAGGCCTGATTCAGTTATAAAGTTAGTATAAATTGAATCACCTCTATGTCGGTCCTGCTCAATACACACAAAGTGCACTAGTGTAATTCTATGGCCAAGATAAATCAATACCAATTACACTACAATCATCCCGATGGTTTATCCAAATCCATCTCGGTTGTAAGCCTCTACTTATACTTTACAAGGGACTGATAACATGATCTTTTGTGCGACACCATACACCATGTTATCTACAATGTAATGTATTAGACAATATGCACATACTACTATAAACATGCAAACAGTGATCTTGTCATTCTCTTTCAAAATGTGGATGTCTTATACAAAAAATAAGACTTTTAGTATACATCCTAACAATCTCCCACTTATACTAAAAGACTTTTTTGTCCTCACAATGTCATACATCTGACTCTCATATCCTCCACATGTCTATCAAAAGCTCTCACTGGAAGGGCCTTAGTGAAAGGATCCGCCAGGTTGTCCTCCGGTTCAATTTTAGCAACAACTTCTCTTCGCTTTATGATCTCTCGTATCAGGTGGTACTTGCGTTCTATGTGTTTACTCGCCTTATGGGCTCGTGGTTCCTTTGAGTTTGCAATTGATCACGATAAATTGAGATAGCTCTGAGCAAATCAGGAATCACATCCAAGTCCATCATGAAGTTCCTGAGCCATACAGCTTCTTTGGCCGTCTCAGAGGTTGCCACATACTCATCTTAAATTACCTTAACTATCTAATGGTTTTGGATCAACCATAAGGAGGACACTCCGACCCTAATGGATTTCCTCTACTCTTGGATTAGGAGATGACCTATGTAATTTAAGATTGCATATCTCGGGACAACCTGAGTGGCACAGATTATTGATCATGCTAGAAGGGGCATCCTAAGTTACCTTGTCTATCTAATGACACTGGAGAGTAAATAGGGGGAACACTAACCCCGGTAATCTAGTTAGACTATCTATGATTCAAATCTATTGAAGTCAAGGCATTGACATCTTTTAGGGTCATGAGGACCGTCACATAGAATCTAATTATACGCTAGGACGTACTCCTCTCATAGCTTTCTCACCCTCACGAGCCTAGACTCTCTCTCTCTATTTTCTCTCCACTCTCGTAGGCAAGTCTTACTTTTGTTGTGTCCCCACGGGGATCCGAAATAGTTAGTGTATAGGAGTGTTATCGTAGGCAAGTCTTAGCGCAACTAACACTCGATTTACCTAGTTAACTCACCTTTGCAATCTTCTTAGTCATTGTCAATCCTCAATCTCTATGGATTCAATATTTATTCCTCGGCGACATTCCGTATACTTGCATAGTGAACATCAATCATCAAAACATAAATTTAATTATTTAATACTCTAACAAATTCAAATCAACTCAGACTAATTAATTTGAACCGAACAGCGATTACATGACCGACTAACACACTAGTGTGCCAATCACAAATCCACTGTAGACTACGTCTTTACAATCGACAATAATTGGGCAAACTTCTAGAATGGGCAAACTGACGTGCTCACACTCAAACAATCATCTCTCTTCATAAGCAGATAAATGAAAGCACAAGGACGAGTAGATTATCAAGAATTTGAGTTAAAGTATTCAATCTGTTTTTCAATGCCTTGGAATCTCTTGGGCACTTGACCACATGAGATATATATGAGATGTGCCAATGAGTGTTGTGTGCCCAAAAGTTTTTAAAGAGCTTGTAAATAATGATTCCAACAACTAGCTACACAGTGGCTCCAATTGACTAGAAAAGACCTACATTAGATTTGAGTATCGAATATAGCTATTGGAAGCCAATCGCTTTAATTTTAGGCAGCTATTAGTATCATAGAACCATTTGTAATGCCAAAAAATAACATCCAGTTGGTTCTCTATATATTGACTAGATTTAACTTCTAGTTGACTTAAAGCTTGGGAAGTTGTCCTTCACTTAGCTTACAACCATTCATGCGCTTAATATAAAGGTCTATCTGTTGGGTTCTCCCGGCACAAAACAATAAAAATGCAACGGAAACAAGAACCCACGAGCGATCCATGCGAAAGAAAACTCGTACAAAGCTATCTATCTAATAGATTTATCTATTGTTTATACCTTTGAAGCATGCCCTTCGGTTATCCCGCTCGTCCAAGATGCGCCGGATCTCTTGCACGTTCAAGCGCCCGTGCCTCTATTCGTATCCACACAGACACAATCTCTCAACTTCGGGAGAGCTACCTTAGTTGTGTTAGCAACTTGAGGTAGCTCGCAGAACACCAAGAACCTTACAATAAGGTTTCGGCCAAAAGGGAGGAGAGGAAGAAGAGAGGAAGGCAAGGGGAAGAGCTAAGGCAAGAAGAAGACTCCATCCAAAGTCACAAGACTCTCTTTTATAATCATCCCATGAATATGAAGAGGTTTGTGTCTCTTTTGCTTCCCAATAAAGAGCACATCTTTTCATGTGGCTCTTCATCTTTTCCCATGCAAGAAAAGAATCTTTTCATCCAATGAAAAGAGACTTTTCTCTTTCCTCCATGCAACTCCGACCGGGCCTCTCGGGCTTCCGACTCAGTCTCCCGACCAAGTCTCCCGAGTGGCGAGCTCCCGACCCAGTCTGCCGAGCTCCGACCCAGTCTGCCGAGTGCCTACCCGATCAGCCGAGCTCCGACTCGGCCCACCGAGCTCCGACTCGGTCTCTCTCGAGTTCCCAACTCGAGTCCCCCGAACTGACCTCCCGAGTTCCCAACTCGGGCTCAGGTCTCCCGAGTTCCCAACTCGGGCTCAGATCTGCCGATCAACTTTCCCGAAGCATTGTGTCCTTTGTGTGTGACCCAATAGGTTCTCATGACGTTAGCAATGCACCTAAACACTTTAGACACATAAACAATGAGCGGCATCTAGCAATGCATCATTGCTACCCAAGTAACAAGAAAAGTCGAGATCCGACTAAACCTCCGTGACTATCATAGTGTATGACCTTGTCCTTCTATCCTTGATATCTAGATTGACTAATGAGGCATAGACTGTGTCATCCTCAATCAATCTTGTGTTTCTTGATCCCCGAGTAGACTCACTCAAACAAATGAGCTCAATATCTCATATCGACTCATTTGAGCATGGTCATGCGTTTCAGTAGTCCTACTCGATCAAGGGGCCCACAGATATCACTCCCGTCATATGGGAGGGATAGATCCTATCTACATCACTCACATCCCTCCGCATATTCATTACATACCCAGTGATCGCCTTTATAGTCCACCCTGTTACGGGTGACATTTGACGATACCAAAGTACATAACTCCTTATGTAGGGAACCGTAGTGACTTCAGGTCTAAGGACTATTCATATCAATAGTCACATGAGAAAGTCTATGACACTCATATGACAATCTATGAAACTTTCTCATAGCAGGTCATTCAGTACACATTCTCCAATGTATACTCATGTGTCAACTTGATATCACATATCCATGACTTGTGAGCTCAAGTCATCAGTTGACCTACATGCTAGTCTCCATGCATCAATATTGTCCCTGAATAATTGATGCTTGACTAGGAATAATTTAGTATAGTGTTCTCTACATTATCTCACTATCGATTCAACCAATCGATATAATGTAGATAAGAACCTACTACACAAGGGCATTATTATATTTAGTCATTCGGCACAGAATACAAAGTAAGTATAATAACCAAACATGTCTTTATTAATAATAGAATATGATACAAAATGTCCCTAGTCAATCATCACATAATTGGCTCTAGGTCTCCTACTAACACTATCACCATACCAGTCAACAAAACATAACTTGGAACCATCAAGCCCCTACCTAAATATGTAAACACATATTATTACAGTCGTGTCGCTTAAATATAAAATTTTCCAGTCTATTTTTTATTTTCATTTTCTGTAGAAAATGCGATTTTCTGGAAAACATGTTTGGTTTGCATTTTCCAGCTTTATTTTCCAGAAAAAAATATAGCGTTTTCTAGAAAACTGGAGAATGAAAAAAGTTATTTTTCAAAAAATTAGAAAATATGATTTTCTGAAAAATAAAAATGAAAAATGACATAACCAAACGCCCCCTAAAGCTTTCATTCATTTCTATAATTTCTCATGACTTTCATGTCTTCTAGTCTTCAACTACCTTGATCCAGGGCATCGATACTTCAAGCATTCCACTTGATCTATCCTTTATGCTCTTGAGTCCACTGAGCTCCTCCCAACCTCCCTGATCCCTCGGCTTGCAACAACCACTCGACCCAAGCCTTCAACTCTGAGTCCATGAGTTTCTCCCAATCTCTATAATTGCACCTTTGTTCCGTGTTTTATACTGATCCCGGGCCAGCTTGCGTGTAGCCTGGCCCGGCGGCCTGACGCTCAGTCAGGAAGAGTGACTGTTGATCTGGACAATCCCGTCGGATAAGAGGCGTGAGGACTTAGGCCTCCCGGGTTTCTGTGTTAGGGCCCATACAGGCCTATAATGGCGTTCTACTGAGTCAGGTAAGCTTGGACTGGAGAAGTGACTCCCTCAGTGCCCCAGTCGGCACCCTCATAGGCCCGTAGCCGACCTCCTTACTCAGTGCCCCAGTCGGCACCCTCATAGGCCCTCAGCCGGCCTCCTTACTCAGTGCCCCAGTCGGCACCCTCATAGGCCCTCAGCCGGCCTCCTTACTCAGTACCCCAGTCGGCACAACCACTCCCTGACACCAGACTACTAGACAAGGTACAAGGTCGGTGCAGGACCTGCGCCGTTCCGGTTCCCAGCGGCGGATATCTCGCCTGAGTACTAATTCGCCTGCCACACTTTGTCCCCCATACCTAGACCACATGCTTTGGTGTCAGGTCGAGCGGCGTCCAACGGTGCCATCCTTAAGCTGACAATGCCCCTTTCCTTAATGGAGCATGCGCTACTTTACCCTGCCACCCCCGGGCATGCATAACCTTACCCTCTCCACAGAACGACAAGGGGCGTACGGGGCAAAACCTGTCAGCTTCCCCAGTCATATAAATACCCCTCACTCCGTATTTCCCAGGTACATGCGATAGTGCAATTTTCATACTGTTCTATTGCTTTCCATCGCCACCGTCACGTACTGACTTCATCGTCGGAGTGCCTGGCCGAGACATTTCCCGGCGGGTTCTAACAGTCTCTGTCTTGCAAGAGGAGGAGGAGCGATCCAGCTCGTCACGCCACTTCAGCGACCTCGTTCCCTTTTGAGATTCGTCCGGTTGTCGAGGCGTCTGACTCACTTCGCGACAGGATCAAATTTGGCCCTAAAAGGATGGACACCAGCAGCCTGATCGGGAGTGAAGATGGACGAACCTTATGATATCAACATGGATATCTCTCGAGGGGAGTACGAGGTACTCATGGCTACGCGGGCTCAGCAGAGGGCCTCTCAAAAGCCCTCCCATGCTACCAACCAAAGGCCTCAGGGCCCAGAACCAGCGGCGCGTCGCACCTCGGGAGGGCAAGGCAGACCTGCCGTGCCCGAGGATGGTCTCGCCCTTCCCCCGGTGGTGGCCCCCCAGGAGCAATGCGGCGATTTTCACTCAGTATCAGTCGCAGCATCAGTCTCTAACCCGGTGCGCGGGAGGCGACTGGACAAAGGAAAAGCTTCGGTGGACCCTGCACCGGTTATGTTGGTGCGCAGCCCTTTCGCTCCGTGGATCGTGGAGGATCCCGTGCCTCATCACATGCGTTTCTTCACCATCCCCGAGTACGTGGGGACTACGGATCCGGAGGAGCACTTGATGAAGTTCGAGAGTGCCGCCATGCTCCAGCAGTACCCGGAAGGCGTTAAGTGCNAGGGGTTTAGCCAAGTAGAAGGTCTTGATTATGATGAAACCTATGCCCTGTAGCTAGACTTGAATCCATTAGAATGCTCTTAAGTTATGCAGCCCATAAGGGGTTTAAGCTTTTTCAAATGGATGTTAAGTCAGCCTTCCTAAATGGCCTAATTAAAGAAGAGGTTTATGTAGGTCAACCCCCTGGTTATGAAAGCTTAGAACACCCTGACTATGTCTTTAGACTTAAGAAAGCCCTATATGGACTTAAGCAAGCACCTAGGGCCTGGTATGAAAGACTGTCTAACTACTTAGTTTCAAAAGGTTTTAACCAAGGCAAAATTGACCCAACACTATTTATCAAAACCCTAAAAAATGATATTTTTGTAGCCCAAGTATATGTAGATGATATAGTATTTGGCTCAACTAACTCAGACTTTTTACAAGATTTCACAACTATAATGGAAACTGAATTTGAAATGAGTTTAGTAGGTCAATTAACTTTCTTTTTAGGGCTACAAATAAAACAGACCAGTGATGGTACTTTTGTTTATCAACAAAAATACACTAAAGAATTACTTAGAAAATTTGGAATGGATAATGCTAAAGAAATTAAGACACCTATGGCTACCAATCAAACTATAGACAGTGACCCAAAAGGCAAACCTGTTGACCTTAAGTACTATAGAAGTGCTATAGGAAGCCTACTTTACTTAACTGCAAGTAGACCTGATATTCTTTTTGCAGTTAGTATGTGTGCTAGGTATCAAACATGTGCTAAGGAGTCACACCTAACCTTAGTTAAAAGAATATTTAGGTACCTTAAAGGAACAGAAAGATTAGGAATTTGGTACCCTAGAACAACCCAGTTTGAGCTTATTGGATATTCTGACTCAGACTATGCTGGCTGTAAATTAGACAGAAAAAGTACCAGTGGTGGATGCCAGCTTCTAGGACCCTCACTAGTTAGTTGGTTCAGTAGAAAACAACATTGTGTTGCCCTATCCACCACTGAAGCTGAGTACATAGCTATGGGTGAGTGTGTAGCCCAACTACTCTGGATGATGCATACCCTAAAGGACCTTCACTTAGATTTTAAACAAGTCAAAATTTTTATAGACAACCTAAGTTCAATCAATTTAACCAAAAACCCAATCCACCACTCTAGGACCAAACATATAGAAATCAAACACCATTTTGTCAGAGATCATGTAAATAAAGGAGAAATTGAACTTAACCATGTTGAATCTAAGTCTAACCTAGCTGATATATTTACCAAACCACTTCCTGAATCTGAATTTAGCAACTTAAGAAGGTTAATAGGAATGTGTGTTATAGACTAGGACTGACCTGATAAGCTTAAGTTGACTTTTGGTTTAACTAATTAAGCATGTGAGTTTAAAAACATGGATCTTTCAAACCTGTTTTTCAAAAGTTTATTGCCTTTTCAAAATTTAACTTAAACACGGACTTTTCAAACTTGTTTTTCAAGAACTTTATTGTCTTTCAAAATTTGATTTTCAAAACTGGCAGACTTAGCCTAAGCTTGACCCCTAGAATTGCATGAACCTATAGATTTAGGTAGCCGCATCTCACAAAACACATTAAGATTAACTTGTTTGTGTTTGCAAAAATATAGAACGGTTGTGAGATGCATAGGACTCTGCCTGGACTTCCGAATGCTTAAGTCAGTGCATCACAGTAAGTCTGGGCGTAAAATTCCAACATTACAGTGATCAAGTCAAGTAGTCTTGCACTAAAATCTGAGCTAGACATTATTACCTGACTTGACTAACCCTGTGAACACTACTATCATCTAGATAGTTAGTCAGTAACTAGAGTTAGACACATGAAAAGAGACCACAATCATTACTTGGTCCAGGGGGAGCTGAGGTCAAAATACTGTTTCAATATATCATTTTTGACAAAACACCTTTGAAAATTTTGATAAAAGTTGATAAAGATTGAGAGGGAATTCCAACTAAAACATTTTTTCTTAAGATTGATATTTTGAAAGAAAATTTTTTATGAGCTAAGTAAATAGATTTAAGACTTGTTTATTTCTAACACTTAGCCTATATTTCTACTCCCTTACACTTGTTATGCCTAATTTTTGATGAATGACAAAGGGGGATAGTAGGGTAAAGGGTTAGAAAATTGCAAACAGCATGCTTATTTTACAGTTAATTACAGTTAATTAATTCTGCTTTCTTGTATGCTGTAACTTTCATACCTATGCTTATGTTATAGTATTTGCATGTTTATGCAAGTTCATATCTGCTGTTTTTTTCTAACTTTAACCTGAGTTGTCAATACATCAAAAAGGGGGAGATTGTTGGTGCAGTTTGCACTAACGGTCAAACTCGGGTTTTGATGTATGACAAAGTGGTTAAAGTTAGGGTTGTTAGTGTTTAACCCCTTTACTAAGTGTGCAGGGTTGAAAGACTTAGGACAAGACACCAGGCTGAAGTCCAGGATGGTTGAGTCCTGGCGTGAAGTCCAGTTGGGTCCGCGGGACCTGACAACTGGCTGAAGACCAAGTTGGTTGAGACTTGGCAGGAAGGCCAAGGTGGTTGAGCCTTGGCAGGAAGTCCTGGTGGGTTAAGAAGTCAAGTAGAGCTGCACAAGGTAAGTGAGGTAAGTCACTGGAGGAGCGAACCAGTGAGGACGCGTTCCCCTTGAGGGAACATTAGGCGTCGGTTCGACCTAGGGCTCCATTTTGGAGACCCAAAGTCAGAACCAAGACAGCCAAGGCTGTGTAAATTAACTTATTAATTGCTGTTTTGGACTAACCCTGGATGTAAGACCGAAGGACTGTGTTTCTGCAGCTCAGAGAGCCTCAAAGAAGTGAGGCAGTAGCTGAGCTGGGCGCCCCGGATGTTTCGGGCGCCCCCCAGAGTCAACCAAGTCAGCAGACCAAGAAAAAGCCTCGACAGCCGCGCGCTCCGGGCGCCCCGCGTGTCGCGGGCGCCCCCTGTGCCACCTCACTGCTAGCTGCCGAAGCTCGCCCTCGCGAAGCCAAGAAGATGAAGCCTTGACCGGTCAAACCGGGCGCCCCAGTCAAAGCTGATCCCGAAGATAAAGAGATCAAATTCTTGACCGAGAGGGCTGCGGATCGGCAGCCACGCAGGGGGGCGCCCCGGACGTTCCGGGCGCCCCCAGGGCTATAAATAGAGCCCTCGACCAAGGCTGGAAAAACAACACTTCTTCCAAAGTCTCCAAGTTCTTCTACGCTCGCGCCTTGCTCCGGAAACGCTTCACTTCGAGCCGACGACGTCCAGCTGCCCCGAAAGAGTCAACCTACTCCGGACGTCGGTAAAAAGATAATTTTTTAATATATAGATTGTTGCATTTAATTACTTGAAAGTGTGGGGTTGCCACACTTTCAATTCCTTTGTACTCGCCTACTCTATCGGTGTTTACCGGTAGAGAATACTAGTGGATTGCCCAACGGAAAGGTCCGAGGGACCTGGGCCTTCGAGTAGGAGTCGACGAAGGCTCCGAACGAAGTAAAACTCGTTTGTGTTAGTGTGTTTGTTTTTCGTTTCTTTCGTTTCCGCTGTGCACGCCTTTTAAAGCGCTTTGATTTTTGAAAAACGCACGTGATTCACCCCCCCCCCCTCTCACGTGCATCGATCCTACAATACTTTCTCCAACCTCATCCCTAACTTTTTAGCTGGGGGTTTCAGAAATCCAGATATGGGAGGTCCATCAGTGGGTTTTGAGCAAAACCCACTGATGGAACTAAACTAGACCTATAGCTTTGGAAAAAATAAAAATTTGAGGTTATGGACAACTAAAATACTTTCTCCAACCTCATCCCTAACTTTTTAGCTGGGGGTTTCAGAAATCCAGATATGGGAGGTCCATCAGTGGGTTTTGAGCAAAACTCACTGATGGAACTAAACTAGACCTATAGCTTTCAAAACCGACTGATAGACCTCCCATATCTGGATTTCTGAAAACTCCATATGAATAGAGAGGGTAGAGGTAGGAGATGATGTTTTAGGTGTCCAAACATCTATATATTAGATATCACCAATCAAATAGGAGTAGTTTAGAAATATCAGTGAGTTTTGACCAAAACACACTGATGGACCTCCCATATCTGGATTTCTGAAAATTCCATATGAATAGAGAGGTCAGAGGTAGGAGATGATGTTTTAGGTGTCCAAACATCTATATATTAGATATCACCAATGCAATAGGTGTCCAACCATTTCAGGCCCAATGACCCTAAAAGGCCTAATGTGTGATTTCTTCTCGGTTCTTCATTATTACATTTTAACACCTCGGAGAAGTCCAAATAAATAATGGATTGCAAATTTGAACTCCTTGTAACCTCAGAAATCCACAGGAACTGAAATTTTTACAATCGGAGCTCTGTAGGTCAATCAGTGGATTTTGACACATTAGGCCTTTTAGGGTCATTGGGCCTGAAATGGAACCATTTCAGGCCCACGTTGGGCTTGAAATGATTCCATTTCAGGCCCACGTTGGGCCTGAAATGATTCTATTTTAGGCCCAACGTGTCCATTTCGGGCCCAATATTAAAGGTCTTTTTTCGATTCTTTATTATTAAATTTTAACACCTCGGAGAAGTCCAAATAAACAATGGATAGCAAATTTGAACTCCTTGTAACCTCAGAAATCCACAGGAACTGAAATTTTTACAATTGGAGCTCTCTAGGTCAATCAGTGACCTTTTAGGGTCATTGGGGCTGAAATGGAAACATATCAACCCCACGTTGGGCCTGAAATGATTCCATTTCAGGCCCGCATTGGGCCTGAAATGGAATCATTTCAGGCCCAACGTGGGGCTGAAATGTTTCCATTTCAGCCCCAATGACTCTAAAAGGTCACTGATTGACCTAGAGAACTCCGATTGTAAAAATTTCAGTTCCTGTGGATTTCTGAGGTTACAAGGAGTTCAAATTTGCTATCCATTGTTTATTTAGACTTCTCCGAGGTGTTAAAATGTAATAACAAAGAGGTTGGAGAAAGTATTTTAGGTGTCCATAACCTCAAATTTTTATTTTTTTCAAAGCTATAGGTCTAATTTAATTCCATCAGTGGATTTTGCTCAAAACCCACTGATGGACCTCCCATATCTGGATTTCTGAAACCCCCAGCTAAAAAGATAGGGATGAGGTTGGAGAAAGTATTTTAAGTGTCCATAACCTCAATTTTTTATTTTTTTCAAAGCTATAGGTCTAGTTTAGTTCCATCAGTGGGTTTTGCTCAAAACCCACTGATGGACCTCCCATATCTGGATTTCTGAAACCCCCAACTAAAAAGTTATTGTTGAGGTTGGAGAAAGTATTTTAGGTGCCCATAACCTCAAATTTTTATTTTTTCTAAAGTTATAGGTCTAGTTTAGTTCCATCAGTGGGTTTTGCTCAAAACCCACTGATGGACCTCCCATATCTGGATTTCTGAAACCCCCAGCTAAAAAGTTAGGGATGAGGTTGGAGAAAGTATTTTAGGTGTCCATAACCTAAAATTTTTATTTTTTCCAAAGCTATAGGTCTAGTTTAGTTCCATCAGTGGGTTTTGCTCAAAACCCACTGATGGACCTCCCATATCTGGATTTCTGAAACCCCCAACTAAAAAGTTAGGGATGAGGTTGGAGAAAGTATTTTAGGTGTCCATAATCTCAAATTTTTATTTTTTTCAAAGCTATAGGTTTAGTTTAGTTCCATCAGTGAGTTTTGCTCAAAACCCACTGATGGACCTCCCATATCTGGATTTCTGAAAACTCCATATGAATAGAGTGGTTAGAGGTAGGAGATGATATTTTAGGTGTCCAACCATCTATATATTAGATATCACCAATCAAATAGCAGTAGTTTAGAAATATCAGTGTGTTTTGATCAAAACCCACTGATGGACCTCCCATATCTGGATTTCTGAAAATTCTATATGAATAGAGAGGTCAGAGGTAGGAGATGATGTTTTAGGTGTCCAAACATCTATATATTAGATATCACCAATGCAATAGGTGTCCAAGCATTTCAGGCCCAATGACCCTAAAAGGCCTAATGTGTGATTTCCTCGCGGTTTTTCATTATTACATTTTAACACCTCGGAGAAGTCCAAATAAACAATGGATAGCAAATTTGAACTCCTTGTAACCTCAGAAATCCACAGAAACTGAAATTTTTACAATCGGAGCTCTCTATGTCAATCAGTGACCTTTTAGGGTCATTGGGGCTGAAATGGAAACATTTCAGCCCCACGTTGGGCCTGAAATGATTCCATTTCAGGCCCAATGCGGGCCTGAAATGGAATCATTTCAGGCCCAACGTGGGGTTGAAATGTTTCCATTTCAGCCCCAATGACCCTAAAATGTCACTGATTGACCTAGAGAACTCCGATTGTAAAAATTTCAGTTCCTGTGGATTTTTGAGGTTACAAGGAGTTCAAATTTGCTATCCATTGTTTATTTGGACTTCTCCGAGGTGTTAAAATGTAATAACAAAGAGGTTGGAGAAAGTATTTTAGGTGTCCATAACCTCAAATTTTTATTTTTTTCAAAGCTATAGGTCTAATTTAGTTCCATCAGTGGGTTTTGCTCAAAACCCACTGATGGACCTCCCATATCTGGATTTCTGAAACCCCCAGCTAAAAAGTTAGGGATGAGGTTGGAGAAAGTATTTTAGGTGTCCATAACCTCAAATTTTTATTTTTTTCAAAGCTATAGGTCTAGTTTAGTTCCATCAGTGGGTTTTGCTCAAAACTCACTGATGGACCTCCCATATCTGGATTTCTGAAACCCCCAGCTAAAAAGTTATTGTTGAGGTTGGAGAAAGTATTTTAGGTGTCCATAACCTCAAATTTTTATTTTTTCTAAAGTTATAGGTCTAGTTTAGTTCCATCAGTGGGTTTTGCTCAAAACCCACTGATGGACCTCCCATATCTGGATTTCTGAAACCCCCAGCTAAAAAGTTAGGGATGAGGTTGGAGAAAGTATTTTAGGTGTCCATAACCTAAAATTTTTATTTCTTCCAAAGCTATAGGTCTAGTTTAGTTCCATCAGTGGGTTTTGCTCAAAACCCACTGATGGACCTCCCATATTTGGATTTCTGAAACCCCCAGCTAAAAAGTTAGGGATGAGGTTGGAGAAAGTATTTTAGGTGTCCATAACCTCAAATTTTTATTTTTTTCAAAGCTATAGGTTTAGTTTAGTTCCATCAGTGGGTTTTGCTCAAAACCCACTGATGGACCTCCCATATCTGGATTTCTGAAAACTCCATATGAATAGAGAGGTTAGAGGTAGGAGATGATGTTTTAGGTGTCCAACCATCTATATATTAGATATCACCAATCAAATAGGAGTAGTTTAGAAATATCAGTGAGTTTTGACCAAAACCCACTGATGGACCTCCCATATCTGGATTTCTGAAAATTCTATATGAATAGAGAGGTCAGAGGTAGGAGATGATGTTTTAGGTGTCCAAACATTTATATATTAGATATCACCAATGCAATAGGTGTCCAAGCATTTCAGGCCCAATGACCCTAAAAGGCCTCATGTGTGATTTCTTCGCGGTTCTTCATTATTACATTTTAACACCTCGGAGAAGTCCAAATAAACAATGGATAGCAAATTTGAACTCCTTGTAACCTCAGAAATCCACAGAAACTGAAATTTTTACAATCGGAGCTCTCTAGGTCAATCAGTGACCTTTTAGGGTCATTGGGGCTGAAATGGAAACATTTCAGCCCCACGTTGGGCCTGAAATGATTCCATTTCAGGCCCGCATTGGGCCTGAAATGGAATCATTTCAGGCCCAACGTGGGGCTGAAATGTTTCCATTTCAGCCCCAATGACCCTAAAATGTCACTGATTGACCTAGAGAACTCCGATTGTAAAAATTTCAGTTCCTGTGGATTTCTGAGGTTACAAGGAGTTCAAATTTGCTATCCATTGTTTATTTGGACTTCTCCGAGGTGTTAAAATTTAATAACAAAGAGGTTGGAGAAAGTATTTTAGGTGTCCATAACCTCAAATTTTTATTTTTTTCAAAGCTATAGGTCTAATTTAGTTCCATCAGTGGGTTTTGCTCAAAACCCACTGATGGACCTCCCATATCTGGATTTTTGAAACCCTCAGCTAAAAAGTTAGGGATGAGGTTGGAGAAAGTATTTTAGGTGTCCATAACCTCAAATTTTTATTTTTTTCAAAGCTATAGGTCTAGTTTAGTTCCATCAGTGGGTTTTGCTCAAAACCCACTGATGGATCTCTCATATCTGGATTTCTGAAACCCCCAGCTAAAAAGTTATTGTTGAGGTTGGAGAAAGTATTTTAGGTGTCCATAACCTCAAATTTTTATTTTTTCTAAAGTTATAGGTCTAGTTTAGTTCTATCAGTGGGTTTTGCTCAAAACCCACTGATGGACCTCCCATATCTGGATTTCTGAAACCCCCAGCTAAAAAGTTAGGGATGAGGTTGGAGAAAGTATTTTAGGTGTCCATAACCTAAAATTTTTATTTTTTCCAAAGCTATAGGTCTAGTTTAGTTCCATCAGTGGGTTTTGCTCAAAACCCACTGATGGACCTCCCATATCTGGATTTCTGAAACCCCCAGCTAAAAAGTTAGGGATGAGGTTGGAGAAAGTATTTTAGGTGTCCATAACCTCAAATTTTTATTTTTTTCAAAGCTATAGGTTTAGTTTAGTTCCATCAATGGGTTTTGCTCAAAACCCACTGATGGACCTCCCATATCTGGATTTCTGAAAACTCCATATGAATAGAGAGGTTAGAGGTAAGGGATGATGTTTTAGGTGTCCAACCATCTATATATTAGATATCACCAATCAAATAGCAGTAGTTTAGAAATATCAGTGAGTTTTGACCAAAACCCACTGATGGACCTCCCATATCTGGATTTCTGAAAATTCTATATGAATAGAGAGGTCAGAGGTAGTAGATGATGTTTTAGGTGTCCAAACATCTATATATTAGATATCACCAATGCAATAGGTGTCCAAGCATTTCAGGCCCAATGACCCTAAAAGGCCTAATGTGTGATTTCTTCGCGGTTCTTCATTATTACATTTTAACACCTCGGAGAAGTCCAAATAAACAATGGATAGCAAATTTGAACTCCTTGTAACCTCAGAAATCCACAGAAACTGAAATTTTTACAA
This sequence comes from Boesenbergia rotunda, assembly GCA_024364735.1. Lineage (NCBI taxonomy): Eukaryota > Viridiplantae > Streptophyta > Magnoliopsida > Zingiberales > Zingiberaceae > Boesenbergia > Boesenbergia rotunda. Next base: position 179,790 of record JAGFNQ010001024.1, read on the forward strand.
TCGGAGTTCTCTAGGTCAATCAGTGACCTTTTAGGGTCATTAACAAAGAATCGAAAAAAGACTCTTAATATTGGGCACGTTGGGGCTGAAATTGAAACATTTCAGCCCCACGTTGGGCCTGAAATGATTCCATTTCAGGCCCACTTCAGGCCCAACGTGGGCCTGAAATGGAATCATTTCAGGCCCAACGTGGGGCTGAAATGTTTCCATTTCAGCCCCAATGACCCTAAAAGGCCACTGATTGTCCTAGAGAGCTCCGATTGTAAAAAATTTCAGTTCCTGTGGATTTTTGAGGTTACAAGGAGTTCAAATTTGCTATCCATTGTTTATTTAGACTTCTCCGAGATGTTAAAATGTAATAACAAAGAATCGAGAAAAGTCCCTTAATATTTGGCACGTTGGGCCTGAAATGGAAACATTTCAGCCCCACGTTGGGCCTGAAATGGAACCATTTCAGGCCCAACGTGGGCGGCTGAAATGTTCTTTTAGTTTTAATTTAATAAAAATATTTTAATTAATTTCAATATTTTTTTTGTTTTGAGAAAGGTTCCATAATATTATTATCAAAATATAAAGGAACATCTTTTTATGGTCCGTCTCGAAATTCGTTACTGACAATGAGAAAGAGAAAGGGAAAGAGAATTGCGTGCAGTACTTGTCGGTAGGGGTATAAGAGGAAGTTTACTAAAATTTGTGCGCCCTTTGGTAACATTGAAACCATGGTACGTCTTTTGGTAAATACCGATACTTAGGTACGCCCTTTGGTAAATTGCCCTAAGAAGAAAGACTGAATCCTAGAAGGAAAAGTATATTAGCTTCAATTTACTATAATTGAACTCCTAAATTCTAAAATCTTAAACAATAAATACATATAATATATTCCGTGAACATTAACAAAAATTATTTTAAATATTATAACCAAAAGGGAAGACTGAACCCTAGAGAGAAAATCTTATTAGCTTAAGCTCACTATAACTCAACCCTTAAATATTAAAATTCTAAACTTTAAATACATATAATATATCTCTAAAAAACCAAAAAAACAAAAAACAAAACTATGCGCTGGATTTAAATCCAAACGGTGAATTCGGGGTGCTTGGATTGCATCCAAACATCCCGGATTCGCAAAATTATTTAAATTATGTTAAAATCATTTAAATTATTTAAATTATGTTAAAATCATTTAAAACATATAATTGTAGAAGATATTACGTAATTGCAATATCTATGAACAATAAATTCAACCTAAATATGTATAGCAATTATTGTTAACTGTTATAATAATATTGGATCGAGAAATATTTTTGAAATCGCTCACGGTGTCTATTTGAATTTTTTTAATACCCATTTGATATTTTTCTTAATTTGGGATTAGGTGGATTTTGATGTTTACCTTAAAAATAATAGAAAAACTGTCGGCGATCCCTGCTAAATTGCCGCCAGCAGCTGCAAAGCCACAGTTTTATGACCAGGAGGCGACGACTGATTGTTAGGGTCGGCTAGTCATGGCACGGCCGTGATTTCATAGCTAGCGGTCGCAATCCATTTTGCCGCGGCCGACAATCGATGATTGCGGCCGTTAGTTAGTCCCCACTGCCCGCAGCAATTCCACGTCGGTATTGCCTCAATCATGGCTGGGCTGGGTTGGGACCAAGCTACGAAATCGCCATCTGGTCTATCAAGTTGACAACTTGGCACGGATATATTTTTTTTATTTTACAATTTTTAAGATGATGATATTTTTAAAAAGGAAGTGCATCTCGTGGTGGCAAAAAGATGAATTGTTCATTCTCAGTGGTCTCGTTAACTCGTCCTAAAATTAACACGGAAAAGTTAAATATAAAAATTATTAATTCGGATGTTATAATTAGAACTTGAAAAGGAGGGCAAGAAGTGCATCTCGTGCCAAATACAAGTGACGCTAAATGTTTTCAAAAAAAGAAGTCCATCTCAGTAGCGCAGCGCGTCACACGAGGATCTACATTGTAAAATATAAGATTTCAAATATATATATATGAAAATGTTCTCTTGTAGACGTGATATGCGGATTCTCCGTGCGGACCACACTACCAGACCGATCAGGTTCTTACGTGATCAGTCTGGTGACCGATCAGGTAAGGGTCTGATCGGTCTAACCCCATGGTCACGTATGCGGTCCGTAAAAGAGCATTACTTTAAATATATATATATATATAAAAGATACGGATCATGATGTGCGAACATCCCATCCGGACATCATTGCTAGACCGATCAGGCCCTTGCTTGATCAGTCTGGCCCTGTGGTCGCGGACGCTATCCGTACCGTGCGATTCATATCTTATCAGAACACTATATATATATATATATATATATATATATATATATATATATATATAATATATTATATATATATTATATATATATATATATATATATATATAGTCCCTTCTATGATTATCCACGGAACCGATCGAGACGTCTGGATTTTAAATTTGCATGGATATCTTTTTATTTTATAATTTTTAAGAGAGAGAGACATAAGAAGTGCATCTCGTGTTAAATACAAGTGCCGCTAAATATTTTTCGACTTTTTATCAACGGAATAGGCGCACGTGAAAATTAATAATTATGAAAAAATTGTACGGAGATTTTTTTTTATCAAAATACGTATTAAATTTAGTGATATTTCTCTTATATCTCTCCCGTCTAGAATTCCCTTTCTCTTTCTCAATTAGAATTCTGATACATCTGAACCCGTTTTTTCATACTTTTAAATTTAAAATAATATATTATGAGAATCGACTAAAAAATATAACCTAAATAAAGAAAAAAATATTTCAGTTTACAGAAACATCCCTTCCCGCATGATTTCATAAATATAAAAAAAATATTTTTTTATATTTTATTAATATTAAATAATATATTAATATATTAAAAAACCTATCACAGCAAATGATTTCATGTTCAAGTCCATGATGCGCCTGAAGTCAAATGACTTCAGGCCCAACGTGCACTCAAAATTTTTTTCATTTTAAAAATATATTTTATAATATTTAATCATGATTTATTAAATTAATTATTTATAGGGTAATCTTTTATATAATTCTATAAGTTGTGATAAAATCTCTTATTTTATTGAAATATTCAGTTATGATCAAAACATGCTTACATTTGTTTAAACTTGAAATCAGAAGGTTCCATTTAGATACTACGTAAATACACAATGCATAGCAAAATTAGGTTCCTTGCAGACCATCAACTCATATTTTCAGAATTTGTTGCAATAGGACTTTTGTAGGTCCATCAGTGGGTATAACACAAGTGACACGACACAAGAAGATCATTTTTAGTGGTTAGGACTAAGTTTTGACATCATAATTACCTTCTCCTAGCTCAACTCAACCTAGTGATATCAATATTAAGAAATTCAAATATCGTAGATACATCAGTGGGTTTTGGTGAAAATCACTAATGGACCTAGAAAAGTCTGATTGCAATAATTTCATATATTATGAGTTTATGGTGTTGCAAAGACTCGAATTGTGCTATCCAATGTGTATTTAGGAGAATTTGAGATATTCTTGGAATGTGGCACCTCAGCATTGTGCAAAATATAGAATATCTCTCGGTGCATTTTCTGTGTGTGATTCTACCCAAGAAGTTGAATAATTATAGCACTCCCTGGATATTTTAAGGAAGGGGGAAAAAGTTGAAAAGAAATGAGTTTGGTGTGCTCCTAAACTTCATCCTCAGGAAAAATCAATTGGATTTCATTTCAGGTCCAAAGAAGACCTGAAATAAATTTATTTCAAGCCCAAAAAGGGCTTGAAATTTTCATTTCAGCCCCTCTTTAAGCCTGAAATATTTTTATTTCTAGCCCAAAGAATGCCTAAAAATTTTTATTTCAATCTGGCATTTAGGGCTACAGCAAACAAGTAAATTCAATAACACTATATTCCACTTTGCCAATCATACATATTACATATAAAAATCACTTAATCAGGATGCCAAACAAGCTATAAACTGGATAAACCTAATGAAAGAAAAATAAAATTAACATATCGAATCCAGAGTAAGTAACTAGGACGGTTTGCTAATAGTACAAATAAATACAAATGCCCATAGGCCTGAAGCAGAGGGAAGACAGACATGACAACTTTCGGCCAGCAATTAAGAGTGAGAATAAGCACATACCGCCTTCTCATTTGAAGTACTGCAAACAACAACTTTTACTCCCTTTGCTAGAGCCTCATCGATCAACCTACACAGAAAAGGTAATTAATATTAGAAAAAATAATGAATAAAGTATTTTTCAAAAGTGCAACCCAAAGATATTTCAAGTCTGAAATGAAAAATTTCAAACCATCTTTGGGCCTGAAATAAAAATATTTCAGGCCCAAAAAGAGTCTGAAATAAAAAATTTCAACTCCAAAGAGGGTCTGAAATAAATTTATTTTGGGCCTTCTTTGGACCTTCATTTCAGACCTTCTTTATTTATAAGAAATTATAAAGAAAGAAAGAAATAAATAATATTAATAAATACATACAATTTATAAAGTAAAAATATAATAAGGAATATAATTCAAATATAAATAAAATTTATAAATATAAAAAATAATTAAAATAGATAGATAATAAAATATATTTATGAGCAAAATTAAAGAGATAAGGATAATTTACTAAAACAAGCTATGATTCTGCATTGTTGCTACATCGTTATATGTCAACTGATATGGTATGAGAATGTAATTGATATTCATTAGGACTAAGTTTAGATACCACAAATATCATCTCCTAGCTCAACTCTAACTAATGATATCGAGTATTGAGAAATCCAAATCTCCTAGGCCCATCAGTGGGTTTCCACCGAAACCCACTGATGGACCTACAAAAGTCCTATTGCAACAAATTCTGAAAATATGAGTTGATGGTCTGCAAGGGATCCAATTTTACTATGCATTGTGTATTTAGGTAGTATCCAGATGGAACCTTCTTATTTCAAGTTTAAACAAATGTAAGTATGTTTTGATCATACCTGATTATTTCAATAAAATAAGAGGATTTTATTACAACTTGTAGAATTATATAAAAGATTATCTTATAAATAATTAATTTAATAAATTATGATTAAATATTATAAAAAATATTTTTAAAATGAAAAAAATTTTGAGTGCACGTTGGGCCTAAGTCATCTGATTTCAGACCCAACGTGGGCCTGAAGTCAAATGACTTCAGGCCCAGCGTGGACCTAAATCTGAAATCATGTATTGTGATAGGTTTTTTAATATATTAATATATTATTTAATATATTAATTTATATTAATCAAATATAAATAAACATCTCTTTATATTTCTGAAATCATGTTGGAGGAGATGTTTCTTTCAACTGAAATATTTTTTCTTTATTTACCTTACGTTTTTTAACCGATTCCCACAATATATTCTTTTAAATTAAAAAGTCTGAAAAAGTGGGTTCAGATATCTCGGAATTTTAACTGAGAAAGAGAAAGAAAATTCTTGGCAGGAGGGGGTATAAGAGGAAGATCACTAAATTTGATGTGACTTTGGTAAAAAGAAAACCTCAGTACGCATTTTGGTAATTCCTAATTCTCACGTGTATCGTTTGGTAAAAAGCCGAATATTTTTAAAAGTAATCACATCTATGACAGTTTACGATACCTATTGAGACGTTTGGATTAAAATCTAGCACCCGGACACATCCCAATCGAGGCTCAAGATGTCTAGATTCAATTTAAGCACCCCATATATATTTATGTATAATTTTTGAAAATTAATATTTCCTCAAATATAAATCTTAAATATATTACTATACCCCATGAACACCTAAATTTTTTTTATTTTTAATTTTTTTTCAACTCAAATTATAACATAATTGGGAAGCTTGAACCTTAGATGTAACAATCCAAGCACCAAACATATATATATAAATATAAATGCTAAAGTAACAAGCATTTAAACCAAATGATAGACCACATGTCTTCTTATTTCTACCATTTTCGTAGCAAGATCTACAGTCACATCATTTGCTGAAAATTCACTACTTGTACTGATATGTAGGGCTATGCATTCGGTCAAAATCGAACCGACCGAACCGAATAAACTGAAAACCGAATTAATCGATTTTTTTTGGAACCGACCGAACCGACCGAATTTTCTACAAAAACAGAACTTACCGAACTTATAAAATTTCGGTTAATTCAGTTTTCGACCGAATTAACCAAAATTTTAAATTTAATTTGATTTTTAATTAAAATAACCAGATTTTATTTAATAAATTATATTTTTTAAAAAATAATTAAATTAATATTTTTATTTGGTTTATTCAGGTTATTCGGTTTAACCGAATTATAAAATTCAAAACCGAAACCGAACCGATTTAAATGAAAAACTGAACTGAATTTTTTTTTTAAAAAAAATGAAAACTGAATTAACCGAACCGAATTTCAAAATTCAGTCGGTTCGATTCGGTTTTTTCGAGTTTTTGCTCACCCCTACTGATATGGAATCTGTAAGTGCATGGAAACATCGCCAAGTAATAAAATATCAATCCACAGGAATTGTTGATTAAGCATCAGTCGATTAGGTAAGTGTTAGCTATCTATACTTCGCTAGGTCGTGACAGAGAATAGCTTGCTAGAGGGAGAGCGAAAGAGCAGAGAAGAAGAGGAGAGGGAGAAAGAAAGATCATAGGTCCTTGAGGAGGGATGGATGGGTGAAATCTAAGATTTCTGTTTCGTTGTAATTCTAATTGTTACCTTATGTATTGTTCATATTTTAATCTTCATGCCCATGTCCTTGCAGATATAGACGAGTTAGATGGCTTGAACAACAAGTTTGTTCAAGTGGTCACTCGAATCGATTAGCACGATGATGAGTCAGTTGTTTGGGAATTTGTTCTCCATTCAGATTAGTTTCGATTAATGAAATTTTAATCCAGGGTAATGGAGAGGTTTCCCATGTGAGCATCCGTGAGCCCCAACAATTGGTATTAGAGCCAATGGTTTCCGATTTTTTGTGTTTAGGATTCAGTTACATTTTTGCACTTTATCATATATTATATTATGTTGAATAATAGTAGGATGTGCGTAGGTTAACTCTTTGGTTGAGATCCGACAATTTTGGATTAATATGTTGTGTATGTGATTGTGTGTGCATGTGTGTAATTTTATTTGAATCCTCGGGGTTGACGAGGCTAGATTTAGTATTTAATTTTTGTAATTAAATATGACATTATTTAGCCGATCATTTTAATTTATTTTTGATCTAGACTTGTTGTACACTCCTTTGTGGAGTATAGGATCGATGGATGTAAATTAAAATAATTTTTTTCCTCGACTCGGAGCTCCTTCAAGGATGAAGCTTGCGCATGGTGATTAGAGGAGGAGATGAGGTGGCGACACGACTGGAGGCATATTGGAGAACAAATGCCATAATAGTTTTATTGCTTTTTGTTTATATGCATGTTGTGTGTGCTTGAAAATTCCTCAATTCTAAATTACTAAGTAGGAGAGGGACTCTAAGAGTCCCGTGACATCTATTACAAATCTGACATGTGATGCGAGCAAACTTGAGCGTTGGCTCTGAGTGCCTTCCTCCATATCGGATGAGTTTGTTTTGCGGATCACTAGGTCAGACATGGTTATAGGAAGTTATTTAGGAGTGTGTGATCTTCCCCATCGGATGACACATAATCTTAGATAATTGCCTTGGTATTGTGTAATAGTGAATACTTAGATGCAAATAATAGTATCCTCCCCATCAGAGCCATTGCTATTATTTGTAGGGTCGAAGAGGAATCAACTATTAATTTTATTTGTCAAAAAGTTAGGTTGACAAGATAATAAAATTAATGGATAAAATCTCCTCTTACAAATGTAGAATTTGTATACGTCCACACTATCGTGGCATACGATATTCACAGTGTTTTGAGGTGTTGGTTGATTTTGAGATTTATTGTTTGAGGAATCAATAATTTTTTAAATCTAAAGTTTTTAATTATTGTGATTCTCAAGATATTTTCAAAATGGCTTTCAACCCACTTGTTGTAATATTGAAAGAAAATAAACTTACTGGTCCTAACTATAATGATAGGAAACGGAACCTAGACATTGTCTTGACTGCCGAGGAGTACAAATGTGTACTTTACGAGTTCTATCCTGAAAAGCCTAGCGAGAATTATGGTGAAGAGGAGAAGGAACGTTATAGGAAGTGGATAAAAGCAGACGAGATGGCGCGGTGTTACAATTTGTCTTCTATGTCAAATGAGCTGCAACATCAATATCAGGCTTTTTCCACTGCTTATGATATAATGTTAAATCTCAAGGAACTCTTTGGACATCATAATTGGGCCACTAGGCAAGAGACAATGAGGAACTTAATGACGACCACCATGATTGAGGGAACACCCGTGAGGGAGCATGTTCTCAAGATGATGGCTCATTTAAATGAGATGAAAGTCCTTGGAGCGGAAATCAATGGGGAAACCCAGGTCGATATCATTCTTCAGTCTCTACCTAGGAGTTTTGAGCAGTTTCGCATGAACTATAATATGAACAAATGTACATATTCGTTGGCGATGTTGGAAATCGTATGACTAGAGAGGGGGGGTGAATATAGCCAGACACAACTCTTTAACTTCTTTTCAAGTTTTCTGCACTTAGAGATTAGGCAGCGGAAGACACAATGCAGAAACAGAAATGAAAAACTGAAATCAAAACAAAGAAAGCAAACCAGACGACACAGCGATGTACAAGGTTCAGGGATAACTTGCCCCTACTCCATGGCGTGCCCGTAAGGTGGGCGATCCCTTGATCGTTGGCAGATCAAGCCCCGGTGACCCGGATAAAACAGCGCCTCCTTCTCGGTGGAGAAACCTCTCCACAAGAGTCTCAATAGGATACAAGATAAGCTCATGAGACTAAGAGAAGGATAGCTCACAAAGATGAAACAAGAACGCTCAAGCACAAAGCAACAGAGAGCACAACACACAGCCCAGCCAAACCCCTCAAGTTCCTGTCTGTTTTCTCCCGTTGTCGCTCCTCTGCTTTCAGCCTCGTCTTAAGCATCTGCTCCCATCATCAAGCTCTCCATCAGCATCCACTGAAGCCACAGCCTGGCCCCCTGACTCCCTGAGCACTCAGTCCACTGAAGACCCTCTCCAGCTGAGCCTCCGTCAGTTGCCAGCTGCTCTCCAGACACCGTTGAGACCTGAAACAAGGAAACAGCCAAACCTGCTCCAAGGAAAGCCTCCTATTGACTCTCCTCCAATGTTTGAATCATCCCTGTAAAGCCTGCACACTCCAATAAAAGCTTAGCAACTCATATCAACATATATCAGCAGTGTATCAGAGAATCGGTAGAGAAAACAGCGCGATCAAAGCTTCTGACAGCGTATTTGAATTAAAGTTCTGCTCCTAATCGGTCACCAGACCGATCAGGCTCCAGCCTGATCGGTCACCAGACCTATCAGGCTGCTCCCAGACTAATCAGGCTCCATCCTGATCGGTCATAAGGAGAATTTCGCGACACTTGATCGTTCTCTAGACCAATCTGAACAGTATCCCTGATCGGTCACCAGACCGATCAGGAGTCGAGCAGTAAGGTTCCCAAAACCCACTGTATGATCCCTGATCGGTCACCGGACCGATCAGGCTCCAACCTGATCGATCACCAGACCTATCAGGATGCTTCCAGACCAATCAGGCTCCATCCTGATTGGTCATAGAGAGGAACCTGCGATGCTGGATCGTTCACCAGAACGATCTGCACAGTGATCCTGATCGGTCACCAGACCGATCAGGAGCATATCAGCAAGGGAACTCAACCCACTTGTGAGCTCCCTGATCGGTCACCAGACCGATCAGGAGCCATTCAGTGAGTGAAACGCATACTCCCTGATCGGTCACCAGACCGATCCACGAAGGAGCACCGTGCCAACTTCCCTGATCGGTCACCAGACCGATCCAGGCAAGCCTAAATGCACTCTAAGTCACGAGAACAAGCCTCCAACCCTTCTCTAACTCGTGCCATGCCCAGATTCACTCACTGGGACTTCAACCTAGCCCTCCAGGCTAGGACCCGACTTCACTCACCAGGGTTTCGGTCATCCGGCTTCACTCACCGGGACCCGGCTTCACTCACCGGGATTTCAACCTAGCTTCACTCACTAGGATTTCAGTCACCCGGCTTCACTCATCGGGACCCGGCTTCACTCACCGGGATTTCAACCTAGCTTCACTCACTAGGATTTCAATCACCTGACTTCACTCACCAGGACCCAGCTTCACTCATCGGGATTTCCACCACCTGGCTTCACTCACCAGGACCCAGCTTCACTCACCGGGATTTTCATCACCTGGCTTCACTCACCAGGACCCGACTTCACTCACCGGGATTTCCACCACCTGGCTTCACTCACCAGGACCCAGCTTCACTCACCGAGATTTCCATCACCTGGCTTCACTCACCAGGACCCGACTTCACTCACCGGGATTTCCACCACCTGGCTTCACTCACCAGGACCCAGCTTCACTCACCGGGATTTCGATCACCTGGCTTCACTCACCAGGACCCGGCTTCACTCACCGGGATTTTAACCAATTGCCTAACCCTCCGAGTTGGGACTTTTCACCTAACCCTCCAAGTTAGGACTTTTCACCTAGCCCTCCAAGCTAGGACTTTTCACCCAACCCTCCAAGTTAGGACTTTTTCCATGCCAGCGTGCAATCTCCCAGATCCACTTGGACTTAACCCGAATTTCATTCAACCAAACTTAAATCATTGTCAAAACCAAAATAACAACCAGGCCAGATTGCATCAATAATCTCCCCCTTTTTGTTGTTTGACAACCCGATTTAAGTTTAGGTATCAATCAATTGAAGTCCGTTCAATTCTCATAAGGGAATCATGATCCTCCCCCTATAATAACCATAAACTTAATCAACCATTTTCTCCCCCTTTGTCAAACATCGAAAAGGGTATGGTTATTAAGTTTGAACATCAAACTCCCCCTCAAGCAAGGGTCTCTCCCCAAACCCAAAATAATCAAAGGATAATTTTTTGAATAGCACATGAAAACATATACAGAATAATATCATGGTCAAGCATGTATATGTTTCATATGACAAGTAAGTCAAAGGATGATTTTTGAATTGCATATGAGAGGCATATACCATAAATGTATCATGGCAACAATGTATATGCATCATATGATAACAATTATCGCAGTTCCATCAGACTGATGATCGATACAGAAAAAATTCTGATTTATCTATCAACGATCAATTTTCAGAAAAATTTCTGTAATTCTGATTCGTTCAAGATCGGACTGCATTAACACTTGAACTTTCATGTGAAGACATATACAGAAGTATATCATGGTCAAATATATATATGCTTCATATGACGAGTAAGGAATGCATCTGTATCTGACACACGGTCCTGATCGGTCTCTGTGACAAACTAGGTCTGTTGATTACGTGATCCAGAAGTATATCTGATTAGTCTGGGGAGCGATCAGATTTCAGAAAAATTTCGAAAACACTGATACGTTCCTGATCAGACTGCATTAACCATTTGCATTCCATACCAGGGGAGAGGACTCTATTGATATTCGATATTCCAGAGACATTTCTGGAACACAACATTAAAGACACGAGTCATGACTCAACAAACTCTTTCTTATGAATTTGAACATTCCAATATAGGTTTGTATCAAATCACTATTCAGTACAGGTTTGTACCACTTGAACAAATTTGTGCTCCCTTAGTACCAGGTTTGTACCAACAGGTTTGTACCAATGGATGATCAAATATGTTTCAATTTTAATCAGATTGTATCATGTTTGTGTGTATCAGTATGATAAGTAATCTGATACAATTCGATGAAAATTGATTGGTTTGAGGAGGTTTTGGATCAATTTGGAACGATCTGGGAGTTCCTTGATCAGAGTTGGTCTGATCGGTCACCGGACCGATCAGAGGGATCCCTGATCGGTCACCAGAGGGATCCCTGATCGGTCTGGTGACCGATCAGGTTCGGCACAGAATATTTTCTGAGTTCCAGATTTCAGAAATCGATTTCAGAAACTCTGAAATCAGGTTTGTTTCAGTTCTTAGTGATTCCTAAACCCTAACTCAATTGGTTTTATTTTGTTTGATTCTAAAGAAGAGTTTCCCTTTATTAAAAATAAGCAACATGATTTATGTCCCTTAACTAAGGTTTATTCCCCATCAAGAATTTCTATGAATTATCGAAAATAGATTTGTATCAAAGCATGATGAGTATGTTCTTAAGCATGAACTTGAGTCCCAAGAACAGATTTATATCAAGGCATGATCAGTGGGAAAATAAACAAGTTATAGATAGAACCTTAGTTTAATACAAAGAAAGCATTAACCCAAAGAACTTAAGTAGTGAATGTTAAAGCTCATGTTCTTTGTTTGGTGATGCCTTATTAGTACAAACTATGTACTAATCCTTGTTCTTTAGCATGCATTCATACAATAAAATCATGGTACACTCAGCTAGGTTCAACTCCAAAAATATTTAGAATCAATATATGATCAAACAAGTCATGGACCTTGAATACTAAATTTTGAAACATGATGTTCTTAACCAAGGTTGTAGTAATACACATACAAGAAAATTTTGGCTTGCTTGAATCAAATTAGCATCAATTTTTGATTAAATTCCAAAACATGCTTGTATCAAGTGAGTATTAAGTTTTCATAGTTCCAATCAAGTTTGTGTCAAAATGAAGCATAGTATAATGTCGATAGGAATCTATTCATGCTCCTTTGATCACAATGAATTCCTCATCATAAATTTGTACTTTACTAATAAGAAAATTCACAAACATGTATCTACTTAACTATGGATCACAAAAATCATGAAGTTGTCTAAATTTATGAAATGTAGGTAATCCCAAAGAAAAATCTAATTTTAGACCTCTTGTTGTGGTGAATGACAATTCATCTCAATTCATGGGTTTGGAGCACCCAATATCAACCACCCATGTTGATAGATGCTCCCCCTCAATCAAAGCTACACAATTCGAAATATGGAGGTTTTAGGTACCCAAATTTTGGGACCTAATGTATCAATAATGAAGGACTTAGGCACCCATGCCTTAGTCACTTTCTTTCTAACCTTTCGAACCCTAGAATTATTTTGTGCTCTAAATTGGGTTCTTGACATTAAGGATATGACACTAGGTTCTTTAAGTTGGTAACCCAAACCAACCTTGTTATAAGCCGCCTTTTGTGAGTTTAAGATCATATCTAGGGTTTTGGAACTTGTTGAAAATTTCTCAAGAATATTCTTGAGGTTTTCAATTTCACCCTTCAAGCCCTTATTTTCATCCTCTAGATTTTTAACATGCAAATTATCAAGATCCTCATCCTTAGAGGATTTCTCATGAAAATCATTAATATCCTCCACCCTAGAGGATTTCAACTCTTCTACTTCCAATTTCAACAATTTAACTTTGTTCTTAGATTTTTTAAGCAACCTAGCTAGACATGCAATGGTTCTATAACACTTATCTAGCTCGGGAGAGATTACCTCTTCATCATCCGAAGATGATGAAGGCGCAGTTGAGGAGCTTGATTCGTCTCCGCTTTCCTCTTCATTTGAATCCTCTATGGCCATGAGGGCACGGTGGTGATTGTACTTTTCCTCTTTCTCTTCTTCGGATGAACTAGAGGACGATTCATCCCATGTAGCCCTCAAAGCCTTCCTTTTCTTCTTTGATTTATCCTTCTTCTTCTTTAATTTCGGACATTCATCCTTGTAATGCCCTTTCTTGCTACACTCATAACAAGTAACATTAGACTTATCAAATTTAACTTCACTCGGGTTACCTTTACCCTTGAGGCGCCGGCTCTTCCTCATCATTCTTCTAACAAAGTTGGCCATCTCGGAGGAAGAAGACCAGCTGCCCTCCTCCTCGAACTCGGACTCGGATGAGGATGAAGATGAAGAGACTTCCTTCTCCTTCTTCTTCCCCTTCTTCTTCTTGTTGTCACCTGCCACTAAAGCAATCCCTTTCTCTTTGGGACTTTGGTTAGAGATCTCATGTAATTCCATCTCACAAAAGAAATCATCTAACTTAACAAAAGATAAGTCCTTGGAAACCTTGTAAGCATCCACCATGGATGACCACAAGGCATTCCTAGGAAAGGTTTTGAGTACATACCTCACTAGGTCTCTATTTTCTACCTTTTCATTTATGGAGTGAAGACCATTCAACACTTCTTTAAACCGTCCATGGAGTTCACTTACCTTTTCATTTTCTCCCATGGTGAGGTTTTGGAGTTGACTGTGAAGCAAATCCTTCTTGGCTCTCCGGGTGTCTTGAGTTCCCTCATGGAGCTCAAAGATTTTGTTCCATAGGTCTTTTGCACTTGTAAAGGGACCAACTTTGATGAATTGTCCTTTGTCATCCCACATTGCAAGGTGACCACAGCCTTAGCATCCGCTTCTCCCCTTTTGATTTGCTCAGCTGACCACATGGAGAAGTCTAGCTCTTTTCCTTCACCATCTCTTGGAAGGATGAAGCCCTCCTTCACGGCAAACCACACACTGATGTTGGTCTTGAGATAGAACTCCATCCTTGACCTCCAATATGGAAAATCTGTGCCGTCAAAGAATGGAGGTCGATTTGTGCTCATTCCTTCTCTTCCAGCCATCTTGTTGTAAGCTCTCGGATGTTAAGCCGCTTGAACAGAGCCCCAAGCTCTGATACCACTTGTTGGAAATCGGATGGCTAGAGAGGGGCGGGTGAATATAGCAAGACACAAATCTTTAACTTCTTTTCAAGTTTTCTGCAATTAGAGATTAGGCAGCGGAAGACACAATGCAGAAACAGAAATGAAGAACTGAAATCAAAATAAAGAAAGCAAACCAGACGACACAGCGATGTACAAGGTTCAGGGATAACTTGCCCCTACTCCATGGCGTGCCCGTAAGGTGGGCAATCCCTTGATCGTCGGTAGATCAAGCCCCGGTGACCCGGATAAAACAGCGCCTCCTTCTCGGTGGAGAAACCTCTCCACAAGAGTCTCAATAGGATACAAGATAAGCTCACGAGACTAAGAGAAGGATAGCTCACAAAGATGAAACAAGAACGCTCAAGCACAAAGAAACAGAGAGCACAACACACAGCCCAGCCAAACCCCTCAAGTTCCTGTCTGTTTTCTCCCGTTGTCGCTCCTCTGCTTTCAGCCTCGTCTTAAGCATCTGCTCCCATCATCAAGCTCTCCATCAGCATCCACTGAAGCCACAGCCTGGCCCCCTGACTCCATGAGCACTCAGTCCACTGAAGACCCTGTCCAGCTGAGCCTCCGTCAGTTGCCAGCTGCTCTCCAGACGCCGTTGAGACCTGAAACAAGGAAACAGCCAAACCTGCTCCAAGGAAAGCCTCCCATTGACTCTCCTCCAATGTTTGAATCATCCCTGTAAAGCCTGCACACTCCAATAAAAGCTTAGCAACTCATATCAACATATATCAGCAGTGTATCAGAGAATCGGCAGAGAAAACAACACGATCAGAGCTTCTGACAGCGTATTTAAATTAAATTTCTGCTCCTGATCGGTCATCAAACCGATCAGGCTCCAGCCTGATCAGTCACCAGACCTATCAGGCTGCTCCCAGACTAATCAGGCTCCATCCTGATCGGTCATAAGGAGAATTTCGCGACACTTGATCGTTCTCTAGACCGATCTGAACAGTATCCCTGATCGGTCACCAGACCAATCAGGAGTCGAGCAGTAAGGTTCCCAAAACCCACTGTATGATCCCTGATCGGTCACCGGACCGATCAGGCTCCAACCTGATCGGTCACCAGACCTATCAGGATGCTTCCAGACCAATCAGGCTCCATCCTGATTGGTCATAGAGAGGAACCTGCGATGCTGGATCGTTCACCAGAACGATCTGCACAGTGATCCTGATCGGTCACCAGACCGATCAGGAGCAGATCAGCAAGGGAACTCAACCCACTTGTGAGCTCCCTGATCGGTCACCAGACCGATCAGGAGCCATTCAGTGAGTGAAACGCATACTCCCTGATCGGTCACCAGACTGATCAGTCATCGCTGGATCGATCACCAGACCGATCTACGAAGGAGCACCATGCCAACTTCCCTGATCGGTCACCAGACCGATCCAGGCAAGCCCAAATGCACTCTAAGTCACGAGAACAAGCCTCCAACCCTTCTCTGACTCGTGCCATGCCCAGCTTCACTCACTGGGACTTCAACCTAGCCCTCCAGGATAGGACCCGGCTTCACTCACCAGGGTTTCGGTCACCCGGCTTCACTCACCGAGACCCGGCTTCACTCACCAGGATTTCAACCTAGCTTCACTCACTAGGATTTCAGTCACCCGGCTTCACTCACCGGGACCCGGCTTCACTCATCGGGATTTCAACCTAGTTTCACTCACTAGGATTTCAATCACCTGGCTTCACTCACCAGGACCCGGCTTCACTCACCGGGATTTCCACCACCTGGCTTCACTCACCAGGACCCAGCTTCACTCACCGAGATTTTCATCACTTGGCTTCACTCACCAGGACCCGACTTCACTCACCGGGATTTCCACCACCTGGCTTCACTCACCAGGACCCAGCTTCACTCACCGGGATTTCCATCACCTGGCTTCACTCACTAGGACCTGGCTTCACTCACCGAGATTTTAACCAATTACCTAACCCTCCAAGTTGGGACTTTTCACCTAACCCTCCAAGTTAGGACTTTTCACCTAGCCCTCCAAGCTAGGACTTTTCACCCAACCCTCCAAGTTAGGACTTTTTCCATGCCAGCGTGCGATCTCCCAGATCCACCTGGACTTAACCCGAATTTCATTCAACCAAACTTAAATCATTGTCAAACACCAAAACAACAACCAGGCCAGACTGCATCAACAGGCAAAACTTTTGACAGAACTCCAGGTGGTAGAGGAGCTTTTTCGTCAGAGTGCTCATGCTTTAGTTGCTCAGAAGGTTTCTACTTCTAAGCCGAAAGGCAAGAAGAAGAAGAAACAAGGTGTGGCAAAGAAAGTGGTAGGATCTCAGGGACCTCAGGCTGGCATTAAGAAGCCGAAAGGCAAGTGCTTCACGTGCAAGCAGATTGGACACTCGAAGGCGGATTGTCCCCGTCATCAGGAGAAAAATAAAGGTATATCTTTATGTTTAGTTGTTGTGTAACAACCCGGCCCATTTGGCTGCCCATTCGGCGACCCCTTATTTTTCTGTGGGTCGTCGACCGTCGATCGTGTCGTTACCATACTAGGTCTTCCCACCTCCATGAAGAATTAGACTTAAGCCTGGGTCTAGGGTTCGAATCCTGGGAAGGCAAAAATCCACCGACCAGGCGGTGGGAATACCTAGTATGGTAACGACATGGTCGATGGTCGACGGTCGACGACCCACAGAAAAATAAGGGGTCATCGAATGGGCCGCCAAATGGGACGGGTCGTTACATAAAAAGGCGCCTTTTTATTGTAACGACCCGCCCCCTTGGGCGGCCCAACTAGCGGCCCTCGGCCCCTTGGGCGGCCAAATCTCATTTGGCGGCCCCTTTGGCGACCTCTTGGGCGGTCGTTACTCACAAGTACTTCCCACCCATGGCCAGTGGATTTTTGTCTTCCCCAGGATTCGAACTCTAGACCTCCAGGTTAAATACTAAAGTTTATGAATCCTGGTACCAAGTTAGCTTATGTAGTGATCTCGACCTCTATGGTCCCCGCAGGCAACCCTCTAGGCCCGAGACCCTACGGGTCTTCCCACCCCTGGCCAGTGGATTTTTGTCTTTCCCAGGATTCGAACTCTAGACCTCCAGGCAAAGTACTAAAGTTCCTGAATCCTGATACCAAGTGATCACGCCCCGAGACCTCAAGAGTCGCTGATCCAATAGAAAATCGGACAGCACCTCCCCTGTCCGGCGGACAATTACACATACATACATCACATAAACTCACAACCACACAGTTTAATTGGGCCTCAGGCCTCAGATTAAGATAGAACATAAGATAAAACCGAATAAACCATACCTGACTGCGGACCGATCCGACTTACGACAAAACACAAGGCCTAAAGGTCTCACAAAAGTACAACTATACTGTCGTATAGTATGACTAAATCCAACACAAAAGCAACAGTGGAAGAACACAATAGAAAATACTACCAACAAACTAGACGATAAATCTCGAAGACATCTCGACGAGTACGCGAACTGGGACAGGATGTCGGGCACACTCCAGTCAATCATCCTGAAATAAAAACAAGGAGCTAACGGTATGAGTCATAGAACTCAGCGAATATCTCATCATATATATATATACAAGATATTCTAAGATAGCAACAAGGTAATAGACTACCGAAATAACACGTGCATAGGCAGGAATAAGAACAACTGCAAGAGCAAAATAAGAACTATCATACCAAAGTAGCAGAGTAGCCAAGACCAGACATAAGGGTCTCCTGTAAGTGCATGTCAATCATATACAATATCAAGTATAAACAAGCACAAGTAAGGGCAAAATAAACGAACACACAAAGTGCAATGACATGGTCACCCCTGCCGTCGGTCAGACATCATCACCTATGTATGGGAGGAAGCTGAGCGGAGGCCACCCTCCGACGTAGGGCTGTGACTGCCGTCTATACTCTGCCAGCACTACTCCTGAGCGATCGAGTAGACGGAATGCTGCCAGTGTAACACCCCTACTCCAAGGCCTATCCTAGCGATGTCTCTATCAGCCTAAGGCCATCTGTGGAGGACATCTCTGTCTGAGTGTTACCCCTACCCCATGTATATAATGAGGGAGAGACCTCTCCCTCTCATCTCCTGGTATCTGGACAACTCAAGGAGGGACATCTGCCTGCTACCACGCTCCGATTCACTAACCCATGAGTGCATGAGCGGAGCAGAACAGAGCACACTACCCAATACTCCGTCAACCACTAACCCATGAGTGGACGTATGGGTAGGTCAGTATGACTGCCGACCTAGCTCACCCAAAAGGGGCCCCTGATCGATAGTGATGCACAATGCACGATGATGCATAACACTGGTCAAAACAACATCCACTATCTAATCCACCTATATCAACATGATATGCAAGGTTCGTAAGTAATGCACCATAACCTAAGTCCTAAAGGTATAGGTATCACATGTCAGTTGTGGCATAAACAACATCAGCAAAACAAATATAAGAGTTATGCCACAATCTATTACTCTATCGCTAAACAAGCATATCAAGTATATATATATCTGTGACCATTCTAAAAGAAGAGTCAGAGATACCCGCCTCCAGAGAAAGAATCCGTATGTGAACAGCATCCCCGTCCAATAATCCATAGCAATGAACCGAATCAATATCCTGAAATTAATAACATAATTAGCTATCATACCAAATGATACCCTGGCTAAACAAATTACCCTAGCCCAACCTAGGTGATAGATTGGCTAACCTAAGTTAGGTTAACCGTTCTATTACTTACTAGCTCAAATATAGTTCCTGGTATAAGAATCCCAAGTACAGCCATCAACTGCTACACGGCATGTGATTCCCATCTAATTGTCACACCTTGATGCCATGTATTAAAACTATACCAAGATACAGCTCCCACCACTTAATCAAAGGATAACCTAAGTTTACCTACTCATCACCATATCAAAAGCAAGGGCCAAACTCCAAGATACAATTCCATCTTGTTCTAAACCAAACCGAGGCAACAACTCCAAATCTAGAACTCCACTGATCAGAAAAACATCTTCCAATCGAATCCCATCACCAAAACATCCACACTGATCTATAGAACCACTCCAAATATAGAACCATGAGATCGCCAAGAAACACCTAGAATAGAACATATCAATGACAAAAACTCCACAACAGACGTCAACTTCCATTCCATCAATCCATACAAATCAACAAGATCAGAAATTCATTCCATATACAAAACCAAGTCACAAATATGAAATCCACGGTGGAACTCATACCGGAACGCATCTTAAAGCTCACAAATCGAAGAACCCATCAAAGACCAAAATCAGATCGGAACATGGTTTTTAACCCTACTGTTCTAATACTGAAACCTTAATCCAAGTAGGGCTATAGCAATTAACTGATCCACACACATGTTATCATCAATTCTGAAAATAAATCCTTACATGTTTCTTGTGCTAGCAGATCCCTTCCTTGCTCAACTATCTCTGTCAATCCCCAAATCAATGCGCGAACCACTCCCCCTTCTATCAGCTCTGACAGTGGTGATCATCGGTGACCGGCTTGGCGAGGAGCGACACCTAGATCACCCAACCCCCAACAAATGGATCCTAGGACTTGACTGAGGAAGGGCTCGCCGGCCTCCAACGATGGGTTGAACGCTCGGAAGAGAAGATGACAAGAGAATCGCCTGGGTTCGCTGTTTGGAAGGCGAAGAAGGAAGGGGAAATCGGGTCGACATTAGGGTTCATGGAGAAGAAGCGAACGGGAATAGGATCGGGCACGACTGCGGCAAGGGGAAAAAGAAAAAGAGGTTTTATAAGTAAGGTAACCTTTGCAATTAAGCCCAAGGAGTTTAGTTAATTTCCATATCATCCTTAATTTCGAGTCTTTACCATCTTTCCCCCCTGAAACTTCAGAATTTTAACCAAATAACCCTCCGAGTTTTGGTATTTTAATATGTTGAAACATATTTAGCGGTGTTATCTACCGGTACCTGGTGTGTAGATACGGGAGTCACTGATCATGCCTGCAATTCGTTGCAGGGGTTCCAGGAAACTCGACGACTAACTGATGGAGAGATTACCGTCTACATGGGTAATGCTACAGAGGTGGCGGCTATTACAGTGGGAGACATTTATTTATCGTTTGATAGAAATAAAACTTTGGTTTTGAGAAAATGCCTTTATGTACCTACTTTTAGAAAAAACCTTATTTCAGTTTCTAAGTTGTTTATGGATGGGTATTCTATTTCTTTTAATGACATATTTCTTTTAATAACAGAGTTGTTATAAAAATGAATAGAGAGATTATCTGTTCAGGCGCATTGGTTGGCAATTTATATACTCTTGAACCCAAAAACTCCCACGATGCAAATAGAAATAAATAACTCATCATCTAATCATAATAAGAGGAAAGAACCTTCGAAAATGAACCAAACGTATCTTTGGCATCTAAGACTAGGTCATATTAACCTTAGTAGAATTTAAAGGTTGATAGCTGATGGACCTTTGGGTTCATTGGTGGTGGAAGATTTCCCAACCTGTGAATCTTTCTTGGAAGGTAAAATGACTAAGAGGCCTTTCAAGGCCAAGGGGTATAGAGCTAAAGATGTGTTAGAGTTGGTTCATTCTGATTTGTGTGGTCCTATGTCTATCCAGGCTAGAGGTGGCTTTGAATATTTCATCTCTTTTATAGACTATTATTCAAGGTATGGATACATTTACTTGATACGCCACAAGTCTGAATGCTTTGACAGATTCAAAGAATTCAAGGCTGATGTGGAGAAACGTCAAGGTAAAAGTATCAAGACACTACTATCTGATCGTGGTGGTGAGTACCTCTTGGGAGAGTTTAGGAATTACTTATCAGAGGCTGGAATTCAATCCCAATTGTCTGCACCCAGTACACCTCAACAGAACGGTGTGGCAGAGCAAAGGAATAGGACTTTTATGGAGATGGTTAGATCGATGATGAGTTACTCTGAGTTGCCTGATGCGTTCTGGGGATATGCTCTGGAAACGACAGTATATATTCTGAACTTGGTACCATCTAAATCAGTACCCTCTACTCCCACAGAATTGTGGACTGGGCGAAAGCCTAGTCTGAGACATATTTGGATTTGAGGTAGTCAGCCCATGTGCTGAAGGAAGATGCTGATAAGTTGGAATCTCGTACAGAAGTACGCTTGTTCGTAGGCTATCCTAGAGGAACGAAAGGTGGTTTATTCTATAGTCCAAAAGATCATAGGGTGATCGTTAGCACGAATGCCCAATTTTTAGAGGAAGACTATGTGATGAACCACAAGCCCATGAGTAGGATTATTCATGAAGAATTGAGAGGGGAAGTTCCAACTTCAGTACCAACAGTACAAGAGGGCATACCACAAATGACTGCACCGCGTGTCATAGAGGATACACAAGTAGTACCTCATCGTAGTGGGAGGGTTGTTAGACAACCTGATAGATTCATGTTCTTGGGTGATTCTGTTGGATCGAGAAAACCGATAGAGGGGGGGTGAATATCGGAAAACTTTCGGATTTACGTAAAGAGCAATTGCACAGCGGAAATTAAAAACACACAACGCAAACACGGGAGGTTTTACTTGGTTCGGAGCCTGTGTCGACTCCTACTCCAAGGCCCACGGTCGTTGACCGTTTACTTTGGGCAATTCTATATTCAGCGCAAACAGTTTACAATATTTGATTACAAAATAAGTGCAGTAAATAATAAATAAAAACACGCTCTTCTTTATCGACGTCCGGAGTAGATCGACTTTCTCAGAGCAGCAGGACGTCGTCGGCTCGTGTTGGAAGGTTTCCGGAGCAAGGTGCGAGAGCAGAAGAGCTTTGAGGCGTTGAGTGAATTGATTGTTGAAGCCTGGGGTCGAGGGCCCTTTATATAGGGCCTGGGGGCGCCCGGGACGTCGGGGGCGCCCCCCACGTGGCCTTTGATCCGCCAAAGTCTCGGTCAGCGTCTGATCCCCTTATCTTCGGGATCCGCTTTGACCGGGGCGCCCGCAGCGCTCGGGGCCCGGATTGACCGGGTCAAAGCGTTATCTGCTTGGCTTCGAAGGGAGCTTTGGTAGCTGGCCCTGGGGGCGCCCGCAGCGCAGGGGGCACCCGGGAGCAACGGGGGCGCCCGGGAGCAGGGGGCGCCCGCAGGATGTACTGTCGAAGTGTGCTTTTTACTTGTGTGTTTTGTGTTCACCTTGGGGGCGCTCGGGACACTCCAGGCACCCTGGTCAGCTGTTGCCTCACTCCTTTGAGGCTCTCTGAGCTGCAGACACTCGTTCCTTCGGTCCTGCATCCAGGGTTAGTCCAAAAACACAACAAAACATTAAATGGTTAGTTTATACAGCCTTAGCTGTCTTGGTTCTGACTTTGGTCTCCAAAATGGAGCCTTAGGTCGAACCGACGCCTACTGTTCCCTCGACGGGGAACGCGTCCTCACCTACTCCTCTTGGGAGAATATACCTGATGCCAATGGCGCCTCTGGTTGGACTTTTGCCTGGCGGTCCTTCGCTAGGTCTTGGTGACTAGCAGCCCTTCGCTAGTTGCCTAGCAGTCCTTCGCTAGGACTTGGTAACTAGCAGCCCTTCGCTAGTTGCCTAGCAGCCCTTCGCTAGGACTTTGTATCCTGGCATTCCTTCGCCAGGTGCCTAGCCGTCCTTCGCTAGGGCTTTGGATCCTGGCAGTCCTTCGCCAGGTGCCTAGCAGTCCTTCGCTAAGGCTTTGGATCCTGGCAGACCTTCGCCAGGTGCCTAGCAGCCCTTCGCTACGACTTTTCCTACACACTCAGTGAATATTGTTAGATCACAAACAAACTTAACTTTGAATCCTTTGCCAATATCAAAACAAGGTTCGATATGGTGCTTCCTGCACCAACAGATTCGTCGGACTTGGTCCCTGGCGAATATGAACCTGATCCCTGGACATATGATGAGGCACTCCAAGATAAAGATGTGGTATCTTAGCAAAGGGTGATGAATTCTGAGATAGAATCTATGGATTCTAATCATGTTTGGGAGCTAGTAGAACCACCCAATGGTGTAAAAGCCATTGGATACAAGTGGATCTACAAGAGAAAGAGAGGATCAGACGGGAAGGTAGAGACCTTCAAAGCAAGGCTTGTTGCGAAAGGGTATACTCAGAAAGAGGGTATCGATTATGAGGAGACCTTTTCGCCGATAGACATTCTTAAGTCGATCCGGATTCTCTTATCTATTGCCACTTATATGGATTATAAGGTTTGACAGATGAATGTCAAGACAGCTTTCCTTAACGGAAGTCTTGAGGAAAATATCTATATGAAGCAACCGAGGGATTCATCGTAAAGGGCAAAGAGCATCTTGTGTGTAAGTTTAATCAGTCCATTTATGGATTGAAGCAAGCTTCGAGATCTTACAACATCCGCTTTGATGAGGTAATCTAGTCTTATGGATTTATTCAAAGCTTGAATGAGTCTTGTGTATACAAAAGGTGTGACGGAAACGTAGTGGTATTTCCTGTACTATACGTATATGATATTTTGCTCATTGGCAACAATATCAAAGTATTATCAGACGTAAAAGTATAGTTGTCCAAACAGTTTGATATGAAGGACTTGAGAGAAGTGGGACACATCTTTGGGATCAAGGTGATAAGGGATCGCAAGAAAAGGATGTTGTGCTTATCTCAAGCTTCATACATAGACACTGTCCTAGCTCATTTTAGCATACAAAACTCTAAGAAAAGTTTTCTACCTTTCAGGCATGGAGTACCTCTATCTAAGGAGATATGCCCTAAAACATCAAAAGAGATAGAGGAGATGAAGGCGGTTCCTTATGCTTCAGCTGTAGGAAGCCTCATGTATGCTATGTTGTGTACGAGACCGGATGTTTACTTTGTCGTGGGCATGGTCAACAGATATCAGAGTAATCTAGGACAGGGACATTGGATTACGGTAAAGCATATATTAAAGTACCTGAAAAGGACTAGGGATTATATACTAGTTTACCAGGCATATCAATTACTCCCTATAGCTTATACAGATTCTGACTTCCAATCAGATAGGGATAAAAGTAAGTCTACCTTGGGGTATGTGTTTACTTTAAGAGGTGGAGCCACAGTATGGAGGAGTGTCAAGCATAAATGCCCAGAGCTGTGCGGCAGCCTCTGAGGCGACCAAAGAAGTTGTGTAGCTCAGGAATTTCTTGATGGACTTGGATGTGATTCCTGGTTTTCCCAGAGCTATCACAATTTATTGTGATAACAGTGGTGCAGTTGCAAACTCGAAGGAACCATGAGCCCATAAGACAAGTAAACACATAGAGCGCAAGTACCACCTGATACGAGAGATCATAAAGCGAGGAGAAGTTGTTGTCGCCAAGATTGCATCAGAGGACAACCTAGCGGATCCTTTCACTAAGGCCCTTCCAACGAGAACTTTTGATAGGCATGTGGAGGATATGGGAGTCAGATGTATGGCATTGTGATAACAGCATAGTCTTTTAGTATAAGTGGGAGATTGTTAGTATGTATACTAAAAAGCCTAGCTTTTATATGGACATCTATTTTGGAATAAAAATCACATGATCATTGTTTGCATTTTATATTTGATATATACATGCTATTATCTAATACTTTACATTGTAGATAACATGGTGTGTGGTGTCACATAGAAGATCATGTTATTAGTCCCTTATAGAGTTTAAGAAGAGGCTCACAGCCAAGATGATTTTCGATAAACCATTGGCATGGTTGTAGTATAATTTGGTATTGGTTTATCTTGACCATAGAATTACACTAGTACACTGTGTGTATTGAGCAAGACCGATATAGAGGTGATTCAATTTATACTGACTATATAATAGAATCATACCTCAGATATTATGGTGTGCATGCTCTTAATCCCGATATAATAACGGGCACATGTACTTAATATCTATTTCTTTGATTTACTAGTGGGCGAGATTTATTGGTTAAATCGATAGGCCCAATAAATTAGAAAATAATATTATTTATATGGTGTGTCATTAATTATAGAAGGAAACCGTGTCTTGATGAGTTAGATTGATGATGTCCCCTTGAGGAGCTCATAAAGTTCATCATGAAAATCCTACAGATGGACTTGGTCTGATATGATGATAAGATTGAGTGGTACTACTCATGGAGTTAGATATTAATTAATTAAATTATCAGTAATTTAATTAATTAATGGGCATTCGATATCTTAAACACGAGGAGATTTTGTATACATAATAGGTGGAGTCCATATTTAAATATGGGGTTGGTGAGGTAGATCAATGATGATCCTTTAGTAGATTGAATCATCATTAATGAATCGGGCTTTGATCCATTAGGTGGTCAAGACCCAACTCCTCCTCATGGTCCCTATTGTAGCCTATAAATACCTCATGGTGTCATGAGACCAAGGCATCCAATTAATCCAACTTAACCTAATTATCTTCCTCTCCCCTCTCCCTCTCTCCTAGGGCAGTCGGCGACAAGGGAAAGAAGAGAGCTTTCTCTTCTTTCTTCTCTCTTCTCTTCTCTTAGTTGGTGGCGTAAGGAAGTAGAGGGTCTTTCTCTTCTTCCATCTTGGCTGGTGCAATCTTGAGAAGGAGAGGAAGAGAGAGCCGGCGGCAAAGGAGAGCTCGGTGGTGCTCAGCGCCGCAAGCAAGGGAAGGGAAGGAAGTGATTAGAGTTTGAGTTTTCTTCTCTTCCTCTTCATCTACTCTTATCCTTCTTGGCTGGCGCATCCTTGTGACTTGGAGGTGGCCGACGGCACAAGAAGGAGGAGCTTGGTTGGTGGTTGGCGGCGCAAGTTGAGGGAGGATCTTCTTCTTCTTGAGGTCGGCGCATCATCCACTTGAAATCTAGGGTTTTGGCCAAGGAAGAAGGAAGGAGAAGAAAGTTTGGGTTTGGTCTTGGTGACTTCATTTCTTGGAAGATCGTCGCCCACATGATGTCCAAGATGAGGTTGGGTCATACAATAGAAGATCGCGAGGTAAACGAGAGGTATAACTTCTTATTTTGGTTCCTTTCCTTTGATTTTGTTTAATTAATTATTGTATGATTAATTATTGTCATGGACCCCGATGATAAACACAAAAATCGGTCATCCATTCATCGTCTATTCCGCGGCTAATCGGTTAGACGAGTTAGATGACTTGAATACCAAGTTTGTTCAAGTGGTCACTCGAATCGGTTAGAAGGATGATGAGTCGGTTGTTTGGAAATTTGTTCACCATTCGGATTAGTTTCGATTAATGAAATTTTAATCCGGGGTAATGGAGAGGTTTCCCATGTGAGCAACTGTGAGCCCCAGCACCCCGCACAATCCTTCTCGTCCGCTACGTCTTATACTCGACTTCCTCCGTACCTAAGCTCCTGCACACTTAGCAAAGGGATTAAACACACCAAGACCTAACTTAAATCGGTTGATCACATCAAAACCAACCAGGGGTACTTACAATCTCCCCCTTATTGATGTGCATCAATCCGAGTTAAGTTAGGATAAACAAAATAAAAAAAATATACATAATAATGTAAACAGTGTAAGTTCAAAAAAACTTAAATTTAGAGTAAATTAAAAGTCTACCCCTTAACTTAATCTTATTTCTCCCCATTTGATCACATCAAAAAAATGAGGAAACGTAATTAGGGAAGAAAAAAATTTTGAGTTTTTTTTTAAATTTAAAAAAATAGAAAAATGCTTCAAAAAATTATAACGAGTTCTTTCCACTATATATCTGAATCATAAAAAATTAGATCTATGAAAGTAAATTATTTATCTATTTTTAAAATTTTAATTTTAAATTTCGAGCGAAAAATCAAAAAAATGAAAACACATTTAAAAAATATTGAAAAATTCCCAGTAGATGGACAACATAATTGTGCATAAAAAAAGACATAATTTATGTAAAAAAAATCCGCACATAAATAATAAAAAACTTATCGGTTTAATACGAATTTAGGAACCCAAAATAAGTTCCTGCTTACATGATTAATTAAAAACTTAAGCGGAATATAGGTTTTGGACACTTTTTTAAATTGGCTCTTATTGTTTTTAAAATATCAATTTAAATTATTAGGAAAGTTATTTTTCTTTTGGCATAAATATGCAATATCAAATTCTAATTTTTGCACTAAGTTTTTTAAATTATCATTTTCATTTTTTAAAATTTTAGAAGAGGATGTAAGTGCCAATTCATTTTTTAATTTCAAATTTTCTTTTTCTAATCTAACAATAGATTTGAGTAAGGCCTTAACTCCTGCATACAATTGATCACGAGGAAGAAAACAAATCTCACTTATTGGGTCGCTTTCAAAAAGCATGGTTCTTCCTTCATCATCGCTTTCTTCTGACGTATCTCCCCCTTCATCAGTGCTCCCTTCTTGATGATTTGCCATTAGCACAAGTCCCGCGTATTCTCGACCTTTCGACTCTTCTGACGAGGACTCATTCCAGGTGGCCTTCGGTGCCTCTGAGATACCTTCATGGAATTCCAGGAATTTCTTCCAGAGCTCTTTTGTCAAATTGTAATTCCCGATGCGGTTGACTTCTTGCGCGGGAAGAACGGCTAGCAGATGAAATTATGCTTTGTCGTTTGCTACAAAGTCTGTTTGCTCCTTCTTGGTCCATGACTCTATTTCATTATCCTTGCCATTGTTGTCTTTAGGAACTGAAAAATCATTTTTTATAATTAGTATCAGTTCAATATCAGTTTTAAAAAATACCTGCATTCGGTGCTTCCACACCGCGAACTCCCCCTCAAACTTCGACGAGTAGATTACGGCTCCAACCATTTTCTCGAAATTATTACAATCGGTGGTTAGTCCTTTTGCGATGACCATGACTCTGATACTACTTGTTGAATCGGGTTGAACTGGCAAGAGGGTGGTGAATAGACGGTAAAAAAATTAAAATGGAAGGCACTCGTCTTTTAAAAAAAACTTGGTTGCAACAAAGAATGTTGCTTCCAAGGCAGTGGACACTCAATAAAAATCTCCTTATGTCGGAGAAGTCTTACAACAACAACGTACTAGACTTAAGAGATTTTACAAGTGAATGAATTGATTATCTGAATTCTAAAGCTAAAACTCTAAGTCTATTTATAGCCTAAGAGAATAAATCTGGATTGTTGATTGTTGATGAATTTTCTCTTAGTCGTTGATCGATGGATGTAATCTGAACGGTTAATCTTGGATGGGATTAAAATACATCCATTGGATCTGATTAAAGGATAAGGTTTTAACCTTTAAGAAATAAAATTTAATTAAAACTTTATCTTCTGCTTGAGACTTCGTTGTTGTAATCTTCAAGTGGTAACATCGGCAACAGGTCGTTAACATCACCCACTATCCCAAGTGGTAAGCATAGAGACATTTGTTGTTGAGGTTTCGGATTTGAGTTCTCTTAGCAACAAATAAATCCCCCTTTTTATGGGCGCCTGGTTTTACTTGGTCAAACTGACCAGTCTTTTGATTCTTCGTCTTCTGGGTAATTTTCGGCCAACCGGAGTTAGGCTCACCTGAACCCGACTCCGACCTTTCGCCCATCGAACGTGCTTCCTCCCAGCTTCCCGCCCCTCGAGCATCGCGTACATCCTTCTCGATCCATCGGTGTACTCTTCCACAGCTTCCGCGTCCCTTGGATTGGAGCACACTTAGCAGAGGGATTAAACACACCGGGACCTAACTTAAATCGGTTGATCACATCAAAACCAACCAGGGGTACTTACAAGTATATGTTATAATGAATGTTTACACAAAAATTTGTGATTTTTCAAATTTTATAGAATTACTTAGGAGTTTCTGAAATTCGGGCTGAAATTATTTTCAAAAATCAGAAACTCTCAATCGATCAGATGATCGATTAGGACACACACCAATCAATTGGTCAATCGATTGGTAAAGCTTTTTCGTGAGCACAGAAGCTCGCGTAATCGATCCGTTGATCGATTAATGATAGTCGTAATCAATCAGGTGATCGATTAAAGCGAAGTTTAATCGATTAGGACCCAACACCAATCGATTGGTACGACTGAAACTGTTTGATTTCAATCCTTTAACCTAATTTTGAGTAATCTAACAATCTCTAACCCTTTGGAATACTTTTATAAGTATATTTGGGTGAATTTCATGATGAAATCAAAATGGGAGATAGTTTTGGTGAAGAATATAGGGTTAAGGAGAGGTTTTGGTTCAAAGTTTGTATTTCAAAATCTTATAACCTCAAGTTGAGATTTTCTAAAGTTTTAGGAACTTAAAAATTATTGTTGGTGCAATGATAGAGGTTTAGAGCATGTTTTGAGGGGAAGATTTTTCTTAAAAGCATGTATTTTAATTTTTATTAAGGTAAGTGAGAAGATGAAGATTGGGAATCTTTATCGTGATGAAGGTGCTCATCTTTGTTAATTGTTGGTGATTCATGCTTATCATATTTTGGAATTATATTTTGTATGCACCATATATATTTACCGACTATGGGAGCATAACATGTACTTCTAATAGATTTTCAAGATTTTGTTTGTTTGTAATATTGATGCTTATTACTTTAGGACTTGTTTTACTTTTAATATAATTGTAATCTTTTTTAATATGAATATTATTCTTATATATATAAATTTAAATATACAAATTGAATTTCAAATTTTAATTTTGTACCGATAAAAAAATCATTATAAATTATACTCGTAGAAAAGTTAAATTTAACAAAAGTGTGATTATAATCTATACCCATAGAAAATTAAAAATCATGTCACTATAAGCTATACCTACGGAAAAAAGACCTTTGCTCTAAAATATATAGTGACAGAATTGTTTCCGTGAGTAATTGCTTGATGATTATTTATGACGATATTTAGTTTTGTCACTAAAACTTATAGTGACATAATGAGATCTGTAGGTATAAGTTGAGACATTTTCTGACGGTAATGAATACCGTCACTATATGTTATATTGACGGAAAAAACCCGTAGGTAAAGGCATAGTAAAAAATCACGAAAATGGATGTATGTGGGAATAAGTTTTTGAAGTCTATACCCATGATTTTCATCTATGGTTGTTTACCGTGAGTATATGACAATTTTCTTGTAGTAGATGAGAATGACAACTTTGACTTTGTTTGTGGTGGCAATTTGAGGAACTTCCAGCTTGTTCGAGAAGAAGCTTGCGGCGATTTTTCTTGCGGCGAATGAGAAAAAGGGAAGTTGTTGGCAAGAGTGAGAGTGACGGAAGACGAGGCGAAGCAAAGAGCGAGAGCGTCTGAGTGAGGGAGCGATTGAGAGAGGGAATTAGGTTTGGGAAAGTGTTTTGAAGGTTTTGAGCGGAGGGCGGGAGAGAGAGAGATTAAAAAAATTGAGTTGACGATGCCACATCAACGTGTCGCTCACGGTTGCACACGAGCAATCCGACAGTATATCACAATTCTCTCTCTCTCTCTCTCTTATAGAGTCATGATATCCTAGGTGCCTTTACCCCCTCTGGACACTTGTGGGGCAGAGACCAGGGGGCCGTTAGGTTGGCGGTTCCAACCTTTGAAATGATATCCTAGGTGCCCCTCACTTATTCAATGTGCCTTGAGTGTTTTGGATGTGATGGGTGTACCGATGTTGGGAGCCCAAATTGGGCGCTTAAGATATCGTGGCTATATATATAGAGTGAAAATCATGATCTCTGGCACGACTTTATTTTCGCGTGCATGTGTGCGACAGACGCTCGAGGCGCCTGGATTTTATCTAGGGGCCTCAAACATTTTTGGTCTTTTGTTTTGATTTTTATGCCTCAAGCATTACTTTTGTGTTTTTTTAAAATCTTCCTAAATCCTAAATATTATATCCCAAATTATAAATTGTAAACCCTAAAACAAATTTTAAAAAATTATGTACCCTAAATACTATATCCTAAATATTAAATCCTAAATCCCAAACCCAAATCTTTAAAAAATAAAAAAAATGCACACCCTAAATATTATATACTATACTCCGTAAGTATCTAAAAAAATTTTCTAGCTTAAACATTATAGCTCAATTTCTGAATTCTAAAAATAAAATCTAATTGGTTTAATCTCGAGCTTAAAAAATAAACAAAAAATAATATTCATAACAGTTGAGGAGCGTAGATATAATTTGAGCATCTCAATCAATTAAAAAATAATAATTTAACCATTGAGGCATCTAGTCGAGATAACTCAATCTACACACATCCTTTCGTGATCGAGACGCCTAGATTTAATCATTAGCCTTTTTAGTTATTTATTTTAGATCTAGGATTAAGTTAATTAAATTTTACCTTTAGAATTTAGGGACTAAATTATAATGCTCAAGCTAAAAAAAAAATTAACAGTGAAAAATTTTAGATGTTTACAGGATATATATTTTGGGTGTCTAATAATATTTTTTTTAGCTTCGGAATTAAACTAATTAGATTTGGCCTCAAGAGTTTAGGAGTTGGATTATAGTGTTTAAGTTTTAAAAAAAAATATGAGATGTTCATAAGGTATATTATATGTATTTAGAATTTAAAATTTCAGAAAATATTAATTTAAAAAAATTGAATCCAAGACTCGGACACCAAAGTATGGACGGCGAGCATGCCGTGCAGGCTATTAGCCTTATATATATATATATATATATATATATATATATATATATATATATATATATATATATATATATATATATATATATATATATATATATATATATACACGATTTTGCTCTCCTGCGGACGTGATGTGCGGACTTCCCGTGCGAACCTCAATGCCAGACCGATCAGGCAAGGGCCTGATCGGTCTAGCCCCGTGATCGCGCACGCGGTCTGCACGAGGCAATCCGCAGGAGAAAATTACTCTCTCTCTCTCTATATATATATAGATATATATATATATATAGACTTTGTTTCCATAATTGTCCATGACAGCTCCGTTGAGGCTATTGGAATCAATGCAGGCACCCTGATTCAATTTTTTGAGGCGCCTAGATTAAATTTAGGCATCATGATTCAATTTTTTTCTAATTTTTTATATTAATATTTTATTAAGTATGAATCCTAAATATATTTAATATACTCCGTAAACATCTAAAAAAATTTTATTTTAAATTTATTTTAATTTAAACACTCTAATCAAGACATTTAAAGATAAAATCTTATTAGTGTAATTTCAAGAATATATATATTATTGATAGGGTTGAATAGTCCATGCCCGACACGGGGATGAAGAAGTCGTGGGGCGCGACATGACGGATCGAAGCAACCTTCCTTCCCGAACCCCGGGGCCCCCCTCAGGAGACGCACCCGGGAAGGTTAGCTCGAAAACCCCCCTTAGGAGCACCCTGGGAGGTTAGGCCTCGAGAGAACCTAGGGAGTTATAGCGCTCGATGACCCCGAGCTCATCTCGGGAGGTGGAGTCCCCACAATGACCGACCTCGGGAACTGACCCCCCCTCTCGGTGCGGATAATCATCCCCGTTGGAAAATGTCTGCACGACCCTTAAATGTCGCAACGGGTGGAAGCGTGATAACGGCGCAGACCGTTTCAAAGGATATCCAGTCACCGCCGAAAGAGGGGGGCGTGGCTTAAGTATCGGAGACGTGGCACCGATCGAGGGGCACGTCTAGTCTGTCGACGTAAGTATAAAAGGTAGTCCAACCCCTCCGGTAAAGGGGTTACGCTCTCTCAACCCTAGATATATTCTTTACTTCTCGGGCGGACACTGACTTGAGCGTCGAAGTGGACTCCGCCAGACCCCTGCCAGCGTGTCCCCTAATGCTCGTGTTAACCTTGCAAGACTCTAAGTTCCTCCCCGCCGCAGCAACTTCCACAGGGGCAGAATTCAAGTGCCTGGCCATCGTCGTCGACTCTTTCCGGAACAAATTTGGCGTCGTCTGTGGGAATCTAGCAAAGCACCTGAAGGAGCACCGATGGCAGGATCGGAGGAACAACCCCTTGCCCTCACAAGAGAGGAACTTGACCGTCTAGTGGCTAACGCCATCAAGGAAGCGCTGGAGCAACACCAAGTCGAACAGGTTGTCCCGCGACAAAGGGATCCGGCCAGGGAGGAGATCCCCAGAGTCTCTGTCTCGCATTCACGGAGATCCGTTACCCCTGCGGGGCGGCAGGACGGAACAACCCCGGGCCTCCAGAGAGAATCTCCCAGAGACATTGAGAAGACCCACTCGGTGGCCTCCAGCGCCCAAAGGCACGAAGAAGGACAGGGGAAGAGGGATGAACCCAAGACCTCTCATAAGGTCCCCTCTACACCTTTCTCATCCGATATTGTGGAAGACCCCATGCCCAAGCAGTTCCGCGGGCCGGGGATCCCTGACAATGATGGAAAGACGGATCCAGAGGATCACGCCTGTAAATTCGAGAATGTGGCACTCCTGCACCTGTATACTGACAGTGTGAAGTGTCGGGTGTTCTTGAATACCCTGTCAGGAGCGGCTCAGCGGTGGTTCCAGAGGCTGCCACAAGGTTCCATCAACTCCTTCGCGGAATTCAAGAAGATGGTACTTAACCTGTTCTTCCTCAAGTAGAAGCCTAAGGAACCGCTCAAGGAGTACATCTGGAGGTTCAATCGGGTGGCGCAGGATGTGCCTAGTGCTACATCAGAGTTACTCATCAGTGCCTGTACCCAAGGGCTCGTTGAAGGGGACTTCTTCAGATCCTTGGTAAGGAAGCCCCCCGCCAGTTTCGATGATTTGCTGGGACGCTCCATCAAGCATGTCAATGTGGAAGAAGTACAGTACG
The DNA here is from genome assembly GCA_024364735.1 of Boesenbergia rotunda. Taxonomy (NCBI): domain Eukaryota; kingdom Viridiplantae; phylum Streptophyta; class Magnoliopsida; order Zingiberales; family Zingiberaceae; genus Boesenbergia; species Boesenbergia rotunda. The sequence goes on from JAGFNQ010001024.1 coordinate 214,264, forward strand.
CCCGTCGCAAACATCCTGTCGGAGCTCCCCCTCCGGCGGTTCCCCGATCAGACAGGAGGGAGCCCCCGGCCCCGTCCTGGGGAAAGGAACTTCACCCCGGGAAGGACCAGTGGGCTGGTAAGCACCGGATGGTGGAGACGGTAGACACCAAGCAGCCAGAGCCATCACCAAGGTACTATGGTTACCATGGCAGCTCGACACATTCCACTGAAGAGTGTCACGCCTTGAAGAAGAAGTTTGGCGAGGAGGTAAACGCCAAACCATGAAGAAAGTGGAATAAGTCAGGGTACCACAAAAGGTCTCCAAGGCGAAGTTTCTCTCCTCGGCGACAGCATGTCGGGGAAAACGAGACCCGACCTCGATCTCGATCACGATCGCGAGGTAGGAGTCCGGGGCCTGCACCCCGAAGATCTCTCTCCTTAGAAAGAGACTCCCAGAAGGGTAAGGCCCCATGCGGGGTCCGCCCTCGGGTCATGTGGGAGTCATCTCCGGCGAACCTACTGGAGGGGACTCTAACTGGGCCAGGAAGTCTTATACCCGACGATTGGAAAACTACTCCATCGGGACGAGCCAGAGTCAGGAGTCGGGCCCTACAATATCTTTTGGGTCATCCGACCTTGAAGAAGTAGAAGCTCCCCATGAAAACGTCATAGTGATCGTAGCTCATATTGCTAACTATGAGGTCAAGTGCATCTTTGTGGACACAGGGAGTTCCATGAACATCCTGTACAAAGAGGCTTGGGATCAGATGCAGATAGACAAGGAGGAACTGCTCCCGTTCTCGACTCCGCTATTTGATTTCACAGGGAATCGAGTACAGTTGGTAGGGCAAATCACCTTGTCACTCTCATTGGGTAGTGATAGGCTCGAAAGAATCCGGAGGACTCCCTTCCTGATCGTGGACGTGCCCTCCTCCTACAATGTCATCCTGGGCCGCCCCTGCGCTCAGCACTTTCCAGGCGGTGATATCTGTTTACCACCAGAAGATAAAGCTCCCGGTAGGCAACCGGGCGGTTGATGTCCGAGGAGACCAGCTGGTGTCTCGGCGGTGCTATAGCGGAGAGGTCAGAACAGAGTCTCGGAAGAACCCGAGGGGCCTGGAAGACTAGCTGGAGGAGAAGGGAAAAAACTCAGGAGGTCCCGGCCCGGTTGCGGTCTCGGACCCTTCTGGTCTTGGTATGATTCGTGTTTTATTTTAGAGTGTTTGTCTGTGTATCTCTGTGCCCTCGCAGAAAAATCAAGTAATAAAGAGAGACGCTTTCCCCCAAGATAACAACGCACTACCGAGAAGTTAAAAACCCTAATACCTCGCGGTGCAGCCAATGCCCGGGGTACTTAGGCTTGGTCTGGGACATACGCGCCCGACGAAGCATCCAAAACCCTAATACATCGCGGTGCAGCCGATGCCCGGGGTACTTAGGCTTGGTCTGAGACATACGCGCCCGACCAACTATCAAAAACCCTAATACCTCGGGGTGCAGCCGATGCCCAGGGTACTTAGCCTAGGTTTGGGACATACACACCCATCCAAGTATCCAAAACCCTAATACCTCGCGGTGCAGCCGATGCCCGGGGTACTTAGGCTTGGTCTGGGACATACACGCCCGACCAAGTATCCAAAACCCTAATACCTCGCGGTGCAGCCGATGCCCGAGGTACTTAGGCTTGGTCTGGGACATACGCGCCCGACCAAGTATCCAAAACCCTAATACCCCTTGGTGCAGCCAATGCCCGGGGTACTTAGGCTTGGTCTGGGACATACGCACTCGACCAAGTATCCAAAACCCTAATACCTCGCGGTGCAGCCGATGCCCGGGGTACTTAGGCTTGGTCTGGGACATACGCGCCCGACCATGAATCCAAAACCCTAATACCTTGCGGTGCAGCCGATGCCCGGGGTACTTAGGCTTGGTCTGAGGCATACGCGTCCGACCAAGTATTCAAAACCCTAATACCTCGCAGTGCAGCCGATGCCCGGGATACTTCGGCTTGGTCTGGGACATATGCGCCCGACCAAGTATCCAAAACCCTAATACCTCGCGGTGCAGCTGATGCCCGAGGTACTTAGACTTGGTCTGGGACATACGCGCCAGACCAAGTATCCAAAACCCTAATACCTCGCAGTGCAGCCGATGCTCGGGGTACTTAGGCTTGGTCTGGGACATACGTGCCCGACCAAGTATCCAAAACACTAATACCTCGCAGTGCAGCCGATGCCCGGGGTACTTAGGCTTGATCCGGGCTGTTCCAAACCACCAAGGACGTAGACAAGGGTGCCTCATAATCTCCCGAGCGCCTAGGATAAGTGGGGGCTACGGAAGCAATGATGAAGTAGCATGTCCGACCCGGGGAACCTAATCAAAACATCGAAAAGAATCATCTAGGCATACACACACGGGGTAACAAAAATATTACTTTCTTTGTATGAAAAGTACAGGGAGAACAAACATCTCAGAGAATTATCAAGATACAATTGGCTAAGAGAAAACACTCTTCTACTTGGGTCTTTCTCCTCTACAGCTCCCTCTCTGTAGGGTCGCTAGGCTCGGAACCACCTTCTAAGTACGCTAGACACGGAAACTTGTCGACAGGATCTTTGACTCATCTCCACCTTCTGGGTACTCCATCCGAGTAGTCGGTGATGGAGAGGGATTCCTGAGGTAACACATGGGTAGCTCGGCCCCATTCGAAGACCCCCTTTTTCCGCAGAGATGCAGCCAAGTATAACATTCAAAAGGCAGAAAAAAGAGGAGGGAAAATAGCAACTGCAATTTCTTTCCAGAGCGTGTAAAACCTCAAAGAAGAATTGCCTTAACAGGAGAGGGGGAACAGCAACCATAATTTCTCAACGAAAAGAAGAAAGAGAAAGAGAAAAGCCAGCGGCTGTAGCCCCTCCCCTCTTGGTGACGAAGCATCCTATAAACACCTTCCTCTGCACGAAACTCGGGGAAAAAGAGGATTCGGAAGAAGATGGCGCATGGGGTACACCTCCACGGGCCAACCAGGGTTTGGTGATCAGCAGGATGAGTCATCTCCGCCATGCCTCCTAACCCCTCCCCTCTTGGTGACGAAGCATCCCATAAACACCATCCTCTGCACGAAACTCGGGGAAAACGAGGATTCGGAAGAAGATGGCGCGTGAGGTACACCGCCACGGGCCAACCAGGGTTTGGTGATCAGCAGGATGAGTCATCTCCGCTATGCCCCCTGGCGGACCACATAAGGTCTTTTCTGGACTCCTCAGATAGCCCGGGAGTCCCACATCCTCCAAGTTCTTCAACGAGACCCTGGACCTTATCTCCACCATGCTCCCCGGTGAGGGTGACGATACAAAAGACTCTACCTCGGAGGGGTCCCTCAGCCAAGAACACTATTGCCTCTCCGATATTAGGCTGTTGGGACACCGACGAAGATGAAGGGAAGAGAGGTGGCATCACACCACAAAGAAGCAAGCAGACAAAAGTGATGGTTGCCTCTCCGTGCAGTTAATTCAGGGAGACCACAAAAGCAACAACAGGCGCCAAAGCGTCATTTCGATTAACGCGCTCCTGCCGCACCTAGGAACCCACGACTCTTTATGAGTCCATTCAATAAGATTGCGAATATTGTGGAGGCGATGGTTCGGCAATCGCCCGCACACTCTAGAAGGAAATGTCGACGGGGACCCCCCCATGGACATGAATGCAGGCGTAGAGCTTCGACCTGTAGAATTGTCAAGGGTTCCACACCCCGAATCAGCCTTGAAACAAACAAGTACCTTTCCATCCGTTAAATTCATAAAGCGAAGACGTGAGACACATTGGGCAAAAGCACATACACCAAGAATAGTAAAAGTGATATCATTAATCCAAAATTGCTACAATCAGGCCCGATCCCCCGATGAATGTGTAGTGTTTTTCGGGCCACGAAAACCGCTTTTTCGCGTCGCGGAAACCCCGAAAGCCCCAATAGCAAGGATCCGAGCGAAGAAAGCCATTTCAAAAAATTACGAGTGCTCGTTTACATGCTTCAAAACCCGATCTACTCCTAGATCTAAAGAGGGATAAACATTTTACCTTTGATGCGTGCCCCATTTAATCCCGTTCGCTCCTTTTTGGATGTTGAATCTCTAGGACGTCAAGTGCCGTCCCTCTAGAAGTATCCACGCGAACAAAAGTAGATGGATGAAATCCTTTAGGTGTGCTAGCACCTTGTAGGATTCGGCCAAGAGGAGAAGAAGAAGAAGAACTCCAACAATTGGAGAGGAAGAAGAGAAGACACACTTAGAGGAAAAATGAAACAAAACCCCCTTTTGTTCTTCCATGGTGGCCGGCCACTTAATGGCCATTAATGGCCATTAAGTGGCCGACCATAATGGCCACTAATGGCCATTAGGTGGCCTTCCTTAACCCCCTTTCAATTTGAATTCAAATTCAAATGGGGGGGAAACCAAGCCAAGTCATCACTTGGTCAAGTCAAGGTGAGGTGGCCTTTTGGTCAAGTCAAACTTACCTTTTATGGAATTTCCATATTTAGTCAAGTCAAACTTGACTCCATTTCTTCTCCCATGTCAAGTCTAACTTGAAGTGGAACCAAGTCAAGTCAAACTTGATTTGGATTTGGGTCAAGTCAAACTTGCCTTTTATGGACTTTCCATATTTAGTCAAGTCAAACTTGACTCCATTTCTTCTCTCATGTCAAGTCTAACTTGAAGTGGAACCAAGTCAAGTCAAACTTGATTTGGATTTGGGTCAAGTCAAACTTGCCTTTTATGGACTTTCCATATTTAGCCAAGTCAAACTTGACTTCAATTTTTCTCCATCTATTTGTTCTTTGCGTGTGACCCTATAGGTTCTTGTAACGTTGGCAATGCTTCTAACCTCTTAGAAACATAAGCAATGAGTGGTATCTAGCAACACATCATTGCTACCCAAGTTACAAGAATGATGAGATCCAACATCACCAATGTGACTAATAATTGTGACCATCACAATATGTGACAATGTCCTTCTATCCTTGATATCTAGATTGATCTTTCATGAGGCATAGACCGTGTCATCCTCCAATCAATCTATGTGTCTTGAACTCCAAGTAGACTCACTATAATCAAATAAGCTCAATATCTCATATTGCCTTATTTGGGCATGGCCATGCACTTAGTGATCTCACTCTATCAAGACTATGATATCTCTCCCGTCATATAGGAGGGATAGATCCCATCTACATCACTCACATCCCTCCGCATAATTTGTTACATACCCAGTAATCGCCTTTATAGTCCACCCAGTTACGGGTGACGTTTGACGAAACCAAAGTACATAACTCCTTATGTAGGGAACTATGGTGACTTCAGGTCTAAGGACTAATAGTCATATTAATAGTCACATGAGAAAGTATATGACACTCATATAACGATCCATGATACTTTCTCATGGCGGGCCATTCAGTATACATTCTCTAATGTATACCCATGTGTCAACTTGATATCTCATATCCATGACTTGTGAGATCAAGTCATCATGTTGACCTACATGCTAGTCTCTATGCATTAACATTGTCCTTGAATGTTAATACTTGACTAGGAATAATTAAGAGTAGTGTTCTCTATATCATCTCACTATCGATTCAACTAATCGATTGATATAGATAAGAACCTTCTACTCAAGGACGTTATTATACTAAGTTATTTGGCACCAATACACATAAGTACAATAACCATAAGAAATGCCTTTATATATAAGAAATATATATACAAGAATATGATACAATGAGTCCAAAAAGTAATCATCATATGATTGGCTCTAGGGCTCTCATTAACAATCTCCCACTAGCACTAGTGCCAATCGCTGTAGTATCTAATACCCAATGACCTAGTGTGACCATCATGCTTTATCTGTGCCAAAGCCTTGGTCAAGGGATCTGCGACGTTAGCCTCTGTGGGTACTCTGCAAATCTTCACATCTCCTCGATCGATGATCTCTCGAATGAGATGGAATCGCCGTAGTATGTGTTTGGTCCGCTGGTGTGAGCGAGGTTCCTTAGCCTGCGCAATAGCTCCATTGTTGTCACAATAGAGCTGTACTGGGTCGGCTATACTAGGAACCACTCCAAGCTCAGTAATGAACTTGCGGATCCAAACTGCCTCCTTTGCTGCCTCAGATGCAGCAATGTACTCAGCTTCTGTTGTAGAATCAGCAACTGTATCCTGCTTTGAACTCTTCCAGCTGACAGCGCCACCATTTAAGCAAAACACGAACCCTGACTGCGATCTGTAGTCATCCTGGTCAGTTTGGAAGCTAGCATCACTGTAACCCTTTACAGTTAGCTCCTCTTCGCCTCCAAATATCAAGAAATATTCTTTAGTCCTTCTCAAGTACTTAAGAATATTCTTGACTGCTATCCAGTGACGTTCACCTGGATCTGACTGGTATCTGCTCGTCATGCTCAAAGCATACGAGACATCAGGACGAGTACATAACATGGCGTACATGATAGATCCTATGGCTGAGGCATAAGGGATCTTGCTCATGCGGTCTCTCTCCTCTCTAGAAGAGGGACCTTGAGTCTTCGAAAGACTCACGCCATGTGACATTGGCAGATTTCCCTTCTTGGAATTCTGCATGGCAAACCGTTGCAAAACGGTATCAATGTATGTACTCTGACTTAGGCCAAGCAATCTTTTAGATCTATCTCTATAGATCTTAATGCCTAGAATGCAGGCTGCTTCACCTAAGTCCTTCATTGCGAAACAAGTCCCCAACCAAGTCTTCACAGACTGTAGCGAAGGGATGTCGTTCCCAATGAGTAGTATGTCATCCACATACAAGACTAGGAAGACTACTGTGCTCCACTAACCATCTTGTAGACACAAGGTTCATCTTCGTTCTTGATGAAACCAAACTGTTTGATCGCATCATCGAATCGAAGATTCCAGCTCCGAGAAGCTTGCTTTAGACCATAAATGGCCCTATGTAGCTTGCATACTCTGCCAGTATGCTGTGGATCTACAAACCCTCAGGCTGTGTCATGTACACATCCTCGAGAAGGTTTCCATTCAGAAACGCTGTCTTGACATCCATCTGCCAGAATCTCATAATCGTGGTAGGCTGCAATAGCAAGCATGATCCGAATAGACTTAAACATCGCTACTGGAGAAAAGTTTCATCATAGTCAATACCATGAATTTGCTTGAAACCTTTAGCTACCAGTCTACCCTTATAGGTATGAGTAAGTCCATCCATGTTAGGCTTTCTCTTAAAGACCCATTTACACCCAATGGGTTTGACCCCTTCAGGTGGATCAACCAAGGTCCAAACTTGGTTAGTGTACATGGATTCCATTTCGGATCTCATGGCTTCCAGCCATGACTCAGAATCTGGGCTCATCACAGCTTCCTGATAGGTGGTAGGTTCATTCTCAATGATCATAACGTCATCATGGTCAGGCAAGAGAAATGAATATCTCTCAGGCTGACGACGTACCCTATCAGACCTGCGAAGAGGTAAGTCTACCTGAACAGGTTGTTGTTCCACAATTTCTTGTGTAACAATCTCATCCACAATTTCTTGTGGTTCCTGTTCAGTATCCATCAAGGGCTCAGTGCTATGGTCGTTGTCTTGAATTTCTTCAAGATCAAACGAACTCCCACTAGTCTTTCTAGAAACAAAATCCCTTTCTAGAAAGACCCCAGTCTTAGCAACAAACACTTTGTGTTGACTGGGAATGTAGAAGTAATATCCCTTAGTTTCCTTGGGATATCCCACGAAATAGCACTTATCAGATTT